>CM060310.1:25384002-25406502 GCA_030674185.1 Monoplex corrugatus
GTGCACGTTGGAAGGATCATGAACGCTCAGGTTTAGAAGTCCATTGCTACAAGATCCCACCAATCAGTAAATCAATACGTCAACAAAGACTGCGCTTCGCGGGACACTGCTGGCGGAGCAAAGAAGAACTGGTGGGGGATGTTCTACTATGGAGACCCATCCATGGCAAACAAAGACCAGGGCGTCCAAAGAAGACCTTCATCGACCAACTGATGGATGATACAGGCTGTCAGTATGATGAACTACCTACTGCAATGTCTGACAGAGAAGGATGGAAGAAACGTGTCATGGATAGCCGAGCAAGCTCGACATGATGATGATGATGATGCTACAAGATCAAGACCACATGAATTGAAAGAACTTTTTTTCCTATAATCAGCCTGATTTTTGAAGAAAATTTCGTAAACAGCACTTTCTCAAGAACGTCTGAAAATATTTACCTAACTCTTCTCTCAGTTGTGACACAGGATCACTGACTTCACAACACATCACTTTTTTCTCTATCTGATGCATTTTCACAAGCGAGTGGCTGGATGTGTCACAGAGTAAAGCGGCCAACACCTGAACCCGGTGACGCCGACAGGTCAGACATTTTCACAAAGTCAACATGACCTTCAAATGTACACATCTAGTTTTTCTTTTTGTTTTGTTTTGTTTTTTTAATTATGATAACTTTTGTACAAAAATGAGATCGTTAGAATGTCTTGACCATCTTGTTGACCCTTGTAAGACTTATGGCAGGTTAGCAGGGATAAGAAGTGAAAATAAATGCAGAAAGAAATGCACACATCCGACTTCCCCATTGCCCCATATTTTCTCCCGACCTGCTGTCTTATCCAGTCACACATAGACACAGACACGGCCACACACATTTCACTGTCACAGAGTTCTCCAACATTCTGAAATGCACGATGTTTGCAGATTTTTCCTCTTCACTCTGACTGTCTCTGACTCTCTGTTTTGAAAATTCTAGGTATCAGCTTCGACAACTGAATAAATGTAAACATCTAAGATGCCTGACGATAAAAAGAAAAAGCAAACACCACAAAAAAGCACAAACACCTACCAACAACAGAACATACACACGACACACAGACACATACACACAGACACATACATACACACAGACACATACACACAGACACATACACACAGACACATACACACAGACACACACACACAACACATACACAACACATACACACACACACACAACACAACACACACACAGACACACACACACACACACACACACACACACACACACACACACACACACACATACACACACCTCATCTCCCTGTCCTCTCCACACCGACCCACACCCCACACCACTACACTGCTGTGAGTGTCTTTTCTCTGTGTTGGGTTGTTCTGTCTCGGCCCTTTTGTCTCTTTCTCTCTGTCTCGTCTCTTTCTCTCTCTTCTCTTCTCGTGCTGTGTTGTGTCTTTTGTGTTGTGTTTGTTTCTGCTTTGTGTCCTTGTGTAGTGTCTGTGTGTTTTTTCTGTCTCGTCTCTCTTTGTCTTCTTCTCTCTCTCTCTGTCTCTCTAGTCTCTCTCTCTGTCTCTCTCTTTCTCTCTCTCTGTCCTTTCACTTCTCCTCTCTTCTCTCTCTCTACTTCTGTTCTTCTCTCCTCTCTGGCTTTGTCTCTCTGTCTATACTCTTTTCCCCCTCTGTTGTCTCTCTCTCTCTCTCTGTCCTTTCACTATCTCTCTCTCTCTCCTCTCTCTCTCTTCCTTGTCTCTTTCTGGCTCGGGTCTCTGTTTGTCTCTCTCTTGGTCTCTGTTCTCTGTCTCTCGTCTCTCTCTGTCTTCTCTTTCGCTCTGGTCTCTGTCTCTGTCTCTCTATTCTGTCTCTGTCTCTCTCCTCTTCTGCTGTCTGCCCTCTCTCTCTGTCTTCTCTCTCTCTCTCTCTCTCTCTCCTCTCTCTCTTCCTCTCTCTCCCTCTGGCTTGACCATGTTGTTGACTCTTATTAGAATTATGGAAGATCACGACGAGAACTACCAAAAAATGCAGAAAGAAATGCACACATCCGACTTCCCCATTGCCCCAAATTCCCTCCCGACCTGCTGTCTTATCCTGACACACATAGACACAGACACAGCCACACACATTTCACTGTCATGGAATCCTCCAACATTCTGAAATGCACGATGTTTGAAGATTTTTCCTCTTCACTCTGACTGTCTCTGACTCTCTGTTTAGAAAAGTCCTGGTGTCAGCTTCGACAACTGAATAAATGTAAACATCTAAGATGCCTGATAATAAAAGAGCAAACAGGCACCACGCAAACATACACAGACACCACACACACACACACACACACACACACACACACACACACACACACACACACACACAGAGAGAGAGAGAGAGAGAGACACACACAGACACAGACACACACACACACACACAGACACACACACACACACACACACACACACACACACACACACACACGCAGAGGCACACAAATTCTCTCTCTCTCTCTCTCCTCTCTCTCTCTATTTCTGTCTCGATCTCTCTGTCTCTCTCTGCTGCCTCTCGCTCTCTCTCTCTTCTCTCTGCTCTCCTCTCTCTCTCCCTCTCTCTCTCTCTCTCTCTCTCTTTTCTCTGTTTCTCCCCCCTCTCTCTCTGCTCTCTGTCTCTCTATACTCTGTTTCTCCGTCTCTCTGTGTCTCTGTCTCTCTCCATGTCTTTCTGTCTCTCTGTCTCTCTATCTCTTTGTTTCTCTGTCTCTCTGTGTCTCTGCCTCTCTCTGTGTCTCTCTGTCTCTCTGTCTCTCACTCTCTCACTCTCCTCTCTCTCTTGGCTCTCTCTCTCTCTTTTCTCTCTCTCTGTGTCTTTCTCTTCTCCGGCTTTCTGTCTCTGTCTCTCTCTGTCTCTGTTCCTCTGTCTGTCTCTCTCCTCTCTCTCTCTCTCTCTTACCACACACACACACACATACATAGAGACAGACAGACAGACAGACAGACAGAGATTGACAAAGCCAGACAGAGATACAGACACAAACACACACAGACAAACAGACATACAAACTATAGAAAAAGACAGACAACGAGGAAAGGGAGAGAGACAAAAAATTTTTTAAAAACTGCAGACTTCAGACTCCAGATTTTAGATATTATTTATGAAAAAAGCCCTAAGCCCAAACTGAAAGGGTGCTGTAAAATACTTTCGAGAGAAGGCATTAGTGACGAGAGAGAGAGAGACAGACAGACAGACAGACAGAGACAGAGACAGACAGACAGACAGATTGACAGAGACAGAGAAAGACAGGCGGAGACAGAGACACAGAAACAGAAAGAGACAGAGACAGAGACAGACAGAAAGACAAACAGAGACAGAGAGAAACGGAAACAGAGACAGAGACAGAAACAAAAGAGATAGCTAGACAGACAGACAGACAAATAGATAGATAGATAGATAGATAGATAGATAGACAGATAGATGTATAGATAGATGGATGGATAGATGGACGGACGGACGGACAGACAGGCAGACAGACAGACAGACAGATAGACATACATACTTACATACATACATACAAACATACAGACATACATACATACATACACACACATATATATTCATATATAAACAGATCGATATAATTCTAGGATTCCCTTTGTCCTAGTCTTTATTACTGTTACTGTTTCGACATTTTATCAACTCACAAGCCTATTACACTAATGAGTTCATTACTTACACTGTTTTCTCTGCCGCTAAGAGTTTACGTATAAGTGGATATAAAGAAACATGGTCTGCGAGTCTTATTAAGCGTAGTACCCTAATTCTAGAACTATTGCTAGAAAAAACAAATGGAATGGAAGAGTTCCCACATAGATCCAAAACACAGTTTTTCTCCGTATCTATTTTGCGCTGTTCGGCCCAGACAGTGATACCATCGACAAAGTTCTCAGCTAGGATTAGTCCGTGGTCGACGATGTTGATTTTATCAACCCAAATTTTGCCCTAAAGGAAGATGTTTATTTATTAGAAATTTCACACACGAAATCAGAACCTCCAAGGCTGGCAGCCATAAGTAATCCCAAACATTATTTGTTCCGTCTCCTGACGTTTGTAGGTCCTCCGAAGCGTCTGTCAAGCTTGTCATCTCTTTGCTTTTACCGCTTACCTCCCTTATCAGACAGACTGGAAGATTCATTTGATTACAGACATCGGCTCAGTGTCAGAGCAGGTCTGGAAACGTAGTGGACAGCAGCAGCATGGGAGGCGAAATAACGGTACTCCACAGCCGATGCTATGTCTTACGACTCACCTGGCAGTTTGAGTTGCCAGGCAACCAGGGTTGCACGCTTCTTCCAGAAGACTCCAAACTCTTTAACAGCCGTTATTTCCTTCCTTGGCCGTGTAATTGTTCAACAACAAATCACTACCAGAAACCAAAGGAAAACATACCTCCTCGGAGTTTGTTTGGAGGGTTTTTTTGTTTGTTTGTTTTTGTTTTTGTTTTTTGTTGTTGTTGTTGTTGTTGTTTGTGTTTTTTTTTGGGGGGGGGGGATTTTGTTCAAGAGGCATTCATCTCTCTCGGATAATTTCATATACGGGCAGCAAACAAACCAGTTTTTATGTTGTGGGGTGAACTGAAATCGAGACTTGAGATCTTGAGTCCACGGCTTTTTTGAGAAAGACGATGATAACTACAACGATGCTTTGTTTTCCAGCGGTAGAAGTTAATAATGAAAAAGCCTTTTTCTTCATACATGTCGTTGAAAGAGCGAGAGAGAGAGAGAGAGAGAGAGAGAGAGAGACAGACAGACAGACAGACAGACAGAAACAGAGATAGAGAGATAGATAGAGAATGGATAGAGAAAGAGAAAAAGAGAGTGAGAGAGAAAGAGAGAGACAGACAGACAGGAAGAGAAAGAGAGGGAGAGAGCGAGAGACAGAGAGATAGAGAGCCAGAGCCAGAGATAGAGAGACACAGAGAGAGAGAAAGATAGAGAGAGAAACAGGCATAGACAAGAGAGAGAGAGAGAGAGAGGAAGAGAAGAGAGAGACATAGAGAGAGAAAGAGAGACAAACAGTCAGACAGACAGACAGAGAGAAGGGTTAAGGGAAGGTAAAAGTCAAACAGATGCCTAACGTCTACAACAACGCCCCCCCCCCCCCGCACCACCTTTTTTCAATAGAAGATAAGGTCTGACAGAGGAAGGTCTGTCACAGACACAGTTCCACAGTTCTCCAGTGTTTGTCTTACACTGACTGACACCAGACAGTGGATTTGAGGACAAAATCCTCTGATGATTGGACTGCACTGGGTGGATTGGGATGGGAAAGGATGCGATGGTATTGAATAGCATACGATGGGACGAGATGGGGTGTGAAGGAAAGAATGGATGGGATGGGAGGGATGAGATGGGGTGTGAAGGAAAAGGATGGGATGAGATGGGATGGCATGGGATGGGATGGGATTCGAAGGGGTCGAAAGGGAAGGGATGGGATGGATGGGATGGGATGGAAAGGGATGGGATAGTTAGGGATGGGATGGGATGGAATGCAAAGGGATGGGATAGTTAGGATGGGATGGTTAGGGATGGGATGGAATGGAAAGGGAAGGGATGGGATGGTTAAGGATGGGATGGAAAGGGATGGGATAGTTAGGGATGGGATGGGATGGGATGGAATGCAAAGGGATGGGATAGTTAGGGATGGGATGGTTAGGGATGGGATGGAAAGGGAAGGGATGGGATGGTTAGGATGGGATGGAATGAAAGGAATGGATGGAAGGAAAGGGTTAGGGATGGATGGAAAGGGATGGATGGGATGGAATGGAAGGGAAGGGATAGGAATGGGTTATGGGATGGAATGGAAAGGGAAGGGATGGATGGTTAGGGATGGGATGGATGGATGGGAAAGGGATGGGGTTGGGATGGAATGGAGATGGAAAGGGAAGGGATGGATGGTTGGATGGAGGATGGATGGAAAGGGAAGGGATGGGATGGTTAGGGATGGGATGGATGGGATGGAAAGGGAAGGGATGGGATGGTTAGGGATGGGATGGATGGGATGGAAAGGAAGGGATGGGATGGTTAGGGATGGAATGGATGGGATGGAAAGGAAGGGATGGAATGGGATGGGATGGTTAGGGCTGGAATGGAAAGGGAAGAGATGGAATGGAAAGGGAAGGGATGGGATGGTTAGGGATGGGATGGAAAGGGAAGGGATGGGATGGATGGGATGGAAAGGAAGGGATGGGATGGTTAGCGATGGGATGGGATGGAAAGGGAAGGGATGGGATGGTTAGGGATGGGATCGTATGGGGTGGGATGGAAATGGAAGGGATGGGATGGGATGGAGATGGTTAGGGCTGGAATGGAAAGGGAAGAGATGGGAAAGTAGGATGGTAGTAGGTGGGATGGGAAAGGGATGGTTGGGATGGGATGGGATGGAAAGGGATGGGATGGATTGGAAAGGGAAGGGATGGGATGGTTAGGGATGGAATGGAAAAGGAAGGAATGGGATGGAATGGAAAGGGATGGGATGGGATGGGATGGAAAGGGATGGGATGGGATGGAAAGGGAAGGGATGAGAAATGTAGGGATGGGATGGAAAGGGAAGGGATGGGAAATCTAGGGTTGGGATGAAAGGGAAGGAATGGGATTGTTAGGGATGGGATGGAAAGGGAAGGGATGGGACGGTTAGGGATGGGATGGAAAGGGAAGGGATGGGACGGTTAGGGATGGGATGGAAAGGGAAGAAAGGGAAGGGATGGGACGGTTAAGGATAGGATGGAAACGATAGGGAAGGGATGGGATGGTTAAGGATAGGATGGAAACGATAGGGAAGGGATGAGATGGTTAAGGATAGGATGGAAACGATAGGGAAGGGATGGGATGGTTAAGGATAGGATGGAAACGATAGGGAAGGGATGAGATGGTTAAGGATAGGATGGAAACGATAGGGAAGGGATGGGATGGTTAAGGATAGGATGGAAACGATAGGGAAGGATGAGATGGTTAAGGATAGGATGGAAACGATAGGGAAGGGATGGGACGGAACTGGATTGGACTAGACATGACTAAATCGGACTTGATAGGATTGGAATTGATTGCATTGAACTGGAATTGATCAGATCGGGCTAGGCTGGATTGGAATGGTTGGACTAGATTTCTTGGATAGGAATGGACGGGACTGGGTTTGGATTGGAATAAACTGAACTGGACTTGACTGAATTAGATTAGAATGAATTGTATAGGATCAGATTGGATCAGATCACCGGATCAGAATGGAATGAAACGGAATGAATGTAATCGGAATGGAATGGATTGGATTAGGCTGGATTTGAATGGATGCAAGTTTGTTTTTATCATAGCACAAACATCCCGTGTGAAATGATGGACTGTTCTCAGCGAGGAACTTATATCGCCATAGTGCTGCGCCACCCAATTTTTGGTCCTGTATGTGTGTATTTTTGTTTATCAAAAAGGGAATATTTCTTCTGCAGAATGTTCTCCAGTAACGACTTTTTTTTTTATTGCCATGGGATCTTTAACCTGCACAGAGTGCATGCTTGGAAAAGGACCTTGGTTTCTCGTTTCATCTTAAAGTGTTAGCACCTAGACCACCACTCGAGGTCCAGTGGAAATGAAAATGGATGGGAAGGTGGGGGAAGGAGGTATAAAAGACTCCCTGTTGTGAGATGAATCTTTAGCTGAAACTCGTGTTCACACTAACACAAAATTTTCCAGTAAAGACAGATGTCTATTACGCGGAAGTTTTTTTTTGTTTTTGTTTTTTTTTTTTTTTTGGGGGGGGGGGGGGTTATACACACACAAACGCGGTGTCAGAAAAACAAGTAATGTTTACCAGTCCATCGATCCATCAGCAATCCCTGATCTTGTTTTTCCAGTCTGCAAAGATTTTGTAGGTTTTTCTGAAACATCTGCCCGACTTTGTCATCACATTGATTTTACTTCACCTTGAATGTGAGGCACGCTTGCTGCTGTAGCTAATAGCAGGCATGGACTATGTATTTGTTTGATTTATCGTTTCGTGGCACAGCCACAGTGATAAGGGAGAGAGAGACAGAGAGAAATGGACAGACAGAGAAACAGAGACACAGAGATAGAGAGCGAGAGAGAGAGAGGGAGGGAGAAAGAAAGAGAAAGAGAGAGAGAGAGAAACAGAGAGAAAGAGACAGACAGACAGAAACAGACATACAGAGAGACACGGAGAGAGAAACAGAGATAGAGACAGACAGACAGACAGACAGAGACAGAGAGAGAAAGAAAGAGAGAGAGAGAAACAGAGAGCGTGTTTGTGTATCAGCGGGAGGGGGAAGAGGAGGGGACAGAGTGAGAGAGAGAGAGAGACACACACACACACACACACACACACACACACACACACACACACCACACACACACACACACACACACACACACACACACACACACACACACACACAACAGAACAGAGAGAGGCTGACAGACAGATACAAAGACAGAGAACGTGCATCTGTGAGAGAAACAGAGGATGGTGTGAGGGAGGGAGACTGAGAGAGGACGCGTGTGTGCGTGTGTGTGTGTGTGTGTGTGTTCGTTCGTTCTTTAATTTACGTCTTTTCACTATAAGTGATATTAGACGGATGTGTGTGTGTGTGTGTGTGTGTGTGTGTGTGTGTGTGTGTGTGTGTGTTTGTTTGTGTGTGTGTGTGTGTGGTGTGTGTGCGTGCGTGCTCGCGTACGCGCGTGTGTGTGAGAGAGAGAGAGAGAAAGAAAGAGAGAGAGAGAGATAGAAGGAGATGGTAGAAGGAGACAAAGAGAAGAACAGAGCGTGTGAGAGAGAGAGGGCGTAGAGAAAGACAGAGACACACAGAGCATGTGTGAGAGAGACGGGGGATGGGAGTGGAGGCGATAGACGGGGAGAGAGAGAGAAAGAAAAAGACAGAGAGAAAGAGGTTGAGAGAATGTTTGTGAGTCAGAGGTGAGTTGACGGGAAGAAAGAGAAAAGAACCCAGTAGAGTGTGTTTGTGTGTGTGAGAGAGAATAGGGGAGTGAGAGACAGAACCAGACAGTGAGAGACAAACAGAGACAGGAAGAAAAATAGACAGATAGACACAAAAACGAAGGGGAAGAGAGAGAGAAAGAGACAGACAGACAGACAGAGACAGAGAGAGACAGAGAGAGACAGAGAGAGACAGAGACAGAGAGAGACAGAGAGAGAAAGACAAAGAGGAAAAGGGGGAGACAGAGAGAGAGAGAGAGAGAAGCAGACAGACAGATAGACACACACACAGACAGAGAGAAACAGACAGAACAAAGAGAGAGGGAGAAAACAAAGAGAGAGATAACAAAGAGAGAGAGAGAGAAGAAAAGACTAGGGATATATCGTTAGCTTCTGAATCCATTCCCTGTTTCAGTTGAAAAATAGGTGGAAGCTGAATAACCCAGACCACACTTTTTACAGTGTTTATCTTGCACTTGCTCACAGCAGCCAACGGTTTCAGTGACAACGCCCTGAGAGGGACGAATCTACATTTCATCGTCGTGGTCCCACCAACCAGACTTTGCTTCACAGAACGATACCTCTTAAATAAAAAAGTCCTCAGTCAAACACGCGCGTGGTATTGAAGAAAACGCTCTTTACCCAGACTTCCGAGCTCTACAATCATCATCATCATCATCATCATCATCATCATCATCATCATCATCATCATCATCATCATCATCATCGTCATCATCATCATCATCGTCATGTGCCCTGTCGCATGGCGTTGGCGATCATTGCCCTCCATATGAATCTATTCTGTGTCGCTGCAAGTACTTCTCCCACTCTGTCAGTCTTCATCCACTGCGCAAGTCCGTCCAATGTTTTTCTCCCTGGGTCTGTCTGGTGCTCTTTTTCCCTCCGTCATTCCTGTTGCGATTAGGTTCTTTAATTTTTCTTACCTCATGAAATGTCCTATACATGTTCTTTTTGTGTTACCCTCCTTCGAGACTTGTTTTATCTTAACCTAGTTATCGTTCTTGACAAACCTAGTTATCGTTTTTGATGAACCTAAACCTCCTTCAAAGACTGTTTGGTTTGTTTTCTTTGCTGTCCATGGAACTCTTAACATTCTTCTTAGAACCCACATTTTATACGCCTCAACCCAAGCTTTTACCAACCGCCAATAATCTCGGAATTCATCTCTATCATCTTGCAAATTATTTCGTTACGTCTTCTTTTATGTTCTGTGACTGATTATGCCCTGCCTCCATGATTTTATGATTCAGCTGACACACAGTCATGGACTGGAGAGTTGGTGACAGTTTCCAAACACTAGCTACATAATGTACAACCTAGCAAAGCTGATGATGACGTTTATAGCTACCAGTGTTTGGACATGCCAACATAAACATAAATCGCCCTCTATCTCATGAATTCCATGAACGGAATACAGCTCTGCAGAACGATGAATATTACATAGTTCCTGATTGGCTTCTTTGTTAACATGGACGTTTAATACTACGAGGCTGTCGACCGACTTGCCAAGAATATCATGAAAATGATTTTTTTTTTTAATGATGTATGCTTGTATTTTCTACAACGCTTACAACGTGAAATTCCGTTCCGAATAAAAAAACATCTAGTTTGAAAATTTCTGAGGAGTAACACTACTTAGTGTCAAGATTCTCACCCTAAAATTTCTTGCACTCGGAATGCATTCCATGTGCATTGATCTTACTGATGCTTTGTGATGGAGAAGAGCCAAAATTACCAAGTCACAAGCCATAAGCCTGCACACAAGTCTACTACGCTGACAAGGTCTTGAAGACTTACTTAACGTATCTAGTGGTTTTCCTAACAGGCGATCAGGATCTAATGGATTCCCCTAACAGGCGATCAGGATCTAACGGATTCCCCTAACAGGCGATCAGGATCTAACGGATTCCCCTAACAGGCGATCAGGATCTAATGGATTCCTCTAACAGGCGATCAGGATCTAACGGATTCCCCTAACATGCGATCAGGATCTAATGGATTCCCCTAACAGGCGATCAGGATCTAACGGATTCCCCTAACAGGCGATCAGGATCTAATGGATTCCTCTAACAGACGATCAGGATCTAATGGATTTCCCTAATAGGCGATCAGGATCTAATGATTCCCCCTAATAAGTGTTAACAATCTAATGGTTCCCCCTAATAGACTATCAGGATCTAATGAATTCCCCTAATAGGCGATTAGGATCTAATGGATTCCCCTAACAGGCGATCAGGATCTAATGGATTCCCTTAACAGGCGATCAGGATCTAATGGATTCCCCTAATAGACGATCAGGATCTAATGATTCCCCCGAATAAGTGATCAGGATCTAATGGTTTCCCCTAAAATGCTATCAGGATCTAATGAATTCCCCTAATAGGCTATCAGGATCTAATGAATTCCCCTAATAGGCGATCAGGATCTAATGATTCCCCCGAATAAGTGATCAGGATCTAATGGTTTCCCCTAAAATGCTATCAGGATCTAATGAATTCCCCTAATAGGCTATCAGGATCTAATGGTTCCTCCTAACATGCGACCAGGATCTAATGGTTGCCCCTAGTAGTTACCCTTTTCACAGTTTTGATGGAAAAAAAAGGAAACAAAAACGAAATACAGAGTGTACTCTGATTGTGTGTTTCATTGGAAAGTTGATATCTTCCATGTCCATGATTGCTGACGTTGCCAGATAATAATAATAATAATAATTACAATATTTATATAGCGCAAAATCTTGATAAAATCAAATCTAAGCGCTGAAGCAGACACACACGCAAGCACGCACGCACGCACGCACGCACACACACGCACGCACACACACACACACACACACACACACACGCATGGCTATAAATGGGGAGAAAGAATAAAAGCAATAAAAGCAAGAATAAAACCAATGGAAAATTATAGAGAGCATAGCATATACAATTATATATTATAACCATGTGATTCCCTCCGAGCGGAGACAGGCTGCAGAGGGGGGGGAGGGGGTTGAGTGAGGCTAGGATTTTATGCGGAGGAGAAAAGGTGAGTTTTGAGGGCGGACTTGAAGGAGACAAAAGTAGGTTGCTGACGGACTGAGAGAGGAAGTTTGTTCCAGGAGAGTGGACCAGAAACAGAGAAGGCTCGTGGACCATAGGTATTGAGCTTAGTGCGTGGAAAGCGAAAAGTCAGAGGATCGGAGGCAGAGCGGAGGGTACGTGAGGGAAGATAGATCTCAAGTAGGCTTGACAGGTAATCGGGGGCTGCGTTATTGAGGCTTTTGTAGCACATGGTGTCTAGTTTGTACTGTATGCGCTTTGATACAGGGAGCCAGTGAAGTTGTGCCAGGAGAGGAGATATGTGGTCAGCTTTTTTCTTTTTGAGTACAAGGCGTGCAGCATTGTTTTGAATGCGCTGTAGGATGTGAATGGTGGAGGCAGGAAGACCAGACAGGAGTGAATTGCAATAGTCAATGCGAGACATTATGAAGGAGAGAACGAGTTTTGCAGTTGTTTCCACAGAGAGATACTTCCTGATCAGGCTTATACGATGGAGATGATAGTAGCAGGATCTGGCAGTTTGAGAAACAAAGTTGTTCATGGGAGAGGGTAGAGTCAATGCAGACACCAAGGTTTTTAGCTGAATCAGAAATTGGGACTGATGTGTTACATAATGGGAGAGAAAGAGGAGGCAGCTGAGAAAGTTTCTGACGGGTGCCAATGAGGATAGCTTCTGTTTTGTCGTCATTAAGCTGAAGTCTATTGTGTGTCATCCAGTTCTTAATGTCTGAGTAACACTCAGTGGTGCGAGTCAACAGGCGCTGTATATTATCAGGTGAGTCACTGTCTTGAAGTTGGGTGTCATCAGCATAGAAGTGGTGTTTTATAGAATGGGAGTTGATGATGGTGGACAGGTCACTAGTACATTCACCAGCTGCCATGTATATGATTGCTGACGTTGTCAGATCACTAACACATTCACCAGCTGCCATGCCCATGATTGCTGACGTTGTCAGATCACTAGTACACGCACCAACTGCCATGTCCATGACTGCTGACGTTGCCAGATCACTAGTACACGCACCAACTGCCATGTCCATGATTGCTGACGTTGCCAGATCACTAGTACATTCACCAGCTGCCATATCCATGATTGCTGACGTTGCCAGATCACTATCACATTCACCAACTGCCATGCCCATGATTCTTGACGTTGCCAGATCACTAGTACATTCACCAGCTGCCATGTCCATGATTCTTGACGTTGCCAGATCATTATCACATTCACCAACTGCCATGCCCATGATTCTTGACGTTGCCAGATCACTATCACATTCACCAGCTGCCATGCCCATGATTCTTGACGTTGCCAGATCACTATCACATTCACCAACTGCCATGCCCATGATTCTTGACGTTGCCAGAACACTATCACACGCACCAGCTGCCATGTCCATGATTCTTGACGTTGCCAGATCATTATCACATTCACCAACTGCCATGCCCATGATTCTTGATGTTGCCAGATCACTATCACATTCACCAGCTGCCATGTCCATGATTCTTGACGTTGCCAGATCACTATCACATTCACCAGCTGCCATGCCCATGATTCTTGACGTTGCCAGATCACTATCACACGCACCAGCTGCCATGTCCATGATTCTTGACGTTGCCAGATCATTATCACATTCACCAGCTGACATGCCCATGATTCTTGACGTTGCCAGATCATTATCACATTCACCAGCTGCCATGCCCATGATTCTTGATGTTGCCAGATCACTAACACACGCACCAGCTGCCATGTCCATGATTCTTGATGTTGCCAGATCACTAATACACGCACCAGCTGCCATGTCCATGATTCGTGATGTTGCCAGATCACTAAAAATGCACCAACTGCCATGTCCATGATCCCTGACGTTGCCAGATCACTAACACACTCACCAACTGCCATGTCCATGATTCTTGACGTTGTCAGATCACTAGCACATTCACCAGCTGCCATGTCTATGATTCTTGACGTTGCCAGATCACTAGTACACGCACAAGAACCAGGAGATGGCTTATCCATAAGCTCTCAGGTAATTGTGGGGAACAGATGGGTTTCATTGGTAAGTTAGTATCTGCCATGTCCATGATTCTTGACGTTGCCAGATCACTAAAACACGCACCAACTGCCATATCTATGATACTTGTCGTTGCCAGATCAATACCACACGCACAAGGACCAGGAGATGGCTTATCCACAAGCACCATTAGTGACTACATGTATGTACAGCTCTCAGGTAATTGTGGGGAACACGTGGGTTTCATTGGTAAGTTGGTATCTGCCATGTCCATAGATTTTTGACGTTGCCAGATAACTAGCACACGCACAAGAACCAGGAGATGGCTTATGCACAAACACAGTTAGTGACAATGTACAATCCTCAGGAAGAGTGAAACGTGGGGTGAAGTTTGAAAAAAAAATTACCTTAACTTTGGAAGTCTAACTATTTTGAGGCATGCTTTTCAGTCTGTGTTTTCATTTCTCTTACATTTCTTTACAGCTTATGGTCAAGTTCGATTGACGATCCGAAGACTTGCTCTTGGTTATTCTAATTTCTTAGATTTTTAATGCATGCATTTTAGAGAGTGACAGACAAAGAGACAAAAACTTGAAACAAGAAACCACTTTAGTACAGAAGGAGTATAACGTTGGATCCCGCTGGATCTATTGGACAAATGGTCCTTGCTATTCTATACACTCACACGCACTCACAGACAGACAGACAGACACACACACACCACACACACACACACACACACACACACACACACACACACACACACATACATACATGTATATATGTACATATACATATATATAAACATACATATATATATATATATGTATATATATATATATATGTGTGTGTGTGTGTGTGTGTACATATTACAGATAGACAGTCAGATAGATAGATAGATAGATAGATAGATAGATAAATAGATAAATAGATAGATAGATAGATAGACAGATAGACAGATAGATAGATAGATAGATGATAGATAGATAGACAGATAGACAGATAGACAGACAGATAGACAGAGAGATAGACAGATAGATAGATAGGCAGGTAGATAGATAGATAGATAGATAGATAGATAGACAGATAGATAGATAGATAGACAGGCAGACAGATAGACAGACAGACAGACAGATAGACAGACAGACAGATAGATAGACAGACAGATAGATAGACAGACAGACAGAGAGACAGATAGATAGACAGATATAAAGCCAGATAGATAAAAGCATACAAGCTAACGACCATAAAATCCGATTAAGAGACAGAGAGACAGCGAGGAAGACAAACTAGACAAGAGACACACAAAGAACTAAATCTCAACGAAGTCTGGGTCAATCCCCTTTTAAGATACGTATGAGGAAGAAAGTAATCTGATAGATGAAGTCTGATGCAGACCCAGAACACATTTTCCCGCAGTATTTATCTTGTACTGGACAGATACCAGACAAAGGTTTTGTCAACAAATCCATGAGATAGAGGAATCCCCAGCCAAAGATTGCTGTCTTCAGAATTAAATGAAACTTTAAGGTTTAAAGGCTGACGCCCATTAAGCAGAAACTTCGTAGTTGTCACCGTATCATTTGGTAGCAGAGAAAAGCGTTCATCAGTTAGCCTTCCCGAGAGGGTAATTTTTATTAGCCTCCAGTGGTAAGTGTTCTGAGATTTCTTTTTTTTTTCTTTCTTTCTTTCTTTCTTTCTTTCTTTTCTTTCTTTCTTTCTTTCTTTCTTTCTTTCTTTTCTTTCTTTCTTTCTTTCTTTCTTTCTTTTTTCTTTTCTTTCTTTCTTTCTTTCTTTCTTTCTTTCTTTTCTTTCTTTCTTTCTTTCTTTCTTTCTTTCTTTCTTCTTTATTTTCTTTCTATTCTTCTTTTCTTTTCTTATATTTTCTTCGTTTTGTTTATTATTATTATTATTATTATTATTATTATTATTATTATTATTATTAGAATTATTATTATTATTATTATTAGAATTATTATTAGAATTATTATTGTTGTTATTATTGTTATTAGAATTATTATTATTATTAGAATTATTATTGTTGTTATTATTGTTATTATCATTATTGTTATTGTTATTATTATTATTATATTATTATTATCATCATTCTTCTTATTATTATTGTTATTATCATCGTTATTGTTGTTGTTGTTACGTTATCATCAGTATAATTATCATTATCGTTATGATTATTATCATTGTTATCGTCTTCGTTATCATCAGCATCATCAATATTTTATCATTATTATTATTATTATTATTATAATTTCTTATTGTTGTTATTATTTCTATTATTATAATTATCAGCATTATTGTTGTTGTTGATGTTGTTGTTGTTGCTTTTGTATCTGAGAAACGTGTCATCTCTTGAGCATCGCGCCACTACTCTTATAAGAAGTCGTCTAAGACGTTCAAAAGGCAACATCGTAAAAACAGTTTCAGTTTCAGTTTCTCAAGATGACGTCTCCGCGTTCGGAACGAATTCTATATGCACTAACGTCACAGGTGCCACGTGTATGGTGACCGTGGAAACAGGACATGGCGACAGTTTCCAAACATTAGTCAGATGATGATAGATCGCCGGGCAGAGCTGTTATTGATGATGCTGTTTATAGCTACTACTTTTAGAGGCATGCTAGCATAAGCATAAATCACCGAGCAGTTCTTGAATTTCATGAAATGAAGACAGCCGTGAGGAAAGATGATTACGAGTATTACATTGCTCCCGTCTGGTTTTTGCGTCGTAATGGACATTCGGTATGTTGAGGTGGTAGACCAGTGCAAAATGTCAGGTAAGTGTCTACTTCTATGTCTCACAAACCCTTCGGTTAACCCTTTGATTTCCCACCCTATCCACCATTGCAAAAACTTAACCCTTTGATTCCCCACCCTATCCACCATTTGCAAAAACTTAACCCTTTGAATCCCCCACCCTATCCACCATTTGCAAAAACTTAACCCTTTGATTCCCCCACCCTATCCACCATTTGGAAAAGCTTAACCCTTTGATTGCCCCACCCTATCCACCATTTGCAAAAACTTAAACCTTTGATTCCCCTCACCTACCCACCAGCTTCCTGGTTGACAGTGCAAGTTGCTGGTGGACAGGGTGCGGGAGTCAAAGGGTTAAACCCAAGGTTCAATCGTATAACCATTTACCGTTGTTTGTTTATCAGACTAACGACTTAAAGGACGTGGGTTCAGATCCCAACAATCCAAATCGTTGTGGGATTTTTCACCCTAGCTGCCTCATTCTCAGGTGGTCATTGTATTATATGCTGAACATGAAAGATGGAGCCACATTGTCGAGTGCCATCCACCTTGAGGCTGTCATGCAAATTTGCTGACCAGTACTGCTGGTGTCTGTATCTCTTGGGCCTGGTTGATGCCATGATATTGTTTTTACAGTGTTCTTATTTTCTCGGATGCGTGTTTGCACATTGTTTTGCCCACACTGCTAAAGCTGTATGCTGCTGCCCATTCCGCATATTTTTTCTTTGACGGGTGTGTATTCTGGGTGTTTTCCTATTTCCATAACCCACTGGACACCTACCTGACTTAAAGAATCTTTAACGTGCATAGTTGATGCTCTGAGAACGTACACACACGAGGGGGTTAAGGCACATCATCATCATCATCATCATCACCATCATCAGGTGCCTTGCCGCATGGCGTTGGCTATTACGGACTTCCATCTGTCTCTATCTCTTGTTGCCTCAACTGCTCAAACATCTCTTCCACCCTCCTTGTCTTCAGCCACTCTGCAAGTCCGTCTAGCATCTTCTCCCTCGGTCTACCCGGTGCTCTCTTTCCCTCCAGCTTTCCCGTTGTGACCAGGTGTTCCAATTCACCTTTCCTCATAAAATGGCCCATAATGTTGCCTGTCTTTTCCTAATCTTCTTTATGAATGATCTACTTGTGTCTGCCTTCATCAAGACTGTCTCGTTAGTTTTCTTTGCTGTCCATGGAACTCTCAACATCCTTTTCAGAAACCACATCTCGGCTGCCTCAGTCTTGTTCTGGTTTTGCTTGTTGACTGTCCACCTCGCAACCGTGCAACAGTATTGGTTCTATATACATTCAAGAACATTAAGGCACATGCAGGCCTGCAAGTACTTTGAATTGGGAGAACGAAAAAAATCTCCACCCTATACCCAACAGACGAAAGGTATCCAGACGGAATTGAATCCTGGCTTTCCGATCAGAAGTCTGATGTTTACCCACTTGATTACCACCCCCGTCGATGCCAGGATATATAATTAATCTGTGTGAGAGGATGAGAATATCTCACTAATATTGTCTGTGGATTTATGTAAATTATTTCAGTTTGCTTTGTTTACATAAAACAGTTGACAGTCCATCGAGTGTACTGGTTACATATGTACTGAAACTTCAGGTGATGGCGTGTCGCGTGGTACGTATGTACCGAACTTGTACTTACGCTACATCCACGTGCTGATGTCATATCATATGACCAGGTTAATCCATGTACTGATGCTATTTCGTGTAATCTGGCTAATCCACAGGATAATGCTATATCATGTGACTTGGCGAAGCTACATGATAATGCCGTATGTATGTATGTATGTATGTATGTATGTATGTATGTATCTATGTTATTTTATGTGTGTATGTGTGTATGTATGTATATTTGCATACATGCATGCACGTATGCATGTATGTATGTATGTATGTGTGTGTGTGTGAGTGTGTGTATGTATGTATGTAGTATGTATGTATGTATGTGTCTGTTCTATCTATCTATCTATCTATCTACCGACCTATCTATCTATCTATCTATCTATCTACCCACTATCTATCTATCTAGTCTGTCTTTCTATCTATCTATATCTATCTGTCTGTCTATTTATCTCTCTCTCTCTCTCTCTCTCTCTATATATATATATATATATATATATATATATGTGGTGTGTGTGTGTGTGTGTGTGTGTGTGTTTTGTGTGTGTGTGTGTGTGTGTGTGTACATATATATATATATATGAGTATATATATATATATATATAATAGAGAAGAGAGAGAGGAGAGAAGAGAGAAGAGAGAGAGAGAATTTGCCATGAACTTTGTGGATCATTTTCCATAATGTTTTCAAACTTATCATGCTCACTTCTCTCGAGACTAATTTCAAGCTCACGCTTTAAAAGCTGCCCCTGTTCATTACCTATCTTAGTGTTTCCATTGCTCTGCTGGTGTCAGCTAAGATTGTTATGGATACTTCCTTCCCATATCCCCATTTCGGCACGTAGGATTTCATGCAGGCTCGGGTGGGGGTAGGGAGGTTAGGTGCCAGATAATGGCTGGCAGATGTGGTTGGAGTTCATACGGAGCTAGTACAATGAATCATTCTTGAACAAAGTCTAAGAAGCTCCATACTCATAAATCATCTATAATGTACTGCGAAAGCCACACAAGACAGGCCACATTTCTGCCTATTAAGTCAGCTGGCCCCACACACACGTCGGCTACTATTCTCTGGTCACCCTTGCTATGGATGCCTCACAGAAAGTACCATCCACAAAACTTGGTTAATGTCAGTTGTATGCAGGTCGATGGAATATCGGTTTCCCGTTTTCTGACGTATTTTGTTCCTGTCTGTCTGTCTGTCTGTCTGTTTATCTTGTCTGTCTGTCTGTCTGTCTGTCTGTCTCTCTCTCTCTCTCTCTCTCTCTCTCTCTCTCTTTCTCCCTTCCTCCCTCGTTCTCTCTTTTGTCTTTTATCTCTCTCTTTCTCTTTCTCTCTCTCTCTCTCTCTCTCTCTTCTCTTTCTCTCTCTCTCTCTCTAGCTCTCTCTCTCTCTCTCTGCCTTCACCTCTCTCTGCCTCTCTGTCTCTCTCTCTCTCTCTCACTCTCTCTCTCTCACTCTCTCTCTCTCTCTCACTCTCTCTCTCTCCTCACTCTCTCTCTCTCTCTCTCTCTCTCCGTCCGTCACTCTCTTTCTCTCTCTCTTTCTTTTTTTTCTTGTTTAAGCATTTCACGTGGGGGTTTTTTTTCATTGTTGCCCTTTTATGAATTTGTAACATTAATAATTTCATAAGGAAGATTAGGAAAAGACAGGCAACATTTATAGGCCATTTTATGAGGAAATGGGATTTGGAACACCTGGTCACAACGGGAAAGCTGGAGGGAAAGAGAGTACCAGGTAGACCCAGGGAGAAAATACTAGACGGACTTGCAGAGTGGCTGGGGACAGGGAAGGTGGAGGAGATGCTTGAGGCAACAAGAGATAGAGCAGATTGAAGTCCATGATCGCCAACGCCATGCGGCAAGGCACCTGATGATTGATTGATGATGATAATGATGAGATGATGAGATGATGGATGAGATGATGATGATGTGATAGATGTGATGACTGTCGTCATGAAAAGACGATGGAGAAGAATTGGGATACATCATCCCAAAAGAGCAGGATAACACCACCCGGAATGTTCTTCATTGGACACCAGAAGGAAGACGTGAGAGAAGGACACCCAAGAACACCTGGTGAAGAACAGTAGAAGAAGACTACAAGGCCTTAAAGTACACCTAGGGTAGTAAACTGTCTGGTCTAGAACAACTAGAAACGGAGGATCTTTGTCGCTGTCGTACATGGCCAAAGCATAGTGGTCAGGAAGGTAGTGAGTAATACAGCTGAGCTGTAGTGTTCGTCTTTTTACCATTGCTGATGCATATTCTGCCTGTCACACCACATCGATTTGTTGTTTATGATAACATCGCTAGCTGTCACTCTCCTCTCTCTCTCTCTCTCTCTCTCTCTCTCTCTCTCTCTCTCTCTCTCTCTCTCTCTCTCTCTCTCTCTCTCTCTCTCTCTCTCTCTGTCTGTCTGATTGTCTGTGTGTGTGTCTTTCCCTCTCTTTCTCTGTTTCTCTCTCTCTCTCTTTCTCTCTCTCTTTCTATCTCTGTCTCTCTTTCTTTCTCTCTTTCTCTCTCTTCTCTCTCTCTCTCTCTCTCTCTCTCTCTCTCTTTCTGTCTCACTCTCGCCATCTCTCCCTCCCCTCTCTCTTCCTGTCTCTCTCTCCCTCTTTCTCCATTTTCCCTTCCCCGTCTCTCTCCTATCTCTGTCTGTCTGTCTGTCTGTGTCTCTCCCCCCTCCTCTCTCACTCTCTCTCCTCTCTCTCCCTCTATCTGTCTGTCTGTATTTTGCTAAGCGAAGGGAATGTTTGCTTTGTTCATTGCTTGGGAGGTAATACTGTAAGGAGCAGACTAACAAGAACGTGAGCATGTAGATAAAATCTTTGCTTTTGAAGGGAAAAGGAACAGAACAGAGATACAGAAGACAAAGCGAAAGACTGGATGGTCGATTGACTGATCTTTATTTTCCAACGGTCAAGACAGTGACAGGATACAAAAGAAGGAGAGAGAGAAGGAGAAAGAGGGACAGACAGACAGACAGACAGAGACAGACAGAGAGACAGAGAGACAAAGAGAGAGACAGAGACAGACAGACAGAAAAGGGAGAGAGAGAGGGGGAGAGAGAGACATACAGACAGACAGAGACAGATACAGAGACAGGGAGACAAAGACAGAGACAGAGATAGACAGTCAGACAGAGAAGGACAGACAAGGAGACACACAGACATACAAACAAATAGGCAGACAGACTAGACAGGCAGACAGGCAGACAAACAGACATGCAGATAGAAACACAAGCAGAGACAAATACAAACAGACAGACATAGACGCAGGCAGGGACAATACAGACAGATAAACAGACACACAGACATAGACACAGGCAGGGACAATACAGACAGATAAACAGACAGACATAGACGCAGGCAGGGACAAATACAGACAGACAAACAGACAGACTGGAGAAGACTGAGACTGAAAAAAAACCACGCTTATTAGGAGACGAACGCTGGTGGTTTCGGATAATAGAAGGTCTGAGACCTAAGGTTTGCCAAACTTCCGTTAGACCATTTCATCCCCACAGAGAAGACGTTTTGAAATCATCGGTCAAACATATTTGCGCAGCTGAAAAGTGAACTAGTTCAGAAACACGCCGAAAAGGGAGAAAATTGATCGGGATGAATGGTGAACTACTTACTTCATACGTGAAAATGTCGACATTTTATTGGAAAAATTACAGTTCTTCTTAATTAATATTATCTTAAGCCTTTGACTCTGTTTCTTTTGTGCACCAGTATTGGAACATTAAAATTCTTCTTAATAACATTATCTTAATAAAGCCTTTGGCTCTGTTTCTTTGTACACCAGTATTGGAACATTAAAATTCTTCTTAATTAACATTATCTTAACCTTTGACTATGTTTCTTTGTACGCCAGTATTGGAAAATTATAATTCTTCTTAATTACCATTATCTTAAGCCTTTGCTTCTGTTTGTTTGTGCACCAGTATTGGAAAATTTAGATTCTTTTTAATTAACATTATCTTAAGCCTTTGACTCTGTACCTTTGTACACCAGTATTGGATT
>CM060310.1:25414002-25416502 GCA_030674185.1 Monoplex corrugatus
TTTTTTTTTTTTTTTTTTTGGTCTAAAATCACTTTAGTGAATACACATTAAATCAAAGACCACCACCACACACAACTTACATCCCACCCCATGTTGAGACTGTCAGAAATCAATGGATGAGCAGGAGAACACTAAAACTCGAAGAAAGTTTTTAGCAAACTAAATAAAACTAGCTCACAATGGTCACAAAGAGGAAGCAGCGTCAAGATGACATTAAGGAAGTGCTTACAACTAAAGATGTGACGAGGCTTCCGCTCTGAATGGGAAAAGTGGCATTTTATTGATTATCTGTATATGGATGCTGCCGTGCCATGATAAGCAATGGCCGCAATCTGTAGTCGGGTAGATAATCAACTGGGAAACATGAATCAAACAAAAACTAGTTCATTGATCATTAATAAAATCACAAAAATAGTTAACTGATCATTAATCAAACAAAAACGAGTTAATGGATCATTAATCAAACAAAAACGACAACTGATAATCAATCAAGCAACTAGTTAATTGATCATTAAGCAAACAAAACCTAGTTAATAGATCATTAAGCAAAAACTAATTAATTGATCATTAGTCAATCAGAAAGTGACAACTTATTTTTAATCATTTCAAAAAATAATTAACTGATCTTTAAGCAAACAATAATCAAACAAGAACTAGTTAACTGATCATTAATCAAACGAAAACTAATGAATTGATTACTAACCAAATCAAGAAATAATCAATTGATCTTTACTCAAACATTGATCAAACAAAAACTAGTTAACTGATCATTGATCAAACAAAGACTAATGAACTGATTATGAACCAAATCAAAAAAATAATTAACTGATTTTTAATCAGACAAAAACTACTTAATTTGATCATTAATCAAACAAGACTAAGTAACCGAGCATTGATCAAAGATAAACTAGTTAACTGATCATTAACATAAAAAAATCTAGTGAATTGATCGACTCTGACACATGCCCTGCCTCACATGAACAACTACTGTTAGAATACTTTGTGACATCTCAAACGAAGAGCTCAGTGCAAAATTGAGAGGATATACCAGTCACTTTCTGTTCTTTTTCTTTCTTTTTTTTTCGTTTATTTTCTTTTCCCTTCATTCTGTGAAGAGTCTTTGGGGTGCTGCACTTAAGAACTATTCACGGGATTCTGCAAGGTCTGTCTGTTGTGTTTGTCAACGTCTGAGTCTGTAGACTGTGTCCCTGACCAGTCCGCAATCTTGTCATTACACTGGTTTGGTGGTGGTGGCGGTGGTGTTGTTGGTGGTGATTGTGGTGGTGGTGTTGTTGTTATTTGTTGTTGTTGTTGGTTGTGATGGTGGTGGTAGTGGTGATGGTGGTGGTGGTATTGTTTGTTGTTGTTTGTTATTGTTTTTGTTGTTGTTTGTTGTTGTTGTTGTTATTATTGTTGTTATTGTTGTTATTATTTGTTGTTGTTGCCGCTGCTGCTGCTGTTGTTGTTGTTGTTTTGTTATTGTTGTTGTTGTTGTTATTTGTTGTTGTTATTGTTGATTGTTATTGTTGTTATTATTTGTTGTTATTGTTACTGTTGTTGTTGTTCGTTGTTGTTGTTATTGTTGTTGTTGCTGTTTGTTGTTGTTGTTATTGTTGTTGGTTTTTTGTAGTTGTTGTTGTTGTTGTTTACTTTTTTGTTGTTGTGTTTTCCTGTCTTCCCTTCCGTTTCCATTCCTGAACAGCTCTCTGGAAGATTGATGTAGTAGCAAGGCCCCTGGGTCTTTGTTACTAAGCCATACCAAAGTCGTTTACTCGAACAAAATTTAAAAGCACTCGAAGAGCCGGTATAATATTCTACTGGGGACAATTTCTTCAGTTCAGGACCTACAGCTAAGACGTATTGACAAGGTAATCAAACTTTGAAAAAAGTAATTCCCTCTTTGAGCAGACTTTAAAGTTTAGTAGAAGATAGAAAAGGGCGGATAGATAAATACCACCACTACACATTATGACACAAGACAGCCAGACATGAAATGGGGTGCAAATCCATAGTCTCCATTCCTGTAGACGGATGTTTATGTGGGTGCATCAAGATATTGGATGTCGCAAAAAGACCAAAAACTTTTTTTTTCACTGACCCAGCGAAAAGACGTCTTTCATTCCATAATGCTGAGTGCAAAGTCAGTCAAACAAAATTACAGACAGAAAGTTTGTAAGTTGTTGACATAAGTTTGAACAGAGTTAAACGTAAAATGTTGCGTCTGATCCTTGCTTAAGCTATTAAAGAAATAAACTTTGATTGTGACTAAATACTGATAAGTAACCAAAGTCTGTAAAAATTTAACGAAATGTATTTTTTATTCCCTATGATATACAAAATATGTCTTGTCATGAAAATGCCTGTAATTCAAAAACATTTCAAACAAGCATGATAGCAAGTGTCCAAAATTTGGTACACTCATTGATATAAATTTAGACATTTTAAATGGAATGCTGAGAGACTTGATTTTGTATGACTGCCTTGTCTGTCATTTCCGAGG
>CM060310.1:25421502-25424002 GCA_030674185.1 Monoplex corrugatus
TGTGCATGTTTAAGCCTGTACAACGTATTCCTTTTTATAAAGATCTTTGAACAGACGAAAAGATACATCTTCTGCTTTCTTCTGAATTCATTTTTGAATAACCTTATTTATTCTTCATTGTGCCTCAGGATGGCGACAGTGACACTGAGCTTATTCTGGTGAATCAGTACTATCAACTCAATCACCGAACATACAAGGCCCCGTAGTCTCAGTCCTTCTCCATTGGTGTGACACAGAGAAAATACTTCAGGCTCAAGTTCTTAGCGAAAATGCTTTGTTTAACCCTTCGACTCCTGCACCCTGACCACCAGCTTCCCGCATCGTCAACCACGTTAGCAAAGCAAAAACTTAACCCTTTGACTCCCTCACCCTATCAACCAGCATCCTGCATTGTCAACCACGCTAGCAAAGCAAAAAAATAACCCTTTGATTCCCTCACCCTAGCCACCAGCTTCCTACAGGAAGCTGGTGGCTAGGATGAGGGAGTCAAAGGGTTAAGTTTTTGCAAACTGGTGGATACGGTGCGGGAGTCACAGGGATACTCTACCTGAAACGAATAGGATCGACGCCTTGGTCAGGCTACAGGAACCACTTATGGTAACTTTAAAACGACACAAAAGCTTACTTAGTTCTGATCATTCTTCGGGATATTCTGGAAGAAAGCCGTCACAGAGGCTGACAGAGAAAAAGCGAGATCGCACAAGCCAACCCACAGGACCAGCCTTAGTATGCCGGGAACTGCATTCTGGCGCGCACCCAGGGGACAGAGATGGAGGATCCTGCCAGAATATCTGCTCCCCCTCCACCCCCCTACACACACACACATACACACACACAAACACACACACGCACATAAATCCGCACACGCATACACACATACAACACACAACACACAAACACACACACACACACACATACACATACACACGCACACACATACAGATACACATACACATACACACACACACAAACACATGCACACACACATACACAAACACATACACACACACACACACACACACACACACACACACACACACACACACACACACACACACACACACACACACACACACACACACACAGTACCTCTTCAACGACACATGCTGGGTTGGAGAATAGAAGGAGAAAACGAAGATTTTTTTTGGTGTGTACATGTACGTATTTTACTTTCGCACGTAGGTAGTCGAGGCTAGCCAGTATGCACGCGTACTCGTATGTATGCATTCACTCGATTTCGCAGTCAGTGAGTGAGTGAGTGAGTGAGTGACTGAGTGAGCGAGCGAGTGAGTGAGTGAGTGAGTGAGTGAGCGAGTGAGTGAGCGAGTGAGTGAGTGAGCAAGTGAGTGAGTGAGTGAGTGAGCAGTGAGTGAGCAAGTGAGTGAGTGAGTGAGAGAGTGACTGACTGACTGACTGACTGTGTGAGAGAGAGAGATAGAGAGACAGGCAGACAGACAGAGACAGAGGGACAGACAGACAGACAGACAGACAGACAGACAGAGATACAGACGAGAGTAAGAGACAGACACACACACAGAGACAGAGAGACTGAGAGACAGAAAGAGACAGAGAGAGGAAATGTATTTTGGGGGTGAAAATAACATGCAAATAATAATATGCTGTTTTCTTTTAAATGATTTTCTCTGCAACAACAACAACTACAACAACAACAACAACAATAACAACAACAACAACAATAACAACACTAACAACAACAACAACAACAACAACACTAACAACAACAACAACAACAACACTAACAACAACAACAACAACAACAACAACAATAACAACAGTTTTCGCTTTTTATCCTTCCCTATTTATTTCAAATTGTCGTTATTTGCTTGACAATACTGAAATAAATATTTTCTCACCACCTGTCTGCTGCAAATGATAGGAAAAGATGTTACTCGAGTGATTTTGTTGAAACTCAATTATGTGCATCCAAATTGTTCCATTGTAATCAATATTTTGCAATATCAATACATTTTAAGTACCTTTTTTTTTTTTTTTCTTTCCTTCCTGCTTCGTTCTTTCTTCTTTTCTCTTCTTTCTCTTTATGTCTAATAAGGCAAGTGGGCACATTTCACAACGTGATATTGTGTTCACGACACGTCGAAAATGCTGATCTGCCCATTTTAATGCCAATGTTCCTTTTTTTTTTGTCCTTTTATTTCTCCTCTGCCTCCTTCTGTTCCTGTCTGGTAGTTCTTTTCTTTTTTCTTTTTTGTATCTGTTGGTTTGTTTGTTTCTTTCTTTCTTTCTTTCTTTCATTCTTTTTTTCTAGCTTTCTTACTTTTTTTTTTTTTTCTTTCTTTCTTTCTTTTTCGTTATTTCCTTTTCTGTGAAAGAGACAAAAGTCGAGGATTGTCTGTATTTGAAAAAGGAATAAAGTAAGCAGAAACATCACTGTAGTCAGAAAACTCTCCATTTTTTTTGTTTGAGTGTGTTGCGTGTGACAGCGAATCGAAGAATCAGCAGGATATAATGTAATCTCTAC
>CM060310.1:25434002-25436502 GCA_030674185.1 Monoplex corrugatus
GTTGTGGTTGGTTGGTTGGTGTTGGTTGTTGGATGTTGGTTGGTTGGATGGTTGCTTGCTTGCTTGGCTGGCTGGTAGGTTGGTTTTGATTTGTTTTCGTGTGTTTTTCATGCTGCACATACCAACACTTTTCGCCATCTTATTTCAAATACTACAATTCAGACCATCAATTAAGCTCTTCTGGAACTGGAGACAGTCTTGCTGGGAGAAAAACTCGCTGATCAATGATCAGGAATGAAATCTAGCACCTACAGCATCTTAGTTAAGAGATATGGCCATCTGGATACCATGCGGTTTCCCTGCTTCTATTTTCTTTCTTTTTTTTTTATTTTTCATTTTAATGATGATCAAAATTCAAACTCCTCTTCGCCATCCCAGTCCTCTCCTCTCCTTTCTAAAGGGAGTGGGAGTGGATTTAATCCCCCATCTCCTTTCAACCCTAATGTTTATGTTAAGACTGGTGATTGGAAAAGTTTGTTCTGTGTTGTTTTGTTTCGTTTTGTTTTCTTTTCTTTCATTTGTTTTGTTTTGTTTTTTGTTTGTTTTGTTATTTTTGTTTTGTTTTGTTTTGATCTGCTTTTTTTTTGCTTTTTTCTTTTGTTTGGAAATTTTAAAAGGAACGGCGGTTGTCGTTTGTCTTTAATGTTGGAGTGGTTGTGTTGTTGTGTGTGTTGTTGTTGTGTTGTTGTGTTGTGTGTGTGTGTGTGTTGATGATGATGATGATGATGTGATGATGATGATGATGATGATGATGATGATGATGATGATGATGATGATGATGATGATGATGATGATGATGATGATTGATGATGATGCATTGTTGCGACACGTGTTCGTTGTTCTGTTGTGAGAGAGAAAAGAATGATGCACAGTAATAGAGAAAGTAAAAGAAAAAGAGGGAAGAAGACAGAGAAAACACTTTACAATCGAACACACACACACACACACACACACACACACACCACACACACACACACACACACGAATACACACATATATATATATATACACGCATACACACGATTACACACAGAGGGGCAGAGAGACAGATACGCAGACAGACAGAGACGCAGAGAGAAGAGAGAGAGAGCAACAGAGAGAGAGACATACAGACAGAGACAGAGAGACAAGGAAGACAAGATAGACAAAGGGCACAGCAGCGAGAGACAGAAAGACAGAGAGAGGCGAAGAGCCACAACGTCATTTGCACCAGAGTACATTTTACATCAATCATCCCATCACAACAGTTACGATGCCCCAGAAACAGACCATACCCTACACAGCAGACGAGTGCATACATATTGCATGAATGCCAGAACATTAACACAAAATAAAGATCCAGCAGAATAGCAGTGGTCAGACATAAGGAAACTGAAGACTCGAACTTTGGAATCTCTGATGACAGCTTAATTCACTGCAGTAACCACTGAGCCACCACCAAAACAAATCCTGCTTTCTCTGCTCATTTCATGGTTGATTAGAAAAGGAACCTCCTCCCCAACCCACTCACTGTGTGTTTTCCGTTTTATGGGGGGAGGGAATGAAGGTCGTTTTGACCCCCCCCCCCCCTCTAACGCATGTTCATGTTAAGGGTGTTGATTGGAAAAGGGTCGTGGAAAAATAAACTGTGGAGAGCTCACGTGAGATGACGTGAAGAGCTGACGTCATTTGAGGGTACTTAAGCTGTTGAAAGTGTTTGTGTGTGTGTGTGTGTGCGTGCGTGCGTGCGTGTGTGTGTGTGTGTGTGTGTGTGCGTATGCGTGTGTATGTGGTTGTTGTTGTTGTTGTTGTTGTTGTTGTCGTTGTCATTGTCCTTGTTCTTGTTCTTGTTTTTGTTCTTGTTCTTGTTCTTGTTCTTGTTCTTGTTCTTGCTCTTGTTCTTGTTCTTGTTCTTGTTCTTGTTCTTGTTCTTGTTCTTGCTCTTGATCTTGCTCTTTCTTCTTGTTCTTGTTCTTGTTCTTCTTCTTCTTCTTGCTCTTGTTCTTGTTCTTGCTCTTGCTCTTGCTCTTGTTCTTGTTCTTGTTCTTGTTCTTGCTCTTGTTCTTGCTCTTGCTCTTGTTCTTGTTCTTGTTCTTGTTCTTGTTCTTGTTCTTGCTCTTGTTCTTGTTCTTGTTCTTGTTCTTGCTCTTGTTCTTGCTCTTGTTCTTGCTCTTGTTCTTGCTCTTGTTCTTGCTCTTGTTATTGCTCTTGCTCTTGTTCTTGTTCTTGTTCTTGTTCTTGCTCTTGTTCTTGTTCTTGTTCTTGTTCTTGCTCTTGTTCTTGTTCTTGTTCTTGCTCTTGTTCTTGTTCTTGTTCTTGTTCTTGCTCTTGCTCTTGTTCTTGTTCTTGTTCTTGCTCTTGCTCTTGCTCTTGTTCTTGTTCTTGTTCTTGTTCTTGCTCTTGTTCTTGTTCTTGTTCTTGCTCTTGCTCTTGCTCTTGCTCTTGTTCTTGTTCTTGTTCTTGTTCTTGCTCTTGCTCTTGCTCTTGCTCTTGTTCTTGTTCTTGTTCTTGCTCTTGCAAT
>CM060310.1:25461502-25464002 GCA_030674185.1 Monoplex corrugatus
AATAATTAGTCAAAGGGCTGTGTACGAATGGTTTCGAAGTTTCAAAGCCGTTAACAAATGATTTTGACGAAGTCCTATTTCCTGTAGCGCCACGTTTAATGATCGTTGACGCCATTTTGACCCGGTGCCATGTCTAGGGGTCGCCTTATTAGATTGAAAACATTTTCACTCCTTTTCCTGGGCTCTCATCTTTGGTCGCACGCTTTTCTGTTTGTTCTGAGGTCTGTCTGTAGTTCTCAGGCCGTATCTTCAAGTTGAAGTGATGTTTGTTTGTTGTTGTTTTTTCGGTGGTAGCTGAATCATTAACATAGCTAAGTGTTAGACTTTGTTGTGACTTTTCCTTTAGGCTGTAGATTGTTTGTTTTTGGTTTGAAGCAAGAGCGAACACGTATATAGTAAGGTTAGTTTGGTTCGCTTTTAGCTTTGAAACTGAAAAACTGAGGAGTATTCTGAGCTTACAGTTTTTGTGCTCTGTATCTGCTTCTATGCTAGCTGAATGGGTAGCGCAAACTGTGTTAGATTTGAGAGGTTCTGCAATATACGGGAGATAATTCCTAAGAGTTATGTCGTTTGATTAATAGTTTGAAACTGAAAACTTTGCACTCTGTGTCCGTCTGTCTGCTTGCCTGTGTTTGTCTCAGTGTGTGTGAATGTGTGTGTATATGTGTGCGCGCGCGCGCGCGTGTGTGTGTGTGTGTGTGTATGTATGTGTGTGTGTGTGTGTGCACGTGTGTGTAAGTGTGCGTATGTGTGTGCTTGTTTCTGAGTATGTGTGTGTGTGTGTGTGAGAGAGAGAGAGAGAGAGAGAGAGAGAGAGAGAGAGAGAGCGCTTGTCAGTGTGCATTTGTGTGTGCGATTGTTTGCGTGGCTGTGTGCATTTGACTGCGTATGTGTATGTGTGTGCGTGTGTGCGCGTGCGCGCATGTGTGTGTGTGCGTGCGTGCGTATATGTGTGTGTGTGTGCGTGTGTGTACGCGAAAATGAAAGTGCTTTACTGAGACATGCAGAAACACACAAAATATATAAACAAGAGACAGAGCCAAAGAGAAATCGTAAACATTCAGCACGTTTTATGAATTGATCTTAATGCACGAAATAGGGGCCAAAATATTTCCTATTGGATAGAAATCAATGCGTGTGTTCTGAAAGCCCCTTGTTTTTTGAATTCAAAAGACCAAAAAAGATAATGCACGAAAACGTTTGTCAATTTTGCTAATGGCGCATTTCACAGGAAACACAGGACACTCCTGTACGATTTCAGTAATGACTGTGTGTTTCTGGAACCCAACTTTTTCTGCTAGTTGCAATGAACGGGTTTTGGAATTTTGAAAACAAAAAACAGCATTAACCAATATTTTAGGGTAAAATGTTTGCACACTAAAGTAAGTAGACCACATGCAACCTATTCCAAAAACACATCCTGTTTACGTGATGGCACGTATGTACGTTTGCGTGCACACACACGCACAGAGAGAGAGAGAGGAGAGAGAGGGAGAGAGAGAAGGGAGAGAGAGAAATGGAGTGAGAGAGAGTGAGACAGACAGACACAAGCACACACACACATACGTATACAAGACAGAGAGAGGAGAGAGAGAGAGAGAGAGAGAGAGAGAGAGAGAGAGAGAGAGAGAGAGAAGGAGACAGAGGTAGAAATGGAGTGAGAGAGAGGAAGACAGACAGACAATACAAACAAACACACACACACACACACACACACACACACACACCACACACACACACACACCACCGCACACACAGTCACACACACACACAACACACACACACACACACACACGCACACACACATATACACACACACACCACACACACACACACAACACACACACAACACAACAAAAACAAATACATGCAACACACACACATATGGCGCACACGTACATTTTAAAATGTGGAAATCATTCTTAACGAAGGACAGGAAGACCAACAACAACAAAATGAACGGCACCAGACGGTTGACAAAGACCTGGAATTGGAAGACAGACGCTGGACTGACGCTCTGAGATTCTCTACCGACCGAGCCCGTTGGAGTGCTCTTGCTGCCTCGTGCGTCACACCCAAGTTCATATTGCTTATAGCCCACCCGACTACTAGAGCCATATCAGGGCTAACACCACGTCAAAAACGACAAACCGGTTAAGATAAAAGACAACAGTAAAAACCATGCCCCCTGTTAACCTTGCAAGTCTAAAATGCGAGCAAAGATGTGGAAGCATGTAAATAAAGTAAGTCTTAAGCATTCACAGCCCAGTGTCCTGCTTATTTGCTTTGTCCACTGTAGTAAATTTATGTTCTTTTGCACTGTCTTATTTTCTGTTCTTTTAATACTTGTTGATTAACAGCGGCCAAAAACATAAATTGGCCTTGTGTTAATGTGACGTATTTATATCTACTGTTGGGTAATAAATTAAGGTTTCCTTAATTTACAGTTTATATATATTTTGGAATTTTGAAAAAAAAACAATCATTAACCAATATTTTA
>CM060310.1:25469002-25471502 GCA_030674185.1 Monoplex corrugatus
CGGAATGTACACTCCTTCAGCTCTCATCCATTGGTCGCTGATCTTCTGGTTCCTCCATGCTGATCGAATCATCTTGTGGAGCCACTCGAGCACTTTTGGGCATTTCTTGTAGAGCAGGTATGGTATTCCGTTTGGTCCAGGTGCTGACTTGGCTCTAGCTTTCTTTACTACGTTCTTCACTTCATCCAGTGTTGGTGGTTTGTTATTGAATTTTCCTTCTGGCGCTGCAGGCCAAACCAGATTCTGGATTTCAAGTGGTGCCTCGCGCTGAGAATCGGAATATGTTTCCCTGAGATGCTGCTCTAGGGTTTCCTTGCCCACTGTGAGAGTCCCTGATTTGGGTTGTTCAAACAGCTTTCTTGCAAAGTCAAAGGGATCTTTGAAGAAACGATCTTGAGTCTTCTTCTTTTTGCTCTTTCTTCGCCTTGCTGATTCCACTTTGCTGAGAGCATTGTGTTTGGCCTTCAGATCTTTCCAGAGTTCCAGGAGCCCTTGCTTCTCGAATTCTGAGGCAATTTTCATTCGCTTTTTAAGCTTCCTTTTCTCCCTCCGGATGCTCTCCATCTGTTGCTGTCTTCTGGATTTCTGGGGAGGCGTTTTTGTCTTTGGCTGCTTCACTCCATAAGTGTCCCTGCAGATAGAGTATATGATGTCTCCGTATGTGTCAAGTTTGTGTTCCAGCGTACTGTTCCCTATTAGCGCATTCAGCTTAAGGACAAGTTCCTCATCTAATTTCTCCCATTGTTCTTTTGCACCGGCAGGCGGCAAATTGAGTTTTCCACGTTTGGCGTTAAGAGCTTGTGCAAAATCCGCATCAGAACCGTCAGCGTGGATGTCCTTGGCACTATGGTTTAAATCCTGGCCTTGGTCATCCAACGTCTCACCTGCTATCGCAGTGCGCTGCTGCTGGTTCGTATGTGTCTTCAAACAGCCCATTTTTGTCCTGTGGATCTTCATGCCGCGTTTGGTGGTGAATCTCCTTCCACACGCACACGGAAATTCCAACTGGTCATTAATCATGGTCCGTTGTGCGTTTCCAGTCGTGATGGAGTCAGTGCCGATGGATTCATCATTCTCTCCCCCTTTCGGTGAATCCTGGGAGCATCTTTCATTTGAAAAACTCGTGGCATGTTATCAAAGGCAAGGTGGGAAGCCAACCCACAAAGCCCGCAGATCTAGTCTTTCCCAGTGTCCTTCGGTCTTTCCCGAATGTCCTCCGAACTATTCCCGGAAGTCAATGGACTGACCATGTGCAGGTAGAAAGAAACTCTAGGGAGAGCTAGAAATGAAGGTCTTCAGAGAAGTAACCCCCTTTAGAAAGTGTTTTGGCCCTGAATTCCTTACACTCTCGGGGCGCGCGGCCACATCCAGGTCATGACTCCTGGATGCCTTCTGCTGTTGTCTTTTTTTTTTTTTTTTTTTTTTCCACGCCGGGGATCGAACCTGGGCGATTCTGCCGCTTCAGACTGCGGTAGCCGGATTAACAATGTGCTAACGGGGGCACACATCATCTAATAGATATAGAATATAGATAGATAGATAGACAGACAGACAGACAGACAGACAGACAGACAGATAGAAAAGATAGATAGATAGATAAGATAGATAGATAGATAGATAGATAGATAGAAAGATTAGATAGATAGATAGATAGATAGATAGATAGATAGATAGATAGATAGATAGATAGATAGATAGATAGATACTACATCGAAAACATTTTCCATAAGCCTCTCTTAAGCAGTAGAGGAACGAAATGCGTGGAAGAATTTGATAGTTTTGTTTACATGTTTACTGCTTCGAGTATGGATTAAATCGAATCTGTTTGAGGGCTGATAATGCGATTCATATTGTCTTCATAGGCTGAATTACTTTAGATTGTTTTGTTGCCATAGAAGAGTCTGTTTATTCCTGCTTGTCTTCATTAATTTAAATCGCTGTCTGCATCATTAAATGAGTTAAAAGCGTGTGAGTGAAACTTACTGCTACAGACTCTTCTCCCCTCCCCTCCCCTCCCCTCCCCTCCCCTCCCAACCACCCACCTCCACCCCCATCCCCCGTCGCTGCTCTTATGCTTACTCCTACTTGTCTTCACTCAAGTATGTGAGTGAGGTCCTTGAGTGATAGACTGATGGAAAGCGTGAAGAATTTTCACTTATCCTCTCTGTCTGTCTGTCCCACTGTCAGTTATCTGTCTGTCTGCCTGTCTGGCTGGCTGACTGGCTGTCTCGGTCTGTCTGTCTGTCTATCTGTCTCTTGTGTGTGTGTGTGTGGGTGTGTGTCTGTCTATCTGTCTGTCTCTCTCTCTGTCAGTCTGTCTGTCTCTCTCTCTCTCTCTCTCTCTCTCTCTCTCTCTCTATCTATCTATCTATCTATCTATCTATCTTTTTCACACTCTGTCTCTCTCTGTCTCTGTCTGTCACACTCTGTCTCTCTCTGTCTCTGTCTGTTTCTCTATCTCTTTCTCTCTCTCTCTCTCTCTCCTTTCTCTCTCTCTCTT
>CM060310.1:25476502-25484002 GCA_030674185.1 Monoplex corrugatus
TTTGATTCCCTCACCCTATCCACCAGCTCCTGCACGAAGTCGGTGGATAAGGTGAGGGAGTCAAAGGGTTCAGTTTTTGCCGTTGGTGGACAGGGCGCGAGAGTCGAAGGGTAACAGTGGTTGTCATACATCAAAATCAGCACTAACGGTTTTGGTATGTTGAAAACAAATTACCAAGGCAGAGTTGCTCCATTTGGAAATCGTCTGAAGTCCATTTTTAAAGGCAGAGTTTAACACAAATTTGCTTCACTTGGAAACTATCTGGTGTTATAATCAAAGGACATATAACCCTTGAGAATTATCTCCCATATTGTATAGAACTTCTCAGATCTAACACAGTTTGCGCTACCCATTCAGCTAGCATAGAAGCAGATACAAAGTACAAAAACAGTAAGCTCAGAACACTCCTCAAAAAAGGAGCGCCCAAGCCTACCTTTATACTCTGCAACTACCCTACACACAATTATGAGAGAGGAGAGAAATACATACAATATATTGGTCTTATGTTCAAGATTGACATAGTCTTTTATTCTTGAACTGACCAAACACACACACATAGACAAGACAGAACATATACAGGGTTGCTTCCAAGGCGTATAGGTAATACCAAAGAAGCAGTGAGAATTTTTATAATATAATCAAAGGACATAACTCTTGAGAATTATTTCCCATGTTGTATAGAACTTCTCAGATCTAGCACAGTTTGCGCTATCTGGTGTTAATTTTAAAAAACAGTGTTTCACAGCGCATAACCTAAATCTAAGTACACATAAATACTGAAATCATTCGTAAACAAGAACACAAAAACAACAACGAAAATTATCAGAAACACGCCTTAGGTCAAACGTAGTCTGGATTAAAATTACCTTTTATCATGTTACATCTAAAACTACATTTAAACGTTTCAGTTATTTTGTGAAAGATATTTGACACAGAGGGAAATAATTACACAAGATGTAATTGAGCGATATGGATGATCGATTCAGACCACATCTGGAAATTATGGAAACAGCCTGGGCTGATCTGGCCTGAGAATATTTTTGGCAAGAAGCATGCCGAGGATGTGACGATGACTTGGAGAAGTGAAGGCATTAACAAAAGGCATCTCTGGATATAAGCGAACGAACCAGATGTGTTTACCGTTCTGCTTACCTGTCCTATCTATTTCTCTAATGTCTGTCAGACTGTTCGTCTGTCTGGTGCAGGAAGGACCATGATGACAGCAAACAGTAGTCTGCAAACTGATTCAGATAGATAGATAGATAGATAGATAGATAGATAGATAGATAGATAGATAGATAGATAGATAGACAAATAGATAGATAGATAGATAGATAGATAGATAGATAGATAGACAGAAAAATAGACAGCTTGATAGTCAGACAGATAGATAGATAGACAGACAGTCAGACAGTCAGACAGAGAGACAGAGAGACAGACAGATAGATAGATAGATAGATAGATAGATAGATAGATAAACAGATAGACAGACAGATAGACAGACAGATAGATAGATAGATAAGTAGATAGATAGATAGATATATAGACAGATAGATAGATAGAAAGATAGATAGATAGATAGATAGGTAGATAGATAGATAGATAGATAGACAGATAAACAGACAGACAGACAGACAGATAGATAGGTAGATCATACATACATACATATATACATACATACATACATACATACATACATACATACATACGTGCATAGATAGATACATAGATAGATACATAGATAGATACATAGATAGATACATAGATAGATACATAGATAGATACATAGATAGATACATAGATAGATACATATAGATACATAGATAGATACATAGATAGATACATAGATAGATACATAGATAGATACATAGATAGATACATATAGATACATAGATAGATACATAGATAGATACATAGATAGATACATAGATAGATACATAGATAGATACATATAGATACATAGATAGATACATAGATAGATACATAGATAGATACATAGATAGATATATAGATAGATACATAGATAGATACATAGATAGATACATAGATAGATACATATAGATACATATAGATACATAGATAGATACATAGATAGATACATAGATAGATACATAGATAGATACATAGATAGATACATAGATAGATACATAGATAGATATATAGATAGATACATAGATAGATACATAGATAGATACATAGATAGATACATAGATAGATACATATAGATACATAGATAGATAGATACATAGATAGATACATAGATAGATACATAGATAGATACATAGATAGATACATAGATAGATACATAGATAGATACATAGATAGATACATAGATAGGTAGTTGACTGTTTTCAGTTCCTGACTTATTGTCTTTGTTCATATGAACCTTCACTTACATACAAGACACATCTCTCTTCATGGAGTATCATTCTGTTAGTTGTTTTAGATTTTATCAAAGGGCGCACCTAAGGTTTGGCTTTTATAGTTTATATAACTTACAACATCAACAACTAAATATAAAGCTGAGCAGACTTTTAATGCACTGAATTTCGTCCTTTCCATGGCGCACCATCCAAATGAGAGCGTAGATTATGGTAAGAAGTCAGCCTCTTATTCTGATTGTTGGGGGTTTTAGCCTGGCTTTTGATGAGAAAAAAGAATTCTGGCACATATGGCTTCCAGTCCCCCATCTGTGAATGATTACCTCACGTAACATAGAGTTTTGGAAGATACAGCGTAAACAGAGAGAACTATACACCCACCTTTAATTAAGCCAGCCCAAGGGTAGGTAGGCTTCTATTACTTCATCCTGAACGAATTAATGGAAATGGTAGAACTTTCCACTGCTTAAGGCCCTCACGAAAAGAATTAGATTCGTCCAGATGTGCTGGACTAAACGCCCATTACTATGCAAACAAATCTTGTTTTAAAGCAACATTGTGATTTAGATACGTCTACCACTCAAAAACTCCCAAGGTGATTTAGATTGCAAGTGGAACAATTATGCATTGGTACGTATAACTTACTACTAAACAGAAGCAAGTTAACCGTTTAAACTTACAAAATCTTTATTCGTTTTGCGAGTCAACCAGTCGAAGGACTAATAGAAACATGTCAGGCAAGATACGTATTTATACAGCAGGACTACATATTCTCTATGAGGAGGGCAGGGGGGGCGGACTAAACGCACATTACTATGCTAACAAAACTAAATACAGACATAGCCATACAGTTATTTACTTGTTCATGTATATGCGACTCAAATGACTGACAGAAAGAATCGATTGGTCCAAACAGGGCATGACTAGTATCACAAAATCACTTGCCGAAGATTTCCCTTGAACGTCGTAAATCTGGTACGATGGTTCTCTATAATATCAGGGATTCGTTAGAAACTCAAAGAACAGGCCACAGTGGGTAATATCCAAATTAAGAGGGAAAGAGAGAGATACAAATGCAAAGCTTAATAATAAAAGTTTCTGGCAAGCTATTCATTTAAAATAACTGTTGTATCACGCACAAAATCTCATCATCATCATCATCATCATCATCTCCATCATCATAACAATAATAATGAAATCTAAAACAAGTGTGACTGCCAGCGTTCAAGCAAACAGGAACCAGAAAAAACACGAAAGAAGAATATGAACGCGTATTTGGTGGCTTGCGCGTATCAAGTTTATCTATAAGATGGGATTCTCTGTCTTTCCTGTCTATGGTGCTGTTACTGTGTAGAAGCCACAGACCCTCATAAAACTATCTCAAATCATTTCAACCAGTCGGTCCACTCAATCAACAACATCCGAGTGAAAGGTCTGTGGCTTCTATACAGTAACAGCACCATAGACAGGAAAGACAGAGAATCCCATCTTATAGATAAACTTGGTACGCGCAAGCCACATGGACTCCATGACAAACCATAAAGATTTCCTCAAATGAATTCAGTATCATGCCACTTCATGCACTTTTATCTGGACATGGTTCTGCGTGCAGTACTTTTACCTTGGTGTGTATGTGTATGCGTATGTATTCGCTCAAATGTTTACGTTTAACATTTCTTGTCCCTCATGTATGATTTATGTTTAAACTGCTTGGATGATTTCATGCATACTATTGTCTTCTTTTAATGTGCCCTTGAGTCCATGTATGTTTTATCTCGATGATGATGTACTGAAATAGATCATATTATCACCATTTTCCCATCCCAGTGAGGTATTGGCTTTGCGGCTGTACATATGCCTTTTTATTTTTTTTATTTCTATTTTTACTTTTATTTTCATTTTTTATTTTAAATTCAATCTGTTTGAATTCTCCTTTCACAAGACAGGCCCAGCCGCATCTGACTAAGGTTGTTTTTTTCTCCGGGGACTCCAGTTTTCCCTTCAGCCCCTTGGCTGTTGGTTTAGGATGTTTTTCTTCCTATTCCAAGGTCAGACCGGATTCGTTGCACTAGGCACGATCCATTTACATCAGCAATACCTCTAGATTAAATATTTTCCCATTCTGTCAAAAATATGCCTATATTTTCTCTTCTGCGTTATTTAATACCTCTTGATTAAATATTTTCCCATTCTGTCGAGCATATGCCATATTTTCTCTTCTGCATTATGTAATACTGGTATCCTTTACATTCCAAACACTACTCTTCGCTAGTGCGTCATAGTTCTCATTTCCGTTCTGGCATCATATTTATTCAAAAACACATTATGATGTCATCTTAGTCAGTTTGTTCCTTTTCTCACATTGAAGACAGCAGCAGGGAAGTTTCAATCTTTTTCTCAAATTTTTTTGTATCTAGTGTTTGTTTGTTTGTAATCTTACGCTTGACAAAGGCCAGTTGGCCGAAAATTTGCGCCTGTCTTGTTTTGCTATAATAATAATGATAGTAATAATAACAACAACAACAATAATGATAATGATGATGATAGAAGTAGTAGCAGTGGTAGTAGCAGTAGTAGTAGTAGCAGTAGTAGTAGCAATAGTAATTGATGATGATGATGGTGGTGGTGGGTGGTGGTGTGATGGTGGTGGTGGTGACGGTGATGGTAATGGTGGTGGCAGTGTGGTGGTGGTGATGGTGATGATGATGAGGAGAGGAGGAGGAGGAGGAGAAGAAGAATGAAGATGATGATAACATGACATAACAATAATCATAGTCATAACATTCTTTAAAAATGATGATGATGATGATGATGATGATGATGATGATGATGATGATGATGATGATGATGATGATGATGAGATGATGATGATGATGATGATGAATGATGATGATGATGATGATGATGATGATGATGATGTGATGACGATGATGATGATGATGAATCATTTTTGTAGCGCACACTTAACTAAAAGTAAAGCTCAGCACGCTGCACGAAAGGCGTTATGAAGCTGTTTTTTAACATGTGTACTCTAAAGCTGAGTAAATACAAGACATTGACATTGATCTACAAAGTGTGGTACCTAGCTGAAGGAATCTGGAGAACAATTTTTTTGGTGCGGCAACCCAATGATTCCACGGAGTTAAGAGAGAAGAAAAGGTAGAGACAAGAAGAATACACGGACAACCCATTACAAAACTATAGACATACATATATATATATACAGAGAGAGATATATATACATAGACAGACAGATAGACAGACAGACAAACAGACAGATAGATAGATAAATAGACAGATAGATAGATAGATAGACAGACAGACAGACAGATAGATAGATAGATAGATAGATAGATTAGATAGGCAGGCAGGCATGTATGTATGTATGTATGTTTGTTTGTTTGCTTGTTTGTTTTTTGTTTGTTTGTTTGTTTGTTTGTTTGTATGTATGTATGTTTGTATGTTTGTATGTTTGTATGTGTGTATACACATCTTAAGGCAGAGCCGGAGTAGAAAAAAATCGCTTCTGACTGCACATGTAAACAGTGATTTTGTGAACGGTATGTAAAGCACTGGGGCAATTATCACACAGGTTAAGTCGGTAATCTGGTATAAGTGTTCAGACGAAAGGGGCAGTGCTTTGGCCCATGCCAAAAACTGAACAAAAACCGCACGTGGTACATCTGGAACAAGCTGTCCTCGACACACTATTGGCAGATATCTTCCTATGAACGAGACAGTGACTGGGATACATAAAAAGCATTAGTATAGGAAGACGCGGTTACTTGTTTGGGTACCTCCTTGATTGACTTCTCTCATCTGTCTAGGGCTATTTATCTGTCTGCTGTACGAACGGCTGAATGTTTTAGCAGACAGAAGTCAGAAGATTGATTAACCCTTTGACCCCCGCATCCTATCCACTATCCGCAAAAAATTAACCCTTTTACTCCCACACCCTATCCACCAACTGCAAAAACTTAACCCTTTGACTCCCACACCCTATCCATCAATTGCAAAAACTTAATCCTTTGACTCCCACACTCTATCCACCAACTGCAAAAACATAACCCTATGAGTCCCTCACCCTATCCACCCGATCCACCAGCTTCCTGCAGGAAACTGATGCATAGGGTGAGGGAGTCAAAGGGTTAAGTTTTTGCTTTGCTAGCATGGTTGACAATGCAGGACGCTGGTAGACAGGGTGTGAGAGTCAAAGGGTTAACTGACTGATTGGCTGATTGAATGACTGATGGATGACGTTGGCAGCTGACTGGATGGAGCTTCCTGTTGTAATCTGTTTGTTTGCATGCCATGGCTGAAAACTTTGTTGAGCATCCTTCTAAACTGATCTACCTACAATTTACTGGTAAGTCTCGTTGGATGGATGTTTTGCGTGTGACCTTTTCTTTTCTGATTACACGACCACGTTGTTATGCTACGCTACTTCGTCAGGGCATTCACCTGTTTCCCACAATGGTAACCTAGCCAGCACAACACTTCTAGCTCTATCTGGCCAGGGTTGGTACAGAATTGTTAGTATTGGACAACTCTTGGTTCAGGTATTAATCACATTGTATCGAGGGCTGGGACTGTTATTTCAGGAGCTTACCAAGACTGAGAATTATTTGTACATAACGTAAAACAAAGTACATTTTGCCATAACTCAGGTGTTCTATTCAGTGTCAAAAGCTATTGACAGCAGCTTTCAGTCTGGGTACACTGACTGAATATAATGCAATGACAACATGTAAGTATTAGATGGTTTTAGTGCAATATATTCATCTTTAGTGTACTTGGTAGTATATGGCTGTGATTGTTAAAATGACATCTAAAACTACCCATAAAGAAAATTAAAAGGTATTATTCATGAATTTAAAAAAATTAGGGCGAAAGTTCAGATACTACTATTAACCTCAACTGAATCGTGAGGGATAAAATGGTAGAAACTTCTGTACTGTCTGGGCAGATTACACACTTCTCGTCCATAACGTTTACATTATTATTTTACTCGTTTTAAACTCGAAATCAAATGTACAGGCCACAGCCATTGCAACAATTCAATGTAGAGGATGCATTTTGTGCCGTGCATGGCAATGTTAATGATCTGTTGTGCTTGCCT
>CM060310.1:25489002-25491502 GCA_030674185.1 Monoplex corrugatus
TCCCCCGCTGATAGTTTGGGAGGGCAAAATAGTAAGAAAGTTTCTTACAGTCAGCCTAAGGACCGTAAGGATGTCTCTACGATTTCAATTCCCAGCGACTTTATTGTTATTGTAGAACAGTTTACCGTTCAGGGAGCTCTTAGAACGAATTTAATCAGTCTGGATAGGAAGGTCTAAACGTCTATATAGTGCAAATAAAACTTTCCCAGCACAAGATCTTCGTGATTTTTTTATGTGTCTATCATCTATCTACAGACTCACAAAGAGGTCTGATGCAGAGTTGTTAGCTGGGAGTAAATATACTGAAAACTAAGCAAACAAAAACTAAGGTACTTTGTTAATTTGCAAGTTCTTCACGGTACTTAATGTCAACTACTCGGTATACATGTATATGTGTCTCTATATGGCTGGACTAAACACACACTATATACAAACAAAACTAAAATTAGACTTAGCCTTATGATCTTTCAGTGTTCAAACGTTTACGCTCAAGGGAGAGACAGACAGTTCAGTTCAGACAGGGGCACGACTGGTTTCATGAAACTTCTGACGGAAAATTTCACTGGAACGTCGTCGTAAAAATTGTACAGTGGTTCTCTAGTGGGTTTCCTTAGCATCCAAAGAAAAGGCTTCTGAAATCAAATAAAAAGGCCACAAATGCCAATTTCCGGAATGAGAGGGAAAGAGGGGAACAGCACGCGCAGAGCGAAATGGGTCAACAATCTCTTGTGTCGAAGTAGATGCGGTGACACATAAAATGCATTATTATTCCAGCGCCATCATGGGCAATTTCCCCACATGTCAAATTTGACCCAGAAGGCCTTGGCACATGTCAAAATAGCTCAGAACAGTCGTCATCAATGCACGAAGTTTCCGATACCTTTTTTTGTTTTATTTTGAAAATAGATTTTTTTTTCAAAGATTTACACTGCATGGTTTTATGACATATGTAATGTAACAATGCGTATGTGTATAGCCATACTGATGACAATTTCAAAAGGACAAATTTCATTCAAAGAAACAAAACATACAAAATTAAACAAGTACCATTAGAGAATTATCTCAAGACATTTGTGGGTTGGTGGGTATTTTTTTCTCCTAAGCCTCTACGAGCAACACGATCTGGTATCTCAAACTCAGTTCCAGCCCGCAACATTAAAAACTGTCTGTTCGCTGCCCATTTTTATGTTTCTATCATTCTGGTGATGTTACCACAGTGTTTCACAAGTCCCTCTCCCCCTCCATTTCAAGGTTTTTGGCATTGCATAAAGCTTTGCCCATTCTCACGGAGTCTGATGGATAATTGCAGGCAGATTTGGTGGGGCGAATATGGAATTATCCCAGTGCGATAAATCCTCTTGAACAAACTCCAAAGAAACTCCAAACTCTACAGACAACGCTAATTTAGGACAGGTCTTGGGTACGTGAAAACAATCGCTAATATAGACAGGCTTAAACTCTTGATTTCATCAAACAATAATATATCATCATCATCATCATCTTCATGTACCCTGCCGCAGGGCGTTGGCGATCATAGCCCTTCATACGAATCTATATTTTGTCGCTGCACGTACATCTCCCACTCTCGATGTCTTTGTCCACTCTGCAAGTCCGTCGAATATTTTCTCCCTGGACTATCTGGTGCTCTCTTTCCTTCCAGCTTTTCTGTTGTGACTAGGTGCTCTAATTTCTCTTACCTCATAAAATGTTCTATAAATGTTGCTTGTCTTTTCCAAATTTTCTTCATTAATGTTCTTCTTGTGTCTGCCTCCTTCAAGACTGTCTCGTTCCGTATATGAGTTACACTAATGCAGAACAGATCTCGACTACATGAAATCAATTCTAATATAGAAATGCTTAAACTATTGATTTGATGAAACAGCATGTGAGCTTGAGTCAAATCTAAGATAGCAGAAAATTTCGTTCAAGCTAAGCTTATGAAAAAAATATATCAAATATTAACAGGTGACATCTAGCATTTAGAGGAAAACACAGCAACATCTCGTTCAAGATAGGCTTACAAAAATTATATCAAATCACAACAGGTGACATCTGGCATTTAGAGGAAAACATAGCAACATCTCGTTCAAGCTAAACTTATAAAGAATATATAAAATTGTAACAGGAGACATCGAGACATCTAGCATTTTGAAAAAAGCAAAGCAACATCCGGTTCAAGCTCGTCTAAATAAATTAACAGCATCTGCATTAAAAACAAGCAATATCAAGCTACTTAAGAATAATAAATATTAACAGGTGACATCTGGCACTTACAAGAAAACAAACCAACATCTGATTCAAACTAAGTTAATAAAGAAAGTATCAAATCGTAACAGGTGAATCTGGCATTGATATGAAAACAAAGCAGCATCTGATTCAAGCTAAACTTAAGAAGAATTTATCAAATCAAAACAGGGGACATCTGACATTTAGAAGACAGCAAAGCAACACCAGACTGGAAATAATAATCAGGTATGGGATCATTTTTGGCAGAAGGCGT
>CM060310.1:25496502-25504002 GCA_030674185.1 Monoplex corrugatus
ATAGAGATGAAAATCGTATGTGGGAATGTGTTCGCCGAGACAATTCCCTACACAGGATTTAACATCGTTAAATATATTCCTGTTATGAACTATGTAAGGTACTATGTAGCAAAAAATAAGATTGTAATGTTTTCTCGTCCAAGGCATTTTTTTTTCAATCAGTTAGAAGACTGCCTTTGCGTGTAAACTCTCCTTCTTATCTGTGACCAATACTGAACAGGTATCTGTGACACAATTTCGCCCTGACTGAGATTTCTGCAATACAATTTCGTAGCTTACCAGCTCTGGACATGTTTCCACGAAGGCCATTATTAAACACGACGCCTCTTAAAAGCTGCTTGCCCACAAGATAAGGAGCCATTATCCTACACCCTCTCCTTCCTTTTCAAGACAAATCTGGATAATTATGTTCACCTAGGTAGTCCCCCTCCCAAGTCTACCGTCACCACCCACTCCTACTCCTCTTTCTCCTCCCCCCCCCCTCCCCTTCAGCTCTTCCAAAGCCAGAACTTGGTATTGCTTCGGTTTGCCCTCCCCACCTTTTTTGTGGTTCTCTCTCTCTCTCTCTCTCTCTCTCTCTCTCTCTCTCTCTCTCTCTCTCTCTCTCTTTCTCTCTCTCTATCTCTCTCCCCTGTCTGTCTGTCTGTCTCTCTCTCTCTCTCTCTATCTGCCTCTCTCTTTCTGTCTCTCTCTCTTTCTCTCTTTCTTTCTCTCCTCTCTTTCTCTCTTTCTCTCTTCTTTCTCTGTCTGTCTGTCTGTCTCTCTCTCTCTCTCTCTCTCTCTCTCTCTCTCTCTCTCTCTCCTTCTCTCTCTGCCTGTCTCTCTCTGTGTCTGCCCCTCCCTCTCTTCTCTGTCTGCTCTCTGTCTTCTCCTCTCTCTCCTCTCTCTCTCTCCCTCTCTCTCTGTCTCTGTCTGTCTCTGTCTCTCTCTCTCTCTGTCTCTCTCTCTGTTCTCGTCTCTGTCTCTTCTCTGTCTCTCTGTTCTCTCTCTCTCTCTCTCTCTCTCTCTCTCTCTCTCTTTCTTTCTTTCTTTCTGCTTCTTTTCCCCGAGGGTTACGCAGGTGGAAAAGTGTTTTGCCTCAGGGGGAGTAAGAACCGGGTTTCTTCCCTTGGGGCGTGAGTTTGTTGTGGTCATTATTATCAGAGTCATCAGGCTGTGGACAAAGCGCTAAGTCAACTTGACGTCTATGTTTGTGCTTCTCTGGACTTATAACCGACATGATTTTGTTAAAGGCCCACAACCGATCCCGTATTCGGCTACGGCTTTCATGTGCAGCTTTTTCTGCCCCATCACACCCAGTCGCGCTCACACAAGACGCTTGAAATCACAGAAATAGCTATGTCCATCATATTTCAGATTTCCTTCTATTGGAAGTGGTGCATACGTGCAACTGTATATTTGGAGAGGGTGTAGAAGGTAAAGATACTACTATTCGAAACTAGACAAGATGTGTTGTATCTTTTGCCTCGAGTTATTTGTAAGAAAATGCATAGCAGCGATTGATGTGTGTTCTCAAAACGGTTGTAACTAAATCAAACACTCGCAGACATCAGTTGTTTGTAGTCCCCGCTAAAGCTCTGAGTAGTTTTTATTTGAATGTCTTCCTTTTTAAGTGACTGAAAAAAGTATTGTATCTAGAACCAAAAGAAAACCACGAAAAAAGAATCATAACACGTATTTAATACAACAACACAAGAGAGGCGCAAATTTTCGGCCAACTGGCCTTTGTCAAGCGTAAGATCACAAACAAGCAAACACCAAATGAAAAACATTAGGAGAAAAAGACTGAAATGTCCTTTTCTCACACTGGACTAAGCAGCAGGGAAGTTTCAGTCTTTTTCTCCTAATTTTTTACTCCTGCACCCTGCCAATCGGCATCCTGCATTGTTAACCATGCTAGCAAAGCAAAAACGTAACCCTTTGACTCCCTCATGCTACCCACCAGCTTCCGGCAGGAAGCTGGTGGTTGGGGTGAGAGAGTTAAAGGGTTAAGTTTTTCGCAGTTCGTGGATAGGTACAGGAGTCAAAGGGTTAAACACGGGACTGTTTACTTCTTGAAAGCTACTGGCACAGAAGGAGAAAAGAGCCACAGATATTCCACCGTTTCACCTTCCACAGACAGACGCGTGTATTTTCTTTTTTCTTTTTTTTTTTTTTTACCTGACTCCTTCATTCCTTCCATCCTTTCACCTTTCCACCCTCATTCCAAAGACAAAGCAGGATATTTTCGCTTTAGTTGTTCCTCTCTGTCAATCCCTTCCTTCCCAATCCAATGTTGTTTTTCTGATGTTTCAGCCTGATGAGTTTCATGCAGGGTAGAAGAGTGTTTACTTTCTTGGGGGAAACCGGGTGTCTACCCTTTGAGGTGTGAGAGGTTTGTTGTGGTCCTCAATGTCAGAGCCGTCATTGTGGATTAAGCGCTGAGTCAACTTGATGTCTATCTCTGTACATGTCTTCGTGTGTGTGGATGACTTGCTTCGTGAAGTGACCTGCTTTGTTAAGTGGATTGCACTGTTAAATGACTTGCTTTGTTAAGAGACTTGTTTTGTTGAGCGACTTGCTTTGTTAAATGACTTGCTTGTTAAATGACTTGCTTTGTTAAGTGAATTGCTTTGTTATGTGAATTGCTTTGTTAAGTGAATTGCTTTGTTATGTGAATTGCTTTGTTAGTGAATTGCTTTGTTAGGTGAATTGCTTTGTTAAGTAACTGGCTATATTAAGTGACTTCCTTTTTTAAATGATTTGCTTTGTTAAATGGCTTTCTTTGTTAAGTGACTTGCTTTGTTAAGTGACTTGCCGTGTAAAGTGGCTAGTTTGGTTATGTGAATTGCATGGTTAAACGACTTGCTTTGTTAAGTGGATTGCATTGTCAAGTGACTTGCTTTGTAAAGTTACTTGCTTTGTTAAGTGACTTGCATTGTTAAATGACTTGCTATGCTAAATGACTTGCTTTGTTAAGCGACTTGCTTTGTTAAGTGATTTCTTTGTTAAATGACTTGCTTTGTTAAGTGACTTGCATTGTAAATGACTTGCTTTGTTAAGTGACTTGCTTTGTTAAGTGACTTGCATTGTTACAATACTTGCTTTGTTAAATGACTTGCATTGTAACGTGACTTGCTTTGTGAAGTGAATTGCTTTGTTAAGTGACTTGGTTTGTGAAGTGACTTGCTTTGTTGAATGGCTTGCTTTGTTAAATGACTTGCTTTGTTAAATGACTTGCTTTGTTAAGTGACTTGCTTTGTCGAATGACCTGCTTTGTTAAGCGGATTGCATTGTTAAATGACTTGCTTTGTTAAGTGACTTGCTTTGTTAAGTAAATTGCTTTGTTAAATGACTTGCTTTGTTAAGTGATTTTGCCATGTTAATTGAATTGCATTGTTAAGTGACTTGCTTTATTAAGTGACTTGCTTTGTTAAGTGACTTGCTTTATAAATGACTTGCTTTGTTAAGTGACTTGCTTTGTTAAGTGATTTCATCGTTAAATTACTTGCTTTGTTAAGTCACTTGCATTGTAAAGTGACTTGTTTTGTGAAGTGAATTGATTTGTGAAGTGAATTGCTTTGTTGAATGACTTGCTTTGTTAAATGACTTGCTTTGTTAAGTGACTTGCTTTGTTAAGTGACTTGCTTTGTTAAGTGACTTGCTTTGTTAAGTGACTTGTTTTGTTGAATGACTTGCTTTGTGAAGTGACTTGCTTTGTTAAGTGACTTGCTTTTTGAAGTGACTTGCTTTGTTGAATGACTTGCTTTGTTGAATGACTTGCTTTGTGAAGTGACTTGCTTTGTTAAAGTGAATTGCTTTGTTAAGTGACTTGCTTTGTAATTTGCCTGAAATTAAGTGTACCTTGCAGTTGGTTCTGAGACTTGTCTGACAGCCAAGAACTGTTTGAACAATTGAAATATTTTCTTGTTTTCTTCCTACCTTTCTTATTTTCTTTCTTTCTTTCTTTCTTTCTGCCTGTTTTTTCTTTCTTTCTTTCTTTCTTCCTTCTTTCCTTTCTGTCTGTCTTTCTGTCTTCCTTTCTGCCACACACTGTGTCATACAGATGGCCCTTTCATCGTTTATATCCACTTCCCCCCTTTGTCTGTCTGTCTGTCTGTCTGTATGTCTGTTTGTTTGTTTGTTCGTTCGTTCGTTTGTTTGCTTTTTGTGTGTTTGTTTGTTTGTTTGTTTTTTGTTTTGTTTTTTGTTTGTTTGTTTGTTTGTTTACTTTAATGCTTGCTTTTCTTTCTGTATTCTTTATGTGTCTCTTCTTAATGTTTTCAATTACTCATTCATCTATTTATTTATTTATTAATTTGTTTACTTTTATTCATTTGTTTGTTTTTTCTTCGTATATTATCTCAAGTGCAAGACCGACTTGCGGAGTGGCTGAAGACGAGGAGGGTGGAGGAGATGCTTGGGGCAACAAGAGATAGAGACAGATGGAAGTCCATGATCGCCAACGCCATGCGGCAGGGCACTCATGATGATGATGATATTATCTCATGTCTTTATTTCTATTTAATGCATTTGGTGCGTATAAGTACGCGCGCCTGTGCGTGCGCACCTGTATGTACATGGAAGTGTGAGTGAGTGTGTGTGTGTGTCTTTATGTGTATGTCTTTATGTGTGTGTCTTTATGTGTATGTCTTTATGTTGTGTCTTTATGTGTGTGTCTTTATGTGTGTGTCTTTATGTGTGTGTCTTTATGTGTGTGTCTTTATGTGTGTGTCTTTATGTGTGTGTCTTTATGTGTGTGTCTTTATGTGTGTGTCTTTATGTGTGTGTCTTTATGTGTGTGTCTTTATGTGTGTGTCTTTATGTGTGTGTCTTTATGTGTGTGTCTTTATGTGTGTGTCTTTATGTGTGTGTCTTTATGTGTGTGTCTTTATGTGTGTGTCTTTATGTGTGTGTCTTTATGTGTGTGTCTTTATGTGTGTGTCTTTATGTGTGTGTCTTTATGTGTGTGTCTTTATGTGTGTGTCTTTATGTGTGTGTCTTTATGTGTGTGTCTTTATGTGTGTGTCTTTATGTGTGTGTCTTTATGTGTATGTCTTTATGTGTGTCTTTATGGGTGTGTGTTTATGGGTGTGTGTTTATGTGTCTGTGTGTGTATATGTTTGAGTGTGTGTGTGTGTGTGTGTGTGTGTGTGTGTGTGTGTGTGTGTGTGTGTGTGTGTGTGTGTGTGTGTGTGTGTGTGTGCATGTCTGTGATGTTTGTACGCTTACATTGTATTTCTAAAACAGCTAAGACTAGCCATAAAACATGACCCACCAGAACCTAATGCGACTATCCTAGAGTAACAGAAATTTTCAAGTTTCACAGTGAAAACTGAAAGTTGCTCCCACACAAGTCTCAGTACCTTCCCTCTACCACCTTTTCTTTCAGAGTCATACCTGGATAATTTTTACATTTGTCTCCCCTTTCCGATGTGTTTTTGAAGGTAACATACACACATACACATGTCATTTACATGTAACCAAGATTATTCCAGTGGTAGGCTGATAAAATACCAGTATGAAATATAGACTAGGTAAAACATAGTCTAGGTAGGGCCTCAGGACCTGACCAGCTCATGGGTTTATGTGCAGGCTTTAAGGCTTGTGCCACGGTCACCATATACATGACACATGTGACGTTAGTGTATATGGATTTCGTTCCGAGCGCGGAGACGTCATCTTGAGAAACTGAAACTGAAACTGAAACTCCCCTTTCCCCTTTCCCTTTCTAACTTCAACGACAAATCTGGATATTTTTTTCACCTTAGTCCCCACCCCTTTCCCACCCCTTTGATCCAAAGTTGATGTGTGTTTTTTTCTGATCATTTCCTTCTGATGATGTTCATACGGGTAGAAAAGTGTTTTAACTTCGTGGGGAGTAAGATCAGAGTTTCGTCCCCTGAGGCGTGACTTTGTTGTGGTACTTACTGTCGGAGAAGTCAGCCATGTTCTGGGGTTAAGCTTTAAGTCAACTTGACGGGTCTGTTTTCGTACGGCTCTGAGTCTGTAAGTTACTTGCTGTGTGAATAAAAGCTGTGTCTAGCTGTTGACTCGGTGGAACGGGCCTACTTGACAGAGCCCTAGCTTAAACAAACAACCGAAAGAATTGTTGTCATTTCGAGAGTGTTATTTTTCGTGGACTGAGGATTATGATACATACCTCAATAATCGATAAAGGTGACTATTATTGTTTTATGTATTCGCCACGTTGCCTTTCGTGGTCATACATTGCGGTCCTTTCATCCTTTTCTGACAATGTGTGGTCAACACGACTCTCCGAAAACATTTCTAGTTCTTGGAATAATCAGCTGTTCAATTCAAACACACCATGAACAAATGAATGCAATGTACAAATATATATATATATATATATATATATAGAGAGAGAGAGAGAGAGAGAGAGAGAGAGAGAGAGAGGAAGAGTGAGAGAGAAAGAGAGATGAATATATAGATAGATAGATAGACATATACATACATACATGCATATACATATATATTAGCAAAAGATATACAATTTTAGCCAATTTATAGGCGAGCAAATGAGGAACCATAATCATATTCAAACGTTTCGGTCCCTCCCTCTTTCTCTCTCTCTCTTTCTCTCTCTCTCTCTCTCTCCCTTTCTCTCTTTCTCTTTCTCTTTCTCTCTCTCTCTCTCTCTCTCTCTCTCTCTCTCTGTCTTCCCCTCTTTCTCTCACAGTCACTCCATGTCTCTGTCTCTCTACCTCTTTCTGTCCCTATCTCTGTCTCAGTCTTTCTCTTCTCCTTCTGTCTCTGTCTCTGTCTGTCTTTCCCTCTCTCTCTCTCTATCTCTCTCTGTCTCTCTGTCTCTCTCTGTCTCTGTCTGTCTCTCTCTCTCTCTCTCTCTCTCTCTCTCTCTCTTTCTCTTCTCCATCTGTATTTCTATTTGTCTATCTGTCTGTCTGTCATCTGCCTTTCTCTGTCTCTCTCTGTCTCTCTCTCCCTCTCTCTCTTCCCCCCCCTCTCTCTCTCTCTCTCTCTCTCTCTCTCAGGGGAGTCGTGTTTATCTTTCCAGAAGATATTGATGGCGAAAGAAAATCCCCAGATGATGTGAAACACAACAAGATTTTCATATAGTTCAGGAATCGATTTTCCAGCAATCAGGAGCTTGTCAGAATGGCCCTTGATGTGTGCATGCAAACTATAACAAGGACTATGACCTCACAGCAAAGACCTTACTTGATTATGTATATCAACACTTTGCTACAAGAGATGAAATTATTCTTGGATAGAAAGTTTTTAATTCCATATCTCTGTCTCTCTGTTTGTTTGCTTTTCTGTCAATCTATGTCTTTGTCTCTATCTCTATCTCTATCTCCATCTCTCTCTCTCTCTCTTTCTCTTTCTCTTTCTCTCTCTCTCTCTCTCTCTCTCTCACACACACACACACACACACATAAACTTTCTCTCTCATAAACTCTCTCTGTCTCTGTCTCTGTCTCTGTCTCTGTCTCTATCTATCTATCTATCTATCTATCTATCTATCTATCTATCTAT
>CM060310.1:25514002-25516502 GCA_030674185.1 Monoplex corrugatus
ACCACCTTACAAGATGCGAAAAAATGTAAAAAATAAAAAAAATAAAAAAAGCAATTCTGTGATGTGCTTGACTTTCGAGGTAGGTTTTTGTTGTTGTTGTTGTTGTTGTTGTTGTTGTTGTTGTTCTTGTTCTTGTTGTTGTTGTTGTTGTTGTTGTTGATGATGTTGTTGTTGTTGTTGTTTTGTTTGGTTGGGTTTGATTTGGGTTGGGTTGGTTTGGGTTGGTTTGGTTTGGTTTGGTTTGGTTTGGTTTGGTTTGGTTTGGTTTGGTTTGGTTTGGTTGGGTTTGGTTTGGTTGGGTTGAGTTTGGTTGGGTTGGATTGGGCCTGGCTTGGCTTTGGCTTGGTTTGGTTTGCTTTGCTTTCCTTTGGCTTGGTTTGGTTTGCTTTCCTTTCCTTTGGCTTGGTTTGCCTTGCTTTGCGTTGGTTTGCTTTGGTTTGCTTTGGTTTGCTTTGAATAGATTTGCTTTGGCTTGCTTTGATTTGCTCTGCTTTTCATTGGCTTGCTTTGTTTTGTTTTGCTGTGCTTTGTTTTCCTTTGCTTTCCTTTGCTTTGTTTTGCTTTGCTTTGATTTGATTTGCTTTCCTTTGCTTTCTTTTGGTTCGCTTTGATTTGCTTTGATTTGATTTGATTTGCTTTGATTTGCTTTGATTTCCTTTGCTTTGCTTTGATTTACTATCCTTTGTTTTCTTTTGCTTTGTTTTGCTTTGCTTTGATTTGCTTTGTTTTGATTTGATTTGATTTGATTTGATTTGATTTGATTTGATTTGATTTGATTTGATTTGATTTGATTTGATTTGATTTGATTTGATTTGATTTGATTTGATTTGATTTGATTTGATTTGATTTGATTTGATTTGATTTGATTTGATTATTTTGCTTTGAGTATTTTTTAACTTTGCTATACTTTTTTCTGCTCTGTTGCTCTGCTCAACGTTAAACTGATGTTTCTAATGGATCCGTTTTTCTCCACACTTGTATCGTTGTATATTGTTTGAAGTTAATCGTCGGGTACATTAGGGGTTCCCTGTCAGAATAATATATCATAAAACAAACGCAGATGCATCACTCCGACAGTAAGCCTTAAATTCATTTCCGCATTCTCTACCACGTTTATATTTCTCTTCACTCTCATGCTGAAGTGTCCACTTTTTTGTGTTATTAATAAATATATTGTTTCTCTTATCTGTCTAATACGTTTATGTTTTTATTAATTTCCATGTTCAAGAGTCCTTCATTTCTTTTTCTTTTTTTTCTTTTTTTTTTATTTCTTTTTTTTGTATTTTTTTATTATCAACAGAGAGACTGTCGCTCTTATCTATAATTATCTCCATTGTCCCTGTGGCCATGTTCGTTTCTTTTTCGTTTTTCTTTTTTTTTTTTCTTTGTAATCTGTTTGCATTTAAAAGGGAGACATTTTATTGAGTTTCTCTTATCATCTTCTTTATTCAATTTTCTTTTTATTTAAGATGTAGGAAAACTCTCTCTCTCTTTCGTTCTTTCTCTCTCTCTCTATCTCTCTTTCTTTCTTTCTCTCTCTCTCTCTCTCTCTCTCTCGCTCTCTTTCTCTCTCTCTCTCTCTCTTTCTCTCTCTCTCTCTCTCTCTCACTGTGCGCACACTTACATACCCCGCTCCACCTCTTTCTTGAGCTCCATTTTCTGTGCATTTTTCTTCTTAGAGCTGTTAAGTGTTCAATCTGAATATTCCGTCATTTCTTGTGTCCAGGTCTTCCATTCCTGCCTTCTCTTTTTTTTATTTCCCCTCTCTTTGCCTCTGGTCGTCTTTTTTACATACATCTTCCGTTTTCTTTATCCACTTTCATTTCATTTTCATCTTCCATTTTTCTCGTTTCTTCTAATTTGATTTTTATCAAATTTTGTTAAAAGTTCATCTAATAAAACATATTAAATGGAACATTACCAGTCAGAATGATATATCACAAAAGGAACAGAGAAGGCAGATACACCATTCTGGCAGGAAACCTTAGAATTGTGTTTATGCTTTATTTTGCCTTAGCCAGAATAATGAATTACAAAAGTAATTTTAAGAAAAAGGTAGATACACAAGATATACCATTCTGCCAGGAAACGCTCGCACTGTTTCGTATCCAGAATGATGTATTACAGAAGGAATACAGAAGGCAGATATACAGTTCTGGAAGAAAATGTTCAGAATTGGTCAGATGTATTGATTTGTTTTGTCTTATCCAGAATAATCTGTCACAAAATGAACAGAGAAGGTAGATACACCATTCTACCAGGAAACCTCAAAATGTGTCCAATTCATTATTTTGTTTTATCGATCAAATCTGAGTTCATACTAAAATTAGCAACTCAATATCTTCTGAGGTCAGATATTTCAATGCACGAAAATAACTAACCAGCATTACAAACTTCGGTTTTGCTGTCCCTTCCTGAAGATCAGCAGGCATACATAACCATTTCAGGTCTTGTCAACAGTTAATGTTTCGTAGGTTTGTCTGAAGCAACCATGAAACCT
>CM060310.1:25524002-25534002 GCA_030674185.1 Monoplex corrugatus
TTGGTTGTTTTGTTTTTATTCTTGTTGGTTTTGCTTGGTTGTTGGTTGGTTGGTTGGTTGGTTGGTGGTTGGCTGGTTGCTTGCTTGTTGTTGGTTGGCTGGTTGGTTGGTTGGTTGGTTGGTTGGTTGGTGGTTGGTTGATTGGTTTTGCTGCTTGCTTGCTTGCTTGTTTGTTTGCTTGCTTGCTTGACCGACTGACTGACTGACTGACTTATTGATTGATTGATTGATCGATTGATTGATCGATCGATCGATCGATCGATCGATCGGCTCTTTGCTGTGTCAGAGCTTATCCGTCTACTTGCTCGTAACCTGATTAAGCCAGTGAGAGGGTGTGTTATTTTATCGAGTGACTGATTGATTGTGAGAGGTGTGAGGGTGACAGCAGCAAGACTGGCACAAAGTTATTCATGACTTGTAATTCATGTAAGTATAATATGATTGACTGACAACACGGTTTGGGTTTCTGAGATAGCAAAAGTGGCCAAAGCTTCCATATAGGATGTATTAAGTCTTTTGAAGACGTGGTACATGACCGAAATAATTATCATTCTATTATGTACATCGTACATGTGTATGTGTATATGTATATGTGTGTATATATATGTTTATATGTTTGTGTATGTATATGTATGTGTCTATGTGTGTGCGTATATATCTGTATGTGTATGTATATGTGTATATGTGTATGTGATTATATGCGTATATATATATATATAAAATGTGTATATGTATGCATGTGTATGTATATATATATATATATATATATACATATATATATATATAATATATATATATGTGTGTGTGTGTGTGTGTGTGTGTGTGTGTGTGTGTGTGTGTGTATGTACGTGTATATATATATATGGATGTATATGTAGATGTGTGTATACGTGTGTACATGTATATGTATGTTTGTATACATGTATGTGTATGTGTATATGTATGTGTGTGTATGTATATATATATATATATTTATATATGTCTACATATTGCAATGAATGCTTGTTCTTTCCACATTTTGTTAGATCTGTTGATTATGTATTGTGTACATTTCAAGATGTTTGTAAGAGCTATATATTTGAAAATGAATAAAAACAAGTTTGAAAAAAAATTATCATTCTATTTGTCTGTAAACAACTGAAGAATTCTTTGGTGGCGTGGTTATTTAGTTCTTTATGGGTCTAAAGTCATACGCTGGGTTTATCAAATTGCTCATTTAGTTTATGCAATTCGGTCATTATAGGATGTGCCCACTTATTTTATGTGATTTTGGTCATTGTCGGGTATGCGCACTTTTCATGATTTGGGTTATTTTTAAATATCTCCACTTGTGTAATGCAATTTGGGTCATTGTTGGACGTGCCCATTTGATTTATGAAACTTGGGACATTGTTCGATGTGTCTTCTTAGTTCATGCAGTATAGGTCATTGTGGGAGTTTCCGTTTAGTTTGTGCAATTTGGAGCATAATGGGAAGTGCTCACTTATTTCATGCAAGTTGGACCATTGTGGGATGTATCCATTTATTTGATGTCATTCAAGTTTCAACATCAGGGAAGTCATCTACGGTTTTTTTCCCTTTAAGTTTTGTGTGTTTATTCTTTGTTTTCTTCTGCATACGCTTGAAAAATGCTACTTAACCGAAAATTTACGCCTGTCTTATTTCGTGTCAAGTACACTTTCTGGTTCAAATTTGAGTGTTTATGGTTTCTAGTTGCTTGATCGCTGTCTCTCTTTTGATTTGGATCGTATTAACTAAATTTCAGGAAATATGTGTATTCCCAGCTGTACTTTCTATTTTCATATCCAAAACTAACAGGTTTACATGTCTGATTACGTATGTTCACCCCCTATTTATTTGTTTATTTGTGTATCAGGAAGAGAGTTCTTGCATGTTATATAGAACCGATAATGTTATACGGTCGTGAGGCGTGGACAGTCAACACGCAAAGCCAAAACAAGATTGAGGCAGCCGAGATGTGGTTTCTAAGAAGAATGTGAGAATCCCATGGACAGCAAAGAAAACAAACGAGACAGTCTTGATGGAGGCAGACACAAGAAGATCATTCATAAGGAAGATTAGGAAAAGGCAGGCAACATTTATAGGCCATTTTAAGAGGAAAGTGGAGTGAAAGCACTCGGTCACAGCAGTAAAGCTGGAGGGAAAGAGAGCACCAGGTAGACCCAGGAGACCGCGAGAACGCAACACCAACACACACACCACACACGCACGACAATGCACGCACACACATGAAACCACACACACACTCAACATATCAGCACATCCACACACACACCACAGCAACAACACACACACACACCACACACACACACCACACACACACACACACACACACACACACACACACACACACACACACACACACAAACACGCACACATACAAGCACACACACATACAAACACACATATGCACACAAACAAACAAACACACACAAGCACACACACATAAACGCAACGCACACGTGCGTGTGCGCGCAACACACACACACACGCACGCACAAAACACACACACACAACACACACACACACACACACACACACACACACACTACACACACAACACTACACACACACACAACAAACATCACACACACAAACACACACACACGCACAAACAAACAAACAAACACACATACTTTTTTTTAACAATAACACCCCCCCAACCCCAATCCCCCCCCTCCCCCAAAACAAAAACAAAAACATGTATAGACTGACAGTTTAAATTCCGTCAAACTCGGGTTCATGGAAGAAGATACTGAATAATTCATGATAAAAAAAAAACTTGCATGATCTGGTCAAGGGACAGTGCCAGAAAAGCAGAAGGTGATGGGTTCAGAAAAAGGAAAATTAAGGAACGGCGAAGATTTGAAAATGTCAGGTGGGAACGAAAAGTACAGCAGAAACCGAATTTCTTGCAGCATGCCAAACAAGGCAAGCGGTGTGACTTCTTTCTACAGAATGCCATGTAAAACTTTGTCAAAACTTCTGGTGCCAAAATCGTGAAATGCATACTGAACATTTTATACACACTCCTTATCATACTGGCCACCACTCTCATTCCAGACTTCAACATGTACAGTCACTCTCGCTTTTTTTATTCAGTCCTCAGAAAATGGGGAAAAAATGAAGTTAATGAAATCTGGCGACCTATCAAGCCCATTCAAAAATTAATGCTGGGCTATTTGTTTTGTTTTCTTTCGTTTTGTTTTTGTATTGTTTTTTTGTTCTGTTTTGTTTTTTGTTTTTTGTTTCCGTTTTCTTTTTAAATGTAAATGATCGTAAGAGAAAATCTGATGAAACGAAGTGAAACGGAATGGAACAAGAAAGAAAATCAAACCAGAATCACCTTACGTCACTATTATCAGGCTTTGTCAAAACTACGTTGTTGTTTTTTGTTTATTTGTCTTTGTTTTTTGTGAGTGTGTGTGTGAGTGTGTGTTTGTGTGTGTGTGCGTGTGTGTGCGTTGTGTGTGTTCGTTTGTTTTGTCTTTCTGTCTGTTTGTCTGCTTCTGTCTGTCTGTCTGTGTCTGTGTCTGTTCTGTGTCTGTGTTTGTTTGTCTGTCTGTTTGTTTGTTTGTTTGTTTGTTTGTTTGTTTGTTTGTTTGTTTGTTTGTTTGTTTGTTTGTTTCTTGTTTGATCTTTTTTAGCTTTTATACATGTACATTCCCTCTCACTTTTTTTATTCAGTCCTGAGAGAGTGTTTAAGCATTCCATGAATTCCAAAATCGTCTCGATGGGTTTCATAATATTGAGGTGACCCGCTTGACCCGTCATGATCTGCCACTTGGCTTGTGTTGGCAGGGTAACATTTCGCATGTTATGCAAATATATATCTGTCCCTCCTGGTAGCGCTTCTGATCACAACACGACATCTCGTCGTTGTATACAGGCATCAGAGGCAGACAGACCTGGTAGTAAAAAAAAAAAAAAGCGTATAAACTGTGTTCCGTTCTCATAAAACATCATCCATAAGTTGCAATTATGCTTTTTTTTTTTAATTTGCATGTCTTAAAAACAGTACTGACTCCACATTTTGTCATGATACCAGTTTTATTTCTCTCCTGTGAAAAATTGATGGAGATGTAGCGTTTTAAAGCTTGTAAATGCGGTATCGACCATTTGGAGAAAACGTGGTTCGAGAATTTAGATCACTCAACTGATTGAGGTCCTTAGCAACAGATCTAAATGGCCGAAAAATTTGCGCCTGTCTTGTCTGGTTGCTTAAATATCCGTTCTGATTTTTTTTTTTTTTGTTTTTTCATTTTTTTTTTTTTTTTTTTTTTTTTCTGGTTCCTGTTTGCTTGAACGCGGGTAGTCACACTTGTTTTTGGAATTGTTATCTTTGGAAAACATTACAAATATTTTCTCCTGCTCAACGAAACGTCAGGAAAGTCCCGCTGCTTCCTTTTTTTTCCTGCTGCTGTTTTGTATATTTGTTCTTTGGGTGTCTCTTGTGTATTCTTGACAAAGACCGGTTGGCAGAAAATTGTTTGCTTGACCTCTTTTTAACATTTAAGACGCATTTTCGTTTTTGTTCATGTGTTTCTAGCTCTTCGTCGAACATTGTTCAGTAAAGTTGTGATGTTAAGCGAACAAAAGTACATTGAACAAAAATGAGAGGTTGTACTGTTTTGACCACTTTTTTTTATCTTCAGACGGAGCAGTTCCAATGTTACGCGGGGAAAATTCCGTTGTGTTGAAAAACACTTTACAAAACAAGACAGTACGAGACAACAAACGCTACACGATACAACACAATGCAAAAGTAGCAAAACAAAACAAAAACCTTCTGTACAGCAAAAGGTCCTCAGAACAGAAGCCCCCTGAAAACAAACGTTTCGGCACTAAACCTTTCACACTCTATGGAACTAGGCCGCATCCAGATCATGACTCCTGTGTCTCCTGCATGCCCTTCTGCACTCTACCCCCCCCCCCCCCATTTTATAAATGTATATATATATATATATATATATATATATATATGTGTGTGTGTGTGTGTGTGTGTGTGTGTGTGTGTGTGTGTGTGTACGTATGTATGTATGTATGTATGTATGTATAATAAATTTATGAAAATAAAAGACGAAGCAGCCAAGTAGAAAAGCGTGCAGCAATAAAAGCCAGAACCAACTCTGCAGAGCGTTCCATTGAATGTCCTCTATGCGGCCGCCTGTGTGGATCAGACTTTGGCCTGAGATCCCACATGAGGGTACACAAATGAATAAAGTGCTAGGTTGGTCTTTATCGACCACGACAGTCGACCATATACCTCATGGCAATTAGTCCTCCGCCTGAGTTCTAATCCGTGCATCCAAAGTGATCAGGCATCTTAAAGCCAAGTCAACACTATACATTTGCCTATAATTCCGACAGTGTCAGTTCAGTGTTTGATATCAATTCTGGGCCTGTTCTCTGCCCGTCTTTAGGCCCCAGCCATTCAAGACCTTGGTTTTTTGCGCAGGCTCGTGGAGTCTGCCAGGTAATTGCTGGCAGATTAGGATGGAGTGCACATGTATTTGTCCGAGTGCGATGAATCCCTCTTGAACAAACTCCATTTTCTTGGTCAAGTTCTCTTGGCCTTGAGAAGTCTTTTAGATCACTACTACTACTACTACAATTTCTATTACTGTAGCACTAATGCAGGAACCACTACCACCCCAACAACCACCATCATCGTCATCATCATTATCATAACCCTCACCATCACCTTTACACATCACACTATCACCGAGAACGATAACAAAGCATGATCCGAAACGCCAACAACAATACTACCATTACCACCACCACCACCAACAACAACAACAACAACAAGACAACAACGCCACCACCATCATCACCACCACCACCAACAACAACAACAACTAGAACACAACTACCATCACCACCTCCAACAATAACAACAAGAACACCACCACCATTACCACCAACACCATCATCAACAACAACGACAAGAATACCACCATCACCACCAAGAACAACAACAACAACATCACCACAACGAACAACAACAAGAACACCATCATCAACAACAACAGCAACACTACCACCACCAACAACAACAACAACAACACCTCTACCACCATCACCACCACCACCAACGACAACAACAACACCTCTACCACCATCACCACCAACAACAACAAGAATACCACCACTTCTACGACCACCAACAAAATAACAAGATCACCACCACCACTATCAGCACCATCAACAACAACAGCAACAAAACAGCAGCAACAACAACAGCAGATCAAAATATACAATAACAGAACTGACTGATAAGTTCACACTTACCCTGTAATAACATCACCACCACCAACAACAACAACAGCAACAAAACACACCATCACCACCAACAACAACAACAGCAACAAAACACACCATCACCACCAACAACAACAAATCAAAACAGATGATAACAGAAGTGATTAATAAGTTCACACTTACCCTGTAACACCACCACCACTACCACCATCACCACCACCACCATCACTACCACCACCACTACCACCAACATCACTACCAACAACAACAATAACAACAGCAACAAAACAGAAACAACAACAACAACGACAACAACAACAACAAATCAAAACAGATGATTAACGAAAGTGACTGAGAAGTTTCCCACTTACCCTGTAAGTATCGAATCAGCACACACATCAGGTTGCCGAAGATGAACGCCTGCATCATCATGGGCACGAGAGTGAAGGGCATGCAGAAGACAGCCAGCAGAAGGTCGCTGACGGCCAGGTTCAGCAGGTACACATTAGTCACCGTTCGCATCTTCTTGTGCCGGACGAGCGTCAGAATCACCAAAGAGTTGCCCACCACGGACAAGAGAAAGATCAACGCGTAAGGAATCGCCAAGAAAACAGAGATCCTGTTGGACACTTTGACATCGCTGAGGCACAGCCACACGAACTGCTCGCGGCTAGCGTTGGGGAAGGCCAGGCTAGCGATGGTAGATGCGTTGGAGACGTTGTAGAGGTTGTCGCAGAATAGTTCAGCCGTTGGGAAACCCTTCGGGCGAAAGGTGGTTGACAGCTCTGCCCACTCTGACGTTGTTACCGGTGGCGATGACGGTGAAGATGATAGTAGTGTTGTCGTCGTTTCTTGCATCGTTGATGTAGAAATTGCTGCTGTTGCTGCTGCTGTTGTTGTTGTTGCTGCTGTTGCTGTTGATGTTGTTGTTGTTGTTGCTACTTCGTCTAAGAATGACACCATGGTGATTCCAGATTCTGATGCTTGTCAGCAGGCACGAGGATGTGTCTTGGAATCCTTAAAATAGAAAAATAGATAAATCGAGATGAATTGTATTATCTTTTTTTTTTTCGTAAAGAACCTTCGCCTATCGGGAGAAAAATTTCAATGGTCTTAATTCAGCACAGCTTGAGGATTGTTTCTCTTGTGCTCATAAATACCGTGTGCAGCTCGATGTCTTTTAAAATTAAACTGATAAGAATCAGTTATACGCTGGCGCTTAACTGATGAAAATTACTGAAAAGATATCGATAAAAAAAAAAGAGAAAACTAACATTTAACTTAAACAATACACTTCGTGCTTGTCTTTGAGTAAGAATTTGAACTAAACTTGATAAAGACTTATTTTCGTGCAACTCAACAATTATATACACAAAATACATGCACAGGCGTACATACACGCGCGCGTGCGCACACGCACGCACTGAGAGAGAAAGAGAGAGAGAGAGAGGCAGACAGACAGACAGACAGAGAGAAATTCCCTCTATTCCACATTAACCACTAGTACAGAAAAGAAGAAGAAATGAAAGACTAAAAAGAAATGTACAATTCGACTTATTAGGATTTAACAATATTTGTTTGTTTGTTTGCTTGCTTGCATGCTTGCTTGTTTGCTTGCTTGCTTGTTGCTTTGTTTGTTGTTTGCTTGTTTGTTTGTTTTTGTTTGTTTGTTTGTTTGTTTTCTTGTTTGTTTGTTTGTTTGTTTGTTTGTTTGTTTGTTTGTTTTTTGTTTGTTTGTTTGTTTGTTTGTTTTCTTTGCTTGGTTGGTTGGTTGGTTGGTTGGTTGGTTGGTTGGTTGGTTGGTTGGTTGGTTGGTTGGTTGGTTGGTTGGTTGGTTGGTTGGTTGGTTGGTTGGTTGGTTGGTTGGTTGGTTGGTTGGTTGGTTGGTTGGTTGGTTGGTTGGTTGGATTGGTTGATCTATTTTTTTCACAGAAAACTGTCGATCCCAAAATTGCGTATATCAGCATCAATTCAATGTTGTGACTCATGTTGGGTCTCCTAGGTATTTCAGTACAACAGGGCATGGGTTAATCTGCAGAAAAAAGAGATGCAGAATAACAGGAAAAAGAAGAAACTCAGCAAAGATTTCTTAACTTGTTCATCAATGAAGCTGGAAAACAGCAACCACAGAAAGCCCATTTTTAGGCACACACACAGACTAGATAAATGGCAAGGGTCATCCATAGATTTCTTTTTGGCTGATTAACACTTTAACTCCCGCACCTGTCCACCAGCAACTGCATTGTCATCCAAAATAACTTACCTTTGACTCCCTCACCCTATCCACCAGCTTCTTGCAGGAAGCTAGTGCATAGGGTGAGGGAGTCAAAGGGTTAACTGCTTGTAGTTGGGTGGATTGGGTGCGGGAGTCAAAGGGTTACAGAAAACTTTCATCGATGCACAGACATGATAAATGAATGGAGGTAGTACTGCAATCCTTCTGAAAACTGAGATCCATGACGTCCTTATCAGCGATGTCTCAAAGCTGATAAATGAACAAATAATGCATGTTGCTGTAATGGCTATTTTCCTGTGGCTTTTTGAGTCCTGATGTGGTAACGATTATCTCTTGTCGTGGCACATACGTGCAGTTTTTACCAGGAGACACAGCATCAGCTTCAGCCCCGTTGCCAAGGATAGGATCTGCCACAAATTCATCAACAGCGGTTGTCTGATTGTTTCTTTCTCACGATTTCAAACAAGCACTTTGTCTAATAACGAAACGGGAGATTAAGGAGTATGGCCTGACCATCGTATCATTATCATCAACATCATCATTGTTGTTGTTTTTTCATGTTGTTGTTGTTGCTGATGATGATGCTGCTGAGAAAAATGAGATCTAACGAACAGAGGTGTAATATGAGGGACACGTTTGTTAAGGTCATTTCGACCTATGATTTTTTTTTTTATCCAAAATTGATGAAAATTGACCAGTTGTTTATCTTATACACAAACGCACGCACAAACAAACAGACATACACCACACATACACATACACGTACACAGACACAAACACACAGACACACATATGCACACCACATACACACACAAATACACACAAACACATCCACACTATTACCACCCCCAACCCCCTCGCACACACACAAAACATAAACACACCACACAACACACACACACACACACACACACACACACACACCACACACACACACACACACACACACACACAACACAAAACACAACACACATTGAAATGCGTTGATTCCCTTACAATAAAGTCTGAAAACAGAAGTTGGAAGTTTAAATAACTATTTCAAAGCCATAAAACTGCAGATGCTCTGATATACACTAAAATGTTTTTCTGTCTGAAAAATTCGTATTGCAAACATGCATTTCCAGTTGATTACAGAGAAATGGCATGTATATACATACAGATGTGATGATTATTTGATATGTGATTTGAATGTGTAATTTTAATGTGGTGAAAAGTACACTGGTTCTTTTCAGTTTTGTCAAAAGTTATTGTGATACATATTTGTGGTAAAAGGAATATTTGTCTGGTCAGTTTTCATTTTTAAAGTTTGTGTAAATCAATACCACTATGAGTTTCATGTAATTGCGCTGTAAAACAAAATGTGGCTATTGATCATAAAACTAACCTTTGTTAAATAATTCTGGAATCATTGAAAAAAAATGATAGTCAAGTTACATCATTAATTTACAGGTTAAACTTGATATCCCTTTAAGTTTTTCA
>CM060310.1:25544002-25549002 GCA_030674185.1 Monoplex corrugatus
CAGACAAACAGACAGACAGACAGACAGAGAGACAGAGACAGAGAGAGACAGACAGACAGACAGAGAAAGAGAGAGACATACAGACAGACAGACAGAGGGAAACAGAAAGACAAAGAGAGAGACAGAGACAGACAGAGACAGATAGAGAGACAGAAATAAAGAGACAGAGAGAGTGAGAGAGAGAAGAGACAGACAGACAGAGACAGACAGAGAAACAGATAGAAATAAAGAGACAGAGAGAGTGAGAGATAGAGAGAGACAGAGACAGACAGACATAGAGAGAGAGACAGCGACAGAAACATAGAGAGAGAGAGACAGAAACAGAGAGATACAGAGAGAGACACAGAGAGAGACAAAGAGACAGAGACAGAGACACAGAGAGAGACACACACAGAGAAACACACAGAGAGAGATAGAAGTGCCTCTTTGAAAAAAAGTGTTAAAAATACAGACGCAAAACAACTGTAGAATAGATTAAACATGGTGTCACATAGCTCAGTCATACGTCACGTCCCGTAGTCTAAACCACACTGGTTTTTTGTTTGTTTCTTTGTTTGTTTTGTTTTGTTTTATTTCATTGTTTCATTGTTTGTTTTGTTTTGGATTTGTTTGGTTTTTTATTCTGACGTATGGGGAAAGCAGCAAAACACGTCCTTGGTGCGTGCTGAAGAATTAGCGATCTGAAACCCGGTCCTTCCCCTTTATTTAACCCTTTGGCTCCCGCACTCTATCCACCAGCTGCAAAAACTTAACCCTTTGACTCCCGCACCCTAACCAGGAAGCTGGTGGTTAGGGTGAGGGAGTCAAAGGGTTAAGTTTTTTGCTTTGCTAGCATGGTTGACAATGCAGGATGCTGGTGGACAGGGTGCGGGAGTCAAAGGGTTAAACTTAAAGTTGGAAAAGGTTTTCTTACGTGTAAATTTATTCCTATGTTTATTAATCTATTTATTTATATTGATTAGTACAGACGAAACGTTTTTAGTAACAAAGGACGTAGCCTCTGGATTAAGACAACGTATTACGCTGAGAGTTTTTGAGTGGTAGAAAGAAACTCTAGGGAGAGCTAGACACAAAGGTCTTCAGAGAAGTAACCCTTTAGACAAGTGTTTCGGCCTGAATTCCTTACACTCTCGGGGGGCCGGCCACATCCAGGTCATGACTCCTGGATGCCCTTCTGCTGAGTGTTATATAGAACGATAATGTTGTACGACTGTGAGGCGTGGACAGTCAACACGCAAAGTCAGAACAAGATTGAGGCAACGTAAATGTGGTTTCTAAGAGGAATGTGGAGAGTTCCATAACATGGACCGATAAGAAAACAAACGAGACAGTCTTGAAGGAGGCAGACACAAGAAGAACTTCAATAAAGAAGATCAGGAAAAGACAAGCAATATTCATAGGACATTTTATGAGGCAAGAGAAATTAGAGCACCTGGTCACAACAGGAAATATGGTTCAGATGTTCGCCTGCCAATAACTAAACTCGAGGTTCCAGGGTTCGGTCCCCGTACAGGCCTCGACTTTTCTTCTCAATTTCACTGGAAAATTGAACTGAACGTCTAATCCGTCGGAAGGGGACGAAAAACGAGTCGGACCCGTGTGCCTTCTGGCTGCGCACGCTGAAGATCCCACGGCGGTTGAAAATCGTGAAGAGCAGGGCATTGCCTGGCTGCCTTGGTATAAAACATTGGAGAGATAGGTTGATTTCCCAGGTCCCACCCCTTGAAAACCATTTAGCCTTCTTGCTTTTCTGAAGTCTTTGTAAAAAAAATGTGAATATGAATATGAATTTGAAGCGAGGGAGAAGGGATAGGCGCCGCCCTCGTGGCGCTTGTCCCGGGGAAAAGTTGAGGTCTCTGCCACCCCACTCCCCTACGACCCCAGGGTCATGGAACTATCTGACCTCAGGACCTCAGGACCTGGCCAGCTCGTGGGTTTATGTGCAGGCATAAGGCTTGAGCCGTGATCATTCTGGATCTTCTCCATCACATGGCACCTGTGACGTTAGTGCATATGGAATTCATTCCGAACGCGGAGACGTCACCTTGAGAAATTAAAACTGAAACTGAAATACTTAGTTTCACCCCTCCTCCATTAAAACTTAAGTAAAGTGCTGGATGCTAGTCTTTCGGATGAGATGCTAAACCAAAGTTGCGAGTGTAGCAGCAATTCAGCTGATTTACTTTTTGCCTAAGTCAAAACACATAAGCACACAGTATGTTGTTAAAACTGCAGGAAGGCGGTCTTTCCTAAACTGGCTGTTGGCATGTCTGCTTCTGTGTTGACTGTCATTTAGCTTTTGTGATTCGCTTAGGGATCTTGTGAGACGTGGTATGTGCAAAAATAGTACTTGTGGTCATCATGATAATTATTATTGTTATAATTATTATCATTATTATTATCATTGTCATCATTATCATCACCATCATCATCGTCGTCGTCTTCATCATCATCATCACCGCCATCATCATCATCATCATCACCGCCACCGCCGCTGTCACCACCACCACCATCATCATCATTATCATCATCAACTGCGCTAGTAGTCGGCTGGGCTATAAGCAATATGAACTTGAATTCTTCATCATCAGCAGCAGCAGCAGCACTACCACCACCACCACCATCACCATTGTCACCATCACCATCACCACCAACACAACACCACCACCATCATCATTATCATCTTGTTTTGCTTGTAGGAATGACGGCTCCTGTCCATTGAATCTCATCTGCCCTTTCTATTAATCCGTCAGATTATTTACCACAACGTGTGTGTCTTTTTAGTCTCCAGTTTTACATTCATAATGTGCATGTCTCTAGCATCATTTTCATCTGTTTGTTTTTTTTGTTGTTGTTGTTGTTTTTTATCCCTGACGTGATGATCAGTTCATCTATTTAATGGCCTGTTTTGATTCGAAGCCACACACAAAGGAATGTTGGGAGGTTGGGAGGAATTCAGGGTGGAAGGATCGGAACAGATAAGGACACAGACAAACAGACGAAGAGAAATACAGAGTTATTGGTTTAAACAGAGATATGCGCAGGGACAGTTTGACAGAAACAAGATAAGATACAGATAAACAGACAGATAGGGGGACAATTTGACAGACAAATAAATTAACACACAGATAAACACTCAGAGACGAGAAGAGGCACACTGACAGTGAAAAGTGTGGAGAGAGCGAGAACAAGAGAGAGAGGCAGGGAGAGAGAAAGAGAAAGGGAGAGAGAGAGAGAGAAAGAGAGAGAGAGAGAAAGGCAGAGACAGACAGACAGACAAAGACAGAGGCAAAGAGAGCCAGACATACACAGACATACAGACAAACAAACAGATACACAGATAGAAACAGAGACAGACACAGAGAGAGAGGGGGGAGATGGAGAGAGAGGGCGAGCGAGCGAGCGACCGAGAGAGACAGACAGACAGACAGAAAGACAAAGAGAGAAAGAGAAAGGCACAGAGAGAGGGGCACTGAGCGACACAGAGACACAGAGAGAGAAAGGTCTGAGACATAGAATTTGGAATTCGTTCAAACGGAATTCATTGCATTCAGACAGTTCCGCGTGCGCTCCATCCAACTCTGCCACTGAATAGTTATAAATCAGAATCCTTAAGCCAGTGCGTTTATTCATACTTCTATTCATTCCTTTTGTCAAAGTGGATTCATCATCATCAGGTGCCTTGCCGCATGGCGTTGGCGATCATGGACTTCCATCTGTCTCTATCTCTTGTTGCCTCAAGCATCTTTTCCACCCTCTTTGTCTCAAGCCACTCTGCAAGTCCGTCTAGTATCTTCTCCCTGGGTCTACCCGGTGCTCTCTTTCCCTCCAGCTTTCCCGTTGTGACCAGATGTTCCAATTCCCCTTTCCTCATAAAATGGCCAATAAATGTTGCCTGTCTTTTCCTAATCTTCCTTATGAATGATCTTCGTGTGTCTGCCCCCATCAAGACTGTCTCGTTTGTTTTCTTTGCTGTCCATGGAACTCTCAACATTCTCCTTAGAAACCACATTTCGGCTGCCTCAATCTTGTTCTGGCTTTGTTTGTTGACTGTCCACGCTTCACAACCGTACAACAGTATTGGTTCTATATAACATTCAAGAACTCTCTTCCTGATGTTAATTGATAGGCATTTGTTGGTAAGAATGCTTTTCATCTTCTTGAATGCTGTTTTGGCTTGGCCGATTCTGCTTGGCTATTTTTGATGTGCATCTGCCGTCTGGTGAAATGATCGTTCCCAGGTATTTAAACTTATCAACCTGTCTCAAGGTTGTGCCGTTTGCTGTTATTTTGCATGAGGGGATTTCATGTTTTTTACTGATCACCATGACTTCAGTCTTCCTGCTGTTTAGTTCCAACCCTTAACCTTTGCACAGTGGATTTATCATGTGAAACTCGGGCTGCTCTCCCCTTTGAGAGAGCGTCGCCGCAGTGCAGCGCCACTTTTTTTTTTTTTTTTTTTTTTACCAGGACTTCAAAAAGGCAAGAAAGCTAGTTGTCCTTCAAGGGGAGGGACTTGGGAAGTCAACCTGTCTCTCCAATGCTTTATACCAGAGCAGCCGGGAGAAATCCTTGCTCTTCACGACTTTCAACTGTTCTGGGATCTTTACCGTGCGCGGGCTAGAAGACACACGGATCTGACTCGTTGGGTTTTTTTCCCCGTTCTGTTTTTAAACTGAGGATGGCAACGGGACTTATGAAACACTGATACCGCCAGAATGATTGGATTAAACTCGAGACTGAGCTCATGAGATCTATCAAAAGAGGACACCATCCAATGTGATACGAAACCAACTGAGAAAAGAAAACACAACTAAGAGAATAAACACAAACAATAACAGATATAAGGAAACAAGCACAAAAACAGAGAGATAAGCAAACAAACACAGACAAAAACACAGAGATAAGCAAACAAACACAGACAAAAACACAGAGATAAGCAAACAAACACAGACAAAAACAGAGAGATAAGCAAACAGACACAGACAAAAACAGAGAGA
>CM060310.1:25561502-25576502 GCA_030674185.1 Monoplex corrugatus
GATGGGAAATAGGACATTTGAAACAGTTATTCCACCTGATGGGGAATAGGACATTTGAAACAGTTATTCCATCTGATGGGGAATAGGACATTTGAAACAGTTATTCCACCTGATGGGAAATAGGACATTTGAAACAGTTATTCCACCAGATGGGGAATAGGACCTTTGAAACAGTTATTCCACCAGATGGGGAATAGGACATTTGAAACAGTTATTCCACCTGATGGGGAATAGGACCTTTGAAACAGTTATTCCACCTGATGGGGAATACGACCTTTGAAACAGTTATTCTACCTGATGGGGAATAGGACCTTTGAAACAGTTATTCCACCTGATGGGGAATAGGACATTTGAAACAATTATTCCACCTGATGGGAATAGGACATTTGAAACAGTTATTCCACCTGATGGGGAATAGGACATTTGAAACAGTTATTCCACCTGATGGGGAATAGGACATTTGAAACAGTTATTCTACCTGATGGGGAATAGGACTTTTGAAACAGTTATTCCACCTGATGGGGAATAGGACCTTTGAAACAGTTATTCCACCTGATGGGGAATAGGACCTTTGAAACAGTTATTCCACCTGATGGGGAATAGGACATTTGAATCAGTTATTCTACCTGATGGGAATAGGACATTTGAAACAGTTATTCCACCTGATGGGGAATAGGACCTTTGAAACAGTTATTCCACCTGATGGGGAATAGGACCTTTGAAACAGTTTATTCCACCTGATGGGGAATAGGACATTTGAAACAGTTATTCCACCTGATGGGGAATAGGACCTTTGAAACAGTTATTCCACCTGATGGGGAATAGGACCTTTGAAACAGTTATTCCATCTGATGGGGAATAGGACATTTGAAACAGTTATTCCACCTGATGGGGAATAGGACATTTGAAACAGTTATTCCACCTGATGGGGAATAGGACCTTTGAAACAGTTATTCCACCTGATGGGGAATAGGACATTTGAAACAACTATTCCACCTGATGGGAATAGGACCTTTGAAACAGTTATTCCACCTGATTGGGAATAGAACCTTTGAAACAGTTATTCCACCTGATGGGGAATAGGACCTTTGAAACAGTTATTCCACCTGATGGGGAATAGGACCTTTGAAACAGTTATTCCACCTGATGGGGAATAGGATCTTTGAAACAGTTATTCCACCTGATGGGGAATAGGACCTTTGAAACAGTTATTCCACCTGATGGGGAATAGGACCTTTGAAAGAGTTATTCCATCTGATTGGGAATAGGACCTTTGAAACAGTTATTCCACCAGATGGGGAATAGGACCTTTGAAACAGTTATTCCACCTGATGGGGAATAGGACCTTTGAAACAGCTATTCCATCAGAACGACTTGAACATTCAGATGGCCAACAAGCCAGCCACGTTTTATGTTACATGGTAGAATTGAACTCAAAACATAACATCTTAAGTGGACGGCTTTTTTTTCAGCTAGCCAACCAGCAAAAAGACAAACAAGGATACCTGTGGTTGGTTTGAGGCTTGAACCTACGACTCCTGCCTTTATCAGCATGGTATTCAAACCAACTGAGCCATCGGGGCCACACTGAAGTTTGCAGTTCGGAATGATTTCGAGAGGGATTCATTGCGCTCGGGCAGTTCCATATGTGCTCCACCTGAAGTTGCCAACGATTTTCTGGCCGACTCCTTAACCCTTTTCCTGCCAAGAAAATAGGTCACTGTACTAACTATTGACCAAGTAATGTTAGGAGAGAGACTTCAGAAACACTCAAAGTACACCTGTTTTTTGCCATTTTTGCTGCTTCAAACGTCGTGTGAACGCACAAAGGAAATGACAATAGTATACTCCCTTTGTCGGAAAAGGATTCACGTCAGCAATGTGGTCATTTTCTATTTATATATTCGAAACTGGAACTACGGTTTAGGGCGCAAAATCCTCGTGACGGGGTCCACGGAGAGAGAAAGCTGAGTCACGAGGATCTCGTGACGCGGTACGGAATGTATTAAGCCTTCACAAAACCCTGTACGCTGGCAAAGTCTTGAAATGGGATGGGGAAGAAGGGTCTCATGAAACATTGAGCTGACACCACCAAAATGATGGAAACATAAGGAAGCTGACACCGCCAAAATGATGGAAACATAAGGAAGCTGACACCGCCAAAATGATGGAAACATAAGGAAGCTGACACCGCCAAAATGATGGAAACATAAGGAAGCTGACACCGCCAAAATGATGGAAACATAAGGAAGCTGACACCGCCAAAATGATGGAAACATAAGGAAGCTGACACCGCCAAAATGATGGAAACATAAGGAAGCTGACACCGCCAAATCAATGGAAACATAAGGAAGCTGACACCGCCAAAATGATGGAAACATAAGGAAGCTGACACCGCCAAATTGATGGAAACATAAGGAAGCTGACACCGCCAAAATGATGGAAACATAAGGATGGGCAGCTAACAAGCCAGTTTTAAATATTGCTGGCTGGGATTGAACTCGAGTTATCAGATCTTGAGTCCGCAGCTCTTTCGGAAGAACCAGCCAGCCCGCTTACCACATAGAAATTAACCCTTGATTAATGAACAGGCGTTCATATAGCACCTGATACTGGTGTGAGAACAGCTTTGTATTTGCAGCCGCTAGTAACCCAAGCAGTTCGGAGTTTGGAGGTTTGTTCAAGAGGGAGTTATCGCACATAGACATTCCATATGCGTTCCACCCAAACCTGCTAGCAAAAATTATCTGAAAGGTCTTGAAATAGGGAACGGAAGATAGTGGGAGAATGGATCTATGCAACACTGTGCTGACACCACCAGATTGGTGGATACGTTTGGAAGGGCAGATAACAAGCCAGGTTTTACGTTGCGGGCTGGAATTGAACTCGAGATATCAGATCTTGAGTCCATAGCTGTATCGAAAGAACCAACCAGCCCGACTCATTAAAACTGAGCATTGATTAATGAACAGGCGTTCATATAACTCCTGATATTGATGTGAGAACAGCTTTGTGCTTGCAACCGCTAGCAACCCCAGCAGTTTAGAGTTTAGGAGTTTGTTCAAGAGCAATTCATCGCGCTGGGACAATGCCATATGTGCTCCACAAATCTGCTGACAATTATCTGGCAGACTCCCTGAGCCTGCGTAAAAGTCTATGCCGTAGCAAGGCCTTGCCATCGGGAGATGGAAGAAGGGACGTATCAAACACCAAGCTGACATCACACCACCAGAATGACGGAAACGTACAGATGGACAGCGAATAACCCAATCCTTAAGGTTGCAGGCTGGGACTGACCTCGAGATATCAGATTTTGAGTCCTCAGCTGTATCGAAAGAACCAACCAGCCCGACTCATTAAAACTGAGCATTGATTAATGAACAGGTGTTCATATAACTCCTGATATTGATGTGAGAACAGCTTTGTGCTTGCAACTGCTAGTAACCCCAGCAGTTTAGAGTTTAGGAGTTTGTTCGAGAGCAATTCATTGCGCTGGGATAATGCCATATGTGCTCCACAAATCTGCTCCACAAATCTGCTCCACAAATCTGCTCCACAAATCTGCTAACAATTATCTGGCAGACTCCCTGAGCTGCGCAAAAGTCTATGCCGTAGCAAGGTCTTGCCATCGGGAGATGGAAGAAGGGACGTATCAAACACCAAGCTGACATCACACCACCAGAATGACGGAAACGTAAAGATGGACAGCGAATAGCCCAGTCCTTAAGGTTGCAGGCTTGGACTGACCTCCAGATATCAGATCTTGAGTCCACAGATCTATGGAAAAAAAACAACCAACCCACATTGAACTGAGACTTCAAATCAATATTCGGTGTTCACATAACTCTCGATATAGGTATGAGAAAAACTTTATCACTGCTGCCGCTAGTAACCCTAGCAATTTAGAGTTTGTTCAAGAATGATGCTTCCCACCGGGACAATTCCATATGCTCTCTACAAATATGCCAGCAATTATCTGGCAGACTCCCCGATGGACAGTCAACGGGTCAGTCTTTAATGTTGAAGGCTGGGATTTACTTCGAAATGTCAGACCTTAAGTCCGCAGCTCTATGGAAAAATAAACAACCAGCCCACAATGAACTGGGGCTTAATTAATAATCAGGCGTTCATATAACTCTCAGTATAGGTGTGAGGAACACTTTTTCACTGCCGCCTCTAGTACCACCAGCAGTAGACAGTTTGCAGTTTGTTTGGGATGGATTCATCGCACAGGGACGTTTCCATATGCGTTCCACCCAATCTGCTGTTAAAATTATCTGACATAGGGAAGTGGAGGGGGAGGGAGAAGAGAGATTTTTGAAACACTAAGCTGACATTATCAGAATGATGTAAACAAAAGACGGGCAGCGAACAGGTCAGTCTTTAATGTTGCAGATTGGGGCTGAACACCAACTCCAAATATCAGATAGAATTGAACTCCAACTCCAAATATCACATAGAATTGAACTCAACTCCAAATATCAGATAGAATTGAACTCCAACTCCAAATATCAGATAGAATTGAACTCCAACTCCAAATATCACATAGAATTGAACTCAACTCCAAATATCAGATAGAATTGAACTCCAACTCCAAATATCAGATAGAATTGAACTCCAACTCCAAATATCAGATAGAATTGAACTCCAACTCCAAATATCACATAGAATTGAACTCAACTCCAAATATCAGATAGAATTGAACTCAACTCCAAATATCAGATAGAATTGAACTCCAACTCTTAATATCAGATAGAATTGACCTCCAACTCTTAATATCAGATAGAATTGAACTCCAACTCCAAATTTAAGATAGAATTGACCTCAACTCCAAAATATCACATAGAATTGAACTCCAACTCCAAATATCAGATAGAATTGACCTCCAACTCTTAATATCAGATAGAATTGAACTCCAACTCCAAATTTAAGATAGAATTGACCTCAACTCCAAATATCACGTAGAATTGAACTCCAACTCCAGATATCAGATAGAATTGACCTCCAACTCTTAATATCAGATAGAATTGAACTCCAACTCCAAATTTAAGATAGAATTGACCTCAACTCCAAAATATCACATAGAATTGAACTCCAACTCCAAATATCAGATAGAATTGACCTCCAACTCTTAATATCAGATAGAATTGAACTCCAACTCCAAATTTAAGATAGAATTGACCTCAACTCCAAATATCACGTAGAATTGAACTCCAACTCCAAATATCAGAGAATTGAACTCCAACTCCAAATATCACATAGAATTGAATTCCAACTCCAAATATCACATAGAATTCATCTCCAACTCCAAATATCACATAGAATTGAACTCCAACTCCAAATATCAGAGAATTGAACTCCAACTCCAAATATCACATAGAATTAAACTCCAACTCCAAATATCACATAGAATTCATCTCCAACTCCAAATATCACATAGAATTGAACTCCAACTCCAAATATCACATAGAATTCATCTCCAACTCCAAATATCACATAGAATTGATCTCCAACTCCAAATATCACATAGAACTGAACTCCAACTCCGAATATCACATCCTGAGTCCTCAACTCTGTCCAGGGAGCCAACCAGTCAGCTACATTCAATGGAGCCTTGATTAATGATTACGCGTTCATATAACTCCCTATACCGGCGTGAGAAAAGCTTTGTGCCTGCAATCCACAACAGTCAATGGGAACATGACCGTGTGCAGGGCTAAGGACGATAAACCAGTAAGGAATCTAACGGGGTACCGTCCCTTTTGATCCTGGCCACGAGAAAACTTGACGTTGCTACCAAAGCTAACTGCTCTCGACCTCAGGGTTACGGGACGACAACCTTTACTGTTATATAACTCTTGATGTTTCGGGTGATCGATTGACAGCCCTAGCCAAGTGTTCCAGTACGCACGCACCTGTGATGGGAGAAAGCATGATCTAAAATACCAGCTTCACTGGACGATGAAATAACAAGTCAAACCTTCATCCTTACTGATTCGATGGAGATACCGAAAAGTTCGGGCTACTGGGCGCACCGGTATATAAGGCGCACCTACTAAATTACAGAAAAATCTTAACTATATTCACACATAAGCCGCACTGGTTTATAAGCCGCACTTTTTCAATGGTCAGGTCGATCGCCTTCAACTTGAAGGCTGCTTCGTAGGCATTACGTCGCGTTTTCGGCATGATGAGGGTGTATGCTTGAGCAGAGCAGATCTGAATACCGATCCACATGCTTCAATGTGTGCGGTTTGATTTAAAAACCTAAACAGTTAACAGTTAACTCTTTTACGTGAACAATTAACACTTTAATATGGAGCTCATCGAAAAATTCATGAACGTAAACACGATTTTGGTGAGTTAAAGAGAAGCTAAGAATATACGAGAACGTGACGCTCCTGGGATCGGGAAAAATCCGCAAATAAGTCGCATCGTTTTATAAGCCGCAGGGGTTAAAGCTGGGGGAAAAAGTCGCGGCTTATAGCCCGAACTTTACGGTACTTTTAAAATTTCCAAATGGAGAAGGAATCCCAGGCTGGCACAAAGCAGCTGCTACCAGTACCAAGCCTACAGAAACTCACGGTGGATCTACTCTCGCGAACACGCTGGTTGTTAAGGGAAAATGAACGTGCTGACAAACGAGCTGGTAATGCCATTACAATCACAATTCTGCATCTCGGAAAGTCCGAGGTCCCCAAGCACTTAAAATCATGCCTCTGTGACTAAAATCTGAACCATCATACCTATTTATAATAGGAATAGAAGAAATGGCCGAAAATCGTCCTACTCAATAACGAATAGAACAAATAACCGAAATCGTCCTACTCATAAGAAATAGAAGAAATGGCCAAATCGTCCTACGCAATTACGAATAGAACAAATAACCGAATCGTCCTACTCAATAAGGAATAGAACAAATAACCGAAAATCGTCCTACTCAACAAGGAACATAAGAAATGGCCGAAAATCGTCCTACTCAACAAGGAACATAAGAAATGGCCGAAAATCGTCCTACTCAATAAGGAACATAAGAAATGGCCGAAAATCGTCCTACTCAACAAGGAACATAAGAAATGGCCGAAAATCGTCCTACTCAACAAGGAACATAAGAAATGGCCGAAAATCGTCCTACTCAACAAGGAACATAAGAAATGGCCGAAAATCCACCATGAACAGAAAATCAAGGAGCCATTATCAGTCAGACAAATATCGGTGCTGTCTCAAAAAGTAACCCTGCACAAATAGTTACAGAGTGGAATGGATAATATTTGGGTTTCTACTGATTCAGGAAGAGAGTTCTTGAATGTTATATAGAACCAGTACTGTTGTACGGATGCGAGGCGTGGACAGTCAACAAGCAAAGCCAGAACAAGATTGAGGCAGCCGAGATGTGGTTTCTAAGAAGAATGTTGAGAGTTCCATGGACAGCAAAGAAAACAAACGAGACAGTCTTGATGGAGGCAGACACAAGTAGATCACTCATAAGGAAGATTAGGAAAAGACAGGCAACTTTATAGACCATTTTATGAGGAAGGGGATTTGGAGCACCTGGTCACAACGGGAAAGCTGGAGGAAAGAGAGCACCGGTAGACCCAGGGAGAAAATGCTGGACGGACTTGCAGAGTGGCTGGGGACGAGGAGGTGGGGGAGATGCTAGGGGCAACGAGAGATAGAGACAGATGGAAGTCCATGATCGCCAACGCCATCCGGCAGGGCACCTGATGATGATGATGATGACTGAGTCAGAAATGAAAGAATTTTAACGAAAAGAACAAGACAGATGGAGGGACGGTAAAGAGGGATGCAGTGGTGGATAAAAGAAAAGAATGGTCGTTGTTGTTGATGGTGGTGGTTTCTTCTCATGCGTCTTTGTTTCTTTGTATTGTTGTTTTGTTTTGGTGTAGTGGGTGTGTGTGTGTGTGTGTGTGTGTGTGTGTGTGTGTGTGTGTGTGTGTGTGTGTGTGTGTGTGTGTGTGTGTGTGCACGTGCTCTATGTGTGTATGTGTATATGTGTGTGTACGTGTGTGCGTGTGCATGCGCGCGCGCATGTATATGCGTGTGTATGTTTGTCTCTGTGTCTGTGTCTGTGTCTGCCTGTGTGTCTGTGTCTGTCTGTGTCTGTGTGTGTATGCATGTGTGTCTGTTGTCTGTCTGTCTATGTATGCGTGTGGTGTGTGTGTATGTGTGCGTGTGTGTGTGTGCGTGCGTTTGTGTGTATGTGTCTGTCTGTGTACGCGCGTGTGTCTGCCTGTCTGTCTATGTATGCGCGTGCGCATGTGTGTGTGCGTGCATGCGTCCATGCGTGTGCGTGCATGTGTGTGCGTCTGTGTGTCCGTGCGTACGTGCGTGTGCGCGTGCATGCGTGCATGCGTGCGTGTGTGTGTACGTGCGTGCATGCGCGCGTGCGTGCGTGTGTGTATGTGTGTTTGTACAGTATCCGGATCGAAAAATATACTGAAAGACTTGGGAGAATGGAGGCGATAATTGATCCTGTTTATGGGCAGATAAGAGGGTATGTATCGTACTGATGAGGGATAAGGTGGGGGATTTACTTCTGTGATGTGATTAGATGGGATGTTGGTGAAGTAAGCTTATACCAGGGTGCTGGTTGAATTTTCATCCGTTTTCACATTATTCTAACATTTACAAATGGAATCAAGCATTTCACTACTATGTTGTCTAGACTGTTCCATTGACTTCGATGATAAAAAAAAGATATTAACATAAAATTCCTACGCTAGGCAGGACCTCAAGATATCAACTGATACTGATAGATCTAGTAGCAGACAATTCAAGGAACGTAACTCTTAAGTCATTAGGACCGGAAGATAGGGGGCGGTGAACAACAGGTAGCAACGGGGAAAAAACAAACAGCTGATGCTTCGCCACTAGATCTAATATATCAACATATTAATGTGAAGTAAATCCTGAAGTAAATATTACATTGGCGACAAGGATATGGCAGAAGGTTTTTCTTTACCGCATTATCCTCCGTTTGACTGCCGAAGCGAAGGTAAGGCAGTTAGATGGGCTAAATGGGTCTCCCGTTTAGACAACGTTTTCGTTGGCTACAATGTGAACAACGCAGCCAGAAAAAAAAAGCTTTGATGCTCTCGTTTGGGGGAGATGAACTAAACGATATTATCGAAGCATTATCTGAAGAACAGTTAGTTCCTGGTGAAGATGAAGACGTTTTTACAAGATGTAGAGATGCAGTTACTGAGTACTTCAATCCTGAAGTAAACCTTACAATATTGTCAACACAGAGAGTTTGTGTGGTGGCTTAACGCTAATGCCATGATTGTTCTGGATTTTTTTCTATCATATGGTGTCACTGGCGTCGATGCGTATGGAATTTATTAAGAGCGCAGAGTCTCTGTCATGAAAAACTGAAAGTGAAACTGAAACGGAGAGGGAGGCACAAAAATTGGGTTTAAAAGCTGGGTCTGGGTATATGCTTGCTTTGTGTGGGAGCGTAAACTACAAGGCTAGAGAGGGAGAGAGAGAGAGGGGGGGGAGGCACAAAATTGGGTGTAAAAGCTGGGTCTGGGTATATGCTTGCATTGTGTGGGAGCGTAAACTACAAGGCTAGAGAGAGAGAGGGAGAGAGAGAGAGGGAGAGAGAGAGGGGGGGAGGCACAAAATTGGGTGTAAAAGCTGGGTCTGGGTGTATGCTTGCATTGTGTGGGAGCGTAAACTACAAAGCTAGAGTAACAGATAGACAGACAGACAGACAGAGACATGACAGGACAGACAGAAAGAGCCTTGATGAAGACAACGAGAGACAGAAGCAAACAACAAAGACAGAAGAGAAGAGACATAAAGAAGAAAAAGAAGAGAATAGGAAGAAGAAGAGAGAGGAGGGCGAAGAGAGAGAATGAACAATAAAGAAAGAAGAAGAGACAATAAGAGAGAAAGAGAAAGAAAGAAGATAGATAGAAAGAAGACAGAAATTAGAAAGAAGATAAGAAAGAAAAGAAAACAGAAGAAAGTAGACTTGAAGCGAAGAAGAAGAAGAAATGAGAAAAAGAAGATATGTGAAATCTTACTGATTTCTAGAAATGATAAGACAATTAATCTTTATTTCATTATATACGTTTTGACCTTCATCATAGGCATACAATAGATATGATATCTATGGATATATGTATTATTATTTTTTGTTTGTTTATTATTTATTTATTTATTTATTTATTTATTTATTATTTATTGTTTATTAATTTACTCATCTATATATTTCAACTATTTATTTTTCTTTCATTTTATGCACTTATCTATCTATCTCTATCTATCTATCTATATCTATTTATCTATCATATTCTATCTATTTATCTATCTATCGTCTATCTATCTTTATCTCTATCTATCTATCATTTCCTCAATCTATGTAAATACTAGCTCTCTCTCTCTTTCTTCTATACTCTAGCTAGCTAACCTATATATCAGTTCTCTTCGTGTAGATCACTAAGGAATGATTCTGCATTCAATAAATTCGTGTGCTACATGATTTCGTCACGTTTGATGAATCATATTGCTAGCAGATGTTAAATTCCTTCACAACACAACACAACACACACACACACACACACACACACACAACACACAACACACAACATCACACACACACACACAACAACAACACACACATCCGCTAATATCACTTATAGTGAAAGACGTTAAATCAGGAACGAACGAACAGCACACACACATTCACAGACATGCATGACCGCCTGCTGATAATAGATAAATAATAGATATAATAGTATAATATATATATATAATATATAATATATAATATATCATAGATAGATAGATAGATGAGTTGATAGTAGATAGGTAGGTAGTGTAGGTGGTTGATAGGTAGTAGGTTAATATGTAGATAGATATAATAATAGAAAATAGTACTATATAGATAATCAAGATCTAATAGATAATATATACATACAGATACTAATAGATAGAACAAGAAAATAGATACATACATAGTACATACTGATACTACAGTACATACATAGTACTAATCAATACATAGATAGATACATAGATAGATACATAGATACATACATAGATATACATAGTAATACATCATAGATACATACATAGATACATACATGATACATACATACTAGATACATAATACAAATACATACATAGATACATACATACTATACATACATACATAGCATACATACATAGATACATACATAGATATACATACATAGATACATACATACATAGATACATACATAATACATACAATACATACATAACATACATAGATACATACATACATAGATACATACATACGATACATACATAGATACATACATAATACATACATAGATACATACATACATAGATACATACATAGATACATACATAGATACATACATAGATACATACTCATAGATACATACATACAGATCATACTAGATACATACATAATTACATAGTACATACAAGATACATACATACATAGAATAAGATACATACATAGATACATACATAGATACATACATAGATACATACATAGATACATACATAGATACATACAACATACATACTAGATACATAATAGTACATACATAGATACATACATAGATATCATACATAGATACACATAGTCATACATACAATATACATAACATACATAGATACATACATAAGATACATACATAGATACATAATACATACATAGATAACATAATACTACTAGATACATACATAGATACATACATGTACATTAGATACATACATAGATACATCATGTACATATCATAGATACATACATAGATAATACAATAGATACATACATAGATACATACATAGATACATATACATAGATACATACATAGATACATACATAGATACATACATACATAGATACATACATACATAGATACATACAGATACATAGATACATACATAGATACATACATAGATACATACATAGATACATAATACATAATAGATACATACATAGATACATACATAGATACATACATAGATACATACATAGATACATACATAGATACATATACATAGATAATACATACATATAGATACATACATAGATACATACATAGATACATACATAGATACATACATAGATACATACATAGATACATACATAGATTACATTACATACATACATACATAATAAATACATAGATACATACATAGATACATACATAGATACATACATAGATACATACATAGATACATACATAGATACATACATAATACATACATACATACATACATAGATACATACATAGATACATACATAGATACATACATAGATACATACATAGATACATACATAGATACATACATATATACATACATAGATACATACACAGATACATACATAGATACATACACAGATACATACATAGATACATACATACATAGGCTGATATATAGATACATAGATATAGATCAATATTGACCGCCGGAGACAGCCATACATACATAATTATATAGATATACATTGTCAGCGGGAGAGAGACAGTTAGGAGAGAGACAGAGACAGAGACAGACTGAGAGAGAAAAATGAAGAGAAACAGAGACAAAGACAGAGAGACCAGACTCGTGTCAGTTTCAATTGACTTTGTCAAAACTTGCAGGTAGATGGACCTAGGACGTGAGGAGCCAACAATGGACGTTCCCGCTAAGAGCATGCAAAAGGTATCAGTTTCAATTTACCATTTCAAAGCTTGCAGATAGACGGGGTCAGAGCGTGAGGATCCAAGTTGTGGAAGTTCTAATTAACACCATGCACAAGGTAATATAAGGGGGGAATAATTTCCTGACTGTTGGCAATGTTATTGATTAGACTTCCTGAATGATTGGATAGGTTTCCATGAGCGTGCTTAATATCTGTTTCATGTTTTAGGGATGATGTATTGGCCATCGACTGGACGTGCGTGTGTGTGTGTGGAGGGGGTGTTGTGGTGTGTGTGTGTGTGTGTGTGTGTGTGTGTGTGTGTGTGTGTGTGTTTGTGTGTGTGTGTGTTATGTTGTGTTGTGTTGTGTTTGTGTGTTGTGTTGTGGTGTGTGTGTGTGTGTTGTGTGTGTGTTTGTGTGTGTGTTGTGTTGTGTTGTGTTGTGTTGTGTTGTGTTGTGTTGTGTTGTGTTTGTGTTGTGTTGTTTGTTGTAGTTTGTGTGTATGATGTTTTGTGTGTTGTGTGTGTGTTTGTATGTGTGTGTGTGTGTGTGTGTGTGTGTGTGTGTGTGTGTGTTGTGTGTTGTGTGTGTGTATGTGTTTGTGTGTTGTGTGTTTGTGTGTGTGTGTAGTGTGTAGTGTATGTGTGTATGTGTGTTGTGTGTGTGTGTGTTGTGGTGTGTGTGTTGTGTGTGTGTGTGTGTGCGCGCGCGCGCGCGTGTGTGTGTTTGTGTGTGTGTGTGTGCGTGTGTTCGTGCGTGTATATATTCTAATAAAAACATCACAAGTGATCCATCAAACATGACGGAAATTGGTATTGCACACGGCTCTATTGAATGGAAAAAAATCATTTTTCAGTAATTCGCACTCTGTGTGAGTGTGTCTGTGCGTGTGTGCGTGTGTGCGTGCGTGCGTGTTCGTGCGTGCTTTTTGAGTAATCAGCACTCTGTGTAGGTGTGTCTGTGCGTGTGCGCATGCGTGTGTCCGTGCATGCGTGCGTGCGTGCGTTCAGTCGTGTATGTGTGTGCGCGTGCGTATGTGTGTATGGGTGAGCGGGTGGGAGGTTTTTGATTCTGTTAGTTAGGATTATATTGCTAAGATCTTAGAGTTATTTAGATTACGGAAGGAACTATGGAGTGAGGGCTTTTTTCACAGTATGAGCTCACAAAATCATATTAAGTAGTCGTTGAGTGATCACTGTAAAGTTTTTACATGGGGATAAGTTGTTGCCAAGAACTGGTATCTGTATGATTACTATCTTTGTTGTTGTTGTTGTTGTTGTTGTTGTTGTTGTTGTTGTTGTTGTTGTTGTTATTTTGCATGATCAGAAATAAAACAGAAAGCAAAGATATCAAAGATTTTCGAAATGGAAATAGTGAATTTAATATAGAGCTGTTCGCGGATGACGTGCCGTTTGCACTCGAAGACAATACAAAATGGTATCTAAAATTACTTATTTATTTCATGAGCCGAAATAACACGAAGCAAAGACGTTTTTATCATGCATACACCATGCAGAAAACTTTTCTGCCCTTCTGATTCTTCTGCGTTCAAAACAAAAAATATTTTTGGTCAACTTAGATTCGTTTACCAAGGCATAATAGTATGGAGCGAACCTCCCTCTCCACATTAGGCATTCAGCTTCAATCACTTCATGATGAAACCTACTCTGAAGATTATCATATCTTTCAATCATAATCTCTGTGATTGAAAATATACGTGTTGTGTGTGTGTGTGTGTGTGTGTGTGTGTGTGTGTGTGTGTGTGTGTGTGTGTGTGTGTGTGTGTGTATGTGTGTGTGTGTGTGTGTGTGTGTGTGTGTGTGCGCGCGCGCGCGCTCGTGTGTGTGTGTGTGTGTATGTGTGCCTGTGTGTGTATGAGTGTGTGTGTTGCGTGTCTGTCTGTCTGTCTGTCTGTCTGTCTGTCTTTGTGCATGTGCCTGTGTGTCTGTGTGTGTGTCTGTCGATTTGTCTTCTGACTTGTGGTGTTAGTATTCGTGTGTGTGTGTGTGTGTGTGTGTGTGTGTGTGTGTGTGTGTGTGTGTGTGTGTAGGTGTGTGTGTGTAGGCGTGTTTGTGTATGTCTGTCTGTATACATTAATTTTGGTATTACTGATAACTCATATACGTTAGAAATGTAAATGGTGTGATGTGATTGTAAATTAGCTTTGGTAACAGTACATGAATATGTACTTTTTTTAAAATGAATAAAAAACAAGTTTGAGAAAAAAGAAAATAATTGTTTAATGTTTTTCGTCGTTCTAGTGAAACAATTATCAGAAAACAATGGCCGTTTCATGAATCGTCAAAATCTCATATAAAAAAGAAAATT
>CM060310.1:25581502-25594002 GCA_030674185.1 Monoplex corrugatus
GATACATAGATAGATAGATAGATATAGATAGATAGATTAGACAGATAGATATAGATAGATAGATGTAGTGTAGGTTTGTGTGTGTGTGTGTATATATGCGTGTGTGGTGTGTGTGTGTGTGGTGTGTGTGTGTGTGTGTGTGTGTGTGTGTGTGTGTGTGTGTGTGTGTGTGTGTGGTGTGTGTGTGCGGTCGTGCGTGTTAGTTTTTGTTGTACGGTTTTGTTGGTGTTTATTTCTTGTTGGTGGTCGGTGGTTGTTATTGTGTTGGTTGTTGTTGTTGTTGTTGTTGGTTGTGTTGGTATGGTTTTGTGTTGTTTTTGTTTGGTTCTGGTTGGTTGGTTGATGTTGTGGTTGGTTAGTTAGGTGTGTTTGGTTGGTTGGTTATGTTTTTTTTCGTGTTTGCTTGTTGATTTCTACTTTAAAAAATTAATCGATTTAATGTTAATTGGCTGACGAACAATAAATAATCAGTGTTGGAGTATTGTTATTGACTGACTGAATGACTGATAGGCCCTTTTATTGTTCTGAATAACTGTTAACTGATTCACTCATTGTTGACTGATCCTTATGTCAGTGGACTGTTTTTCAGTGGATGGGACTCTTCGCAGGCTGAATGTAGCCCCACCTACGTATGTGTGTGGGGGTGTGTGTGTGTGTGTGTGTGTGGTGTGTGTGTGTGTTGTGTGTCTGTGTGCGCGTGCGCGCGTGCATGCGTATGCGTGTGTGTGTGTGTGAATGAATGTGTGTCTATGTGAATGAGTGAGTGAGCGAGCGAGAGAGAGAGAGAGAGAGAGAGAGTGTGTGTGTGTGTGTGTGTGTGTGTGTGTGTGTGTGTGTGTGTGTGTGTGTGTGTGTGTGTGTGTTGTAGATATAGATAAATAGAGAGATAGACAGACAGACAGACAGACAGATAGATGGGATAGATTAGATAAGATAGATAGATATAGATATAGATAATAAAACAGACAGATAGAAAATATGTGTGTGTATGTGTGTATATGGCATTAAGTATAAATATACACAGGCAGGCCTGTGATATGTACATGTATATACACACACACATATGTGTGTGTGTGTGTTTGTGTGTGTGTGTGTGTGTGTGTTGTGTGTGTGTGTGTGTGTGTGTGTGTATGTGTGTGTGTGTGTGTGTGTGTGTGTGTGTGTGTGTGTGTGTGTGTGTGTGTGTGTGTGTGTGTTAAAAGAACGTAAACATTGTATCACATTCAACTTCAGTTTCAATTTCAGTTTTTCAGGATGGCGCCTCCGCATTCCGAATCAATTCCATATGCAAGATCGCCACTGATGCCAGAAGATGAGAAAAAAATCCCAAAATGACCTACTAGGCATAAGCTCTACTATGCCTTCACATCAGTTCTACGCGTTGGCCAGATCTTGGGTGATAACCCCTCTGGTCTTTGGGAATGCTGAACCCTAAACATACGTAGCCTATTCAAAACAAGTGTGACTGTCCGCGTTCAAGCAAACAGGAACCAGAAAAAAAACACGAAAAAAAATAAGAAAGCTTATTTAATACAACAAGAAAAGACAGGCGCAAATTTTCGGCCAACTGGCCTTTGTCAAGCGTAAGATCACAAACATACAAACACCAGGTGCAAAAATTATGAGAAAAAGACTGAAACTTCCCTGCTGTTCCGTCCAGTGTGAGAAAAGGTCCTTGGCATGAGCTCTACTATACCTGCACATCAGCTTCATGCGCTTCCAAGATCTTGGGCGATAACCCTCTGGCCTGTGGAAATGCCTTTTCTCACACTGGAAGGAGCAGCAGGGAAGTTTCAGTCTTTTTCTACCAATTTTTGTACCTGGTGTTTGTTTGTTTGTGATCTTACGCTTGGCAAAAGCCAGTTGGCCGAAAATTTGTGCCTGTCTTGTCTTGTTGTATTAAATACGCGTTCTTATTCGTTTTTCGTGTTTTTTCTAGTTCCATACGTAGCCTATGTGAGGATTGAACCAACGACCCCTGAGCTCTAACACCTGAGGCAAAGGGCCACTAAACGTATCATGTTCAGATGATTTCCAATAGTCATTTCCTTTGTGTTTTACTAACATCTCATCTGCGGGCTAGATGATACAGCCGTGGATTTAAGAGTTGATATCTTCAGTTCAACCCCAGCCCGCAACATTAAAATCTGGCCTGTTCGCTGCTCGTCTTTAATGTTTCCATCATTGTGGTGGTACATGGTGTCAGCTTAGTGTTTGATAGGTCCCTTCTTCTCGCCTTTCCTCGTTTCAAGACCTTGTCAGCGCATAGGGTTTTGTGCAGGCAGGGTTAGGAAATCTTGTCAGATAATTGTTTTGGTGGAGCGCGTATATATGGAGTTGTCCGAACGCGGTGAATCCCTCTTAAAATGACTCCGATAAAATAACTCCATTAATTAACAAACATCTCATTGCACATGTTCGCTGTCCATCCTACTGTTTCCGTCATTCTAATGTCAACTTAGTGTTTCAAAGATCCTTTCTCTCATCCACCCACAACCCACCCCCACCCCCATCCCCATCCCCATTCCCACCCCCATTCCCACCCCCATTCCCACCCCATTCCCACCTCCATTCCCACCCCCATCCCCACCCCCATCCCCACCCCCATTCCCACCCCCATTCCCACCCCCATTCCCACCCCCATTCCCACTCCCATCCCACCCCCATTCCCACCTCCATTCCCACCTCCATTCCCACCCCCATTCCCACCCCCATTCCCACCTCCATTCCCACCTCCATCCCCACCCCCATCCCCACCCCATTCCCACCCCCATCCCCACCCCCCATTCCCACCTCAACATTTTCAGACGTCATCTTGAGAAATTGACACTAAAACAACCACAGACCTTGCAAACGCTAGGATTTTTTTTTTTTTTTTTTTTTTTTTTTGGTGCTGTCTGCCAAATAATAGCTGGTTGATTTGGGGTGGAGCGCATATGGAATAGTCTGAGTACGATGACTCCTTCTTAATTAAACCGAACTGAAAACTCATCGTATCAACTTTATTTGGAAATAAAAACCATGCTAATTTTAAAACGAACAAGATTGACTGGATCTTCGTCAAATCTTCGATAATAGAACTTTTAATTTTTATATTCTAAAGGTTGTTTTGAGGGAGGAAAAGATGACAGAAAACGACACCTAATTAAGGTTATCAGAAGACAAAGGGAGTTTTTTTCCTCTCTCTCTCTCTCTCTCTCTCTCTCTCTCTCTCTCTCTCTCTCTCTCTCTCTCTCTCCGTCTCTCTCTCTCTCTCTCTGTCTCTCTCTCTCTGTCTCTCTCTCTGTGTCTGTCTCTTTCTCTCTGTCTCTCTCTGTCTCTCTGTCTCTCTGTCTCTCTCTCTGTCTCTCTCTCTCTCTCTCTCTCTCCGTCTTTCTCTCTCTCTCTCTCTCTGTCTCTCTCTCTATGTTTCTCTCTCTCTATGTCTCTCTCTATGTCTCTCTCTCTGTGTCTCTCTCTCTCTGTCTCTGTCTCTTTCTCTCTGTCTCTCTCTCTGTGCCTCTCTGTCTCTCTCTCTGTGCCTGTCTGTCGTCTCTCTCTCTCTCTCTGTCTCTGTCTCTGTCTGTCTATCTCTGTCTCTCTCTCTCTCTCTCTCTCTCTCTCTCTCTCTCCTGTCAACATTAAAAAGAAGAATGCTTTTGAATGAGAATCCTTGTCTTGTGTGCAATTATAGGATTACCCTTCAGTCACACATAAAGTTAGCAAGGTAGTAAAGACGGAGACGGAGACGGAGGTGCGCGTGAAAATGGGTTGCTGGGTCATCATCATCATCATCAGGTGCCTGCCGCCTGGCGTTGGCGACCATGGACTTCCAACCATCTCTATCTCTCGTTGCTCCTAGCATCTCCCCCACCCTCCTCATCCCCAGTCACTCTGCAAGTCCGTCCAGCGTTTTCTCCCTGGGTCTACCTGGTGCTCTCTTTCCCTCCAGCTTTCCCGTTGTGACCAGGTGCTCCAAATCCCCCTTCCTCATAAAATGGCCTATAAATGTTGCCTGTCTTTTCCTAATCTTCCTTATGAGTGATCTTCTTGTGTCTGCCTCCATCAAGACTGTCTCGTTTGTTTGCTTTGCTGGGTCACGGATGAAAATTGGTACTCCACCGTGTTTCACCCTTTGACTCCCGCACCCTATCCACCATCTGCAAAAACAATAACAAGAACACACAACCCCTGCGTTATAAACATGGCGCTCAAAACAAATGAGCTAGCAACTGAGCTAATGGGCCTATCCTTCATCCTTTCACTCCCGCACCCTGCCCACCAGCATCCTGCCTGGCCAACCATGCTAGCAAAGCAAAAACTTAACCCTTTGACTCCCTCACCCTTTCCACCAGCAAGGAGTCAAAGGGTTAAGTTTTTGCTTTTGCTAGCATGGTTAGCAATACAGGATGCAGGTGGGCAGGGTGTGGGAATCAAAGAATTAAGTTTTTGCTTTGCTAGCATGGTTGGCAATGCAGGATGCTGGTGGGCAGGGTGCGGGTGTCAAAGAGTTAAGTTTTTGCTTTTGCTAGCATGGTTGGCAATTCAGGATGCTGGTGGGCAGGGTGCGGGTGTCAAAGAGTTAAGTTTTTGCTTTGCTAGCATGGTTGGCAATTCAGGATGCTGGTGGGGCAGGGTGCGGGTGTCAAAGGGTTAAGTTTTTGCTTTGCTAGCATGGTTGGCAATTCAGGATGCTGGTGGACAGGGTGCGGGTGTCAAAGGTTAAGTTTTTGCTTTGCTAGTATGGTTGGCAATTCAGGATGCTGGTGGGCAGGGAGCGGGTGTCAAAGGTTAAGTTTTTGCTTTGCTAGCATGGTTGGCAATTCAGGATGCTGTGGACAGGGTGCGGGTGTGAAAGGGTTAAGTTTTTGCTTTGCTAGCATGGTTGGCATTCAGATGCTGTGGACAGGGTGCGGGTTCAAAGGGTTAAGTTTTTGCTTTGCTAGCATGGTTGGCATTCAGATGCTGGTGGGCAGGGTGCGGGGTCAAAGGGTTAAGTATGCTTGCACATGTGGCAATTCAAGATGCTGTGGCAGTGGTGCTGGGGGTCAAGGGTTAAAGATAGGCCCGTTAGCTCAGAGCTAGCTCTTTGTTTGACGCCATGTTTAACGCAGGTTTGTTTCTGTTATTGTTATCTTTGTTTAAAGCCCAACCGACAGCGTACAGCCATATCAAAGCTACAACGTTTCAAAACATACACAATACTTCCAACAGGAAAAAGAAAAGGAAAAGAAAATTTAAGCACACATATCAATGCATTCGTGCACACAATCTAAGGAGATGCCCCTCGCGTTGACCACTCTGTCCAGTTTATCACACAGGGGATATAATGGAAAAAAAAAAAGTCCTGAATAAAAATTTAGACACTAAGGACACTTAGACATACATAAAAATCGGCATAAATTACCTCAAAATGCTTCCGCATATCTCATTTCCCCAGAGCCAAAAAATGCACTAAATACATGTACCCAGTTGTGAATCCTGAGAGAAAGTACGTAAGACTTTATCGAACACATACAGGCGAATGGACCGGCAAGGCAGAAAATGACAGGAAGAAATGACAGAAAGCAAAGAGAACAAGGCAGAAACAAAGAGAGTGACAGAAAAGAGGAACTTTCTAGCACAGAATTTCCAGAAGGTGGGGGTACTATTTATACTGAAAGAGCCCCCGGCATCCCCTCGGGGGGAGGGTTGTGGTTTTAACCCTCCGGGTTTTGGCCTTTTTTATATTGTGGCTCATCAGCTCAGTTGTTAGAGCGTAATGTTTATAACGCTTTTTTCCTTTAATTTATCTGAGATTAATATTGGTATGTAATATCAACAGCAAAGAAACAAACGAGACAGTTTCGAAGGGGGCAGACACAAAAAGAATATTAATGAAAGAGGAACCAGTATGAACACGAAAATAAAAGGAATCAGAACGCGTATAATAATAATAATTACAATATTTATATAGCGCAAAATCTTGATAAAATCAAATCTAATACAACCAGACAAGACAGGCGCAAATTTTCGGCCAACTGGCCTTTGTCAAGCGTAAGATCACAAACGAACAAACACCAAATACAAAACTTGGGAGAAAAAGACTTAAACTTCCCTGCTGCTTCGTCCAGTGTGAGAAAGGGACTGAAAAATGAAAGAGATTAGGAAAAGACAAGCAAGATTTACAGGACATTTTATGAGGCAAGAGAAATCAGAGGACGTAGTCACAACAGAAAAGGTGGAGGGGGAAAAGAGCACCAAGTAGACCCAGGTAGAAAATAATTAGACAGACTTGCGGAGTGGATAAAGACAGAGCAACAAAGGATAGATAACCATGATCGCCAATGCCATGTGGCAGGGCACACGATGATGAGATGATGATGTCATATCAAGCTATTTTTCTTGAATTTATGTGAGACTAGTATTGATATGTGATATCGAGTTATTACGTTGTAATTTATTTGAGATCAGTATTGATGTGTACTGTCAAGTTACTGTGCACAGTCGTGTAGTTTCCCCATGATACAGCCATCAAATCTTTTGGTGGAGGTGAGAAATAAATGTTAATGAAAACGTTCACCATCAAAGCATTTTGATTTTTCGTTCGATGAAATCTTGTTATCATCATCATCATCAGGTGCCCTGCCGCATGGCGTTGGCGATCATGGACTTCCATCTGTCTATTTCTCGTTGCCCCTAGCATCTCCCCCACACTCCTCGTCCCCAGCCACTCTGCAAGTCCGTCCAGCATTTTCTCCCTGGGTCTACCCGGTGCTCTTTCCCTCCAGCTTTCCCGTTGTGACCAGGTGCTCCAAATCCCCCTTCCTCGTAAAATGGCCTATAAATGTTACCTGTCTTTTCCTAATTTTCCTTATGAGTGATCTACTTGTGTCTGCCTCCATCAAGACTGTCTCGTTTGTTTTCTTTGCTGTCCATGGAACTCTCAACATTCTTCTTAGAAACCACATCTCGGCTGCCTCAATCTTGTTCTGGCTTTGCTTGCTGACTGTCCACACCTCGCATCCGTACAACAGTATTGGTTCTATATAACATTCAACAACTCTCTTCCTGATGTTAATTGACAGGCATTTGTTGGTAAGAATGCTTGTCATCTTCTTGAATGCTGTTTTGGTTTGGCCGATTCTGCCGGCTATTTCTGATGTGCATCTGCCGTCTGATGAAATTGTCGTTCCCGGGTATTTGAATTTATCAACCTTGTTATACATCTATTTCAGTATTCAGTTTTCAATACTAAAACGTTCATGCATGTTCCTCGTAACATTTTTGATAACTTTTACTATTCCAGTTGCTGAATAATTTTACTATTCTACTTGATCGAACACTTCTGATTTTCTCTCTGGAATTTGGACATTGTACAAGAGGGATTCATTGCACTCAGACAATTCCATATGTGCTCCACCAAAATCTGCCAATCATCATCTGGCAAACTCCCCGAGCCGGCGCAAAATTCCACGCCCTAAGAAGGCCTTGAAATGGGGACCAGGAGGGGAGGGACGGGAGGGAGAAGAAGGGATCTATAAAACACTAAACCGACACCACCAGAATGATGGAAACATTAACTCTTTGACTCCCGCACCCTGTCCACCAGCATCCTGCATTGTCAACCATGCTCGCAAAGCTAAAAAAAATTAACCCTTTGACTTCCTCCCCCTATCCATGGATATGGTAGTAGAGTCAAAGGGTTAAATTTGTGTAGTTGGTGGACAGGGTGCTGGAGGCAAAAGGGTTAAGATGAGCGGCAAACAGTCCAGTTTTTAATGTTGCGGGCCGGGATTGAACTGAAGATATCAGATCTTGAGTCCATGGTTCTTTCGAAAAAAACTAACCAGCCCACAGAATGTGAATCAGTCAGTGGTATGCTGGTTGAAACATACACATTCCTACTTCTACAATGCTCCTAGTACGCCACCCAAAGTAAAGAGAGAGAAAAAAGCATACATCCTCCTTTAAACAGCCCAAAAATCGTTGTTCACAATTTTTTTACGACGTGTTTTAATTATTATTTCAATCCATAAGCCCACTATTATATCGTGCAGAACACAATCTTGATAAAACTGTCATTTACAACAAAAAGGAGACGTAGAGACAGACAGACAGAGAGAAAGACAGACAGATACACACAGACAGACAGACAAACAGAGACAGACAGACATAATGTCACTATTATACCATGCAGAACACAATATTTTTAAAACAGTAATTTAAAAAAAGAGAGAAAGAGACAGCGAGACACAGAGAGAGAGAGACAGAGACAGACAGACAGACAGAGATAGAGACGGAGACAGAGACAGAGAAGAGAGATGGGGGGTGACGGCAGGAAGTACAAAGATTTTTTCAGAATAGTTATTTCACTTTTAATGGAGAGATGGAGTGAAAACAAAGACATGAATGGATGAATTAATAACAAGTTAAATTTGAGCGCGCGCGCGAGAGAGAGAGAGAGAGAGAGAGAAGAGAGAGAGAGAGAGAAGAGAGAGAGAGAAGATACACAGAGAGACACAGAGAGACAGACAGAGAGACAGAGACAGACAGACAGTCAGGCAGGCAGGCAGACAGACAGACAAACAGACATAGTCAGACAGACACACATACACACAAACAGACAGACAGAGAGAACCCAGAGAGAGAACCCAGTGAAAATTACCAAGTAAACAAAACGAACGAGACAAAAATCAATCATTTAAACCAGCAAACAAAGAGACAGAACAGTACACGTTACAGTTGATTCAAGAGGGATTCATCGCACTCGGACAATTCCATATGCGCTCCACCCACTCCGCTTTCTTCTAAGCTGGCAGACGCCTTGAGCCTGCGCAAAACCAGGTACGCTGACAAGATCTTGAAATGGAGTGGAAAGCATAGCGTCAGAGCAATCAGCTGACACACAAGTTGTTATTGTTATTGTTATTGTTATTGTTCTTGTTATTGTTATTGTTATTGTTATTGTCATTTAAAGTCCAGCCGACTGCGTAGAGCCATATCAGGGCTATAACCGCTTCAAAACATACAAAACTTCAACAAGAAAAAAAAAAGAAAAGAAAATTAAATGCATATATCAACGCATTCATGCCCATAATCTACATGTAAGGACATACCCCTGGCGTTGACCACTCCGTCCAATTTATCCCGCAGGGATTTAAAAAAAACACACCTAAATACAAATTTAAGCACACCTAAGGACACCAAAACATATATAAAAACGGGCATAAGTTACCTAAAATTGCTTCCGCATATCTCAACTCCCTACAGCCAAAAATGCACTTAATACATGTACCCTGTTATCAATCGTAAGAAAAAGTACATAAGACTTTATCGAACACTCACAGATATGAATGGACCAGCAAGGAAGAAAATGATAGGAAGAAATTATAGAAAGCAAAGGAACAAGGCAGAAACAAAGAGAGTGATAGAAAAGAGGAAATTTCTAGCACAGAATCTTCAGAAGATGGGGATAAGATTTACACTGAAAGAGACCCCGACATGCCCTCGGGGGGGGGGGGGGGGGGACACACGAGTTGAAGGAGAAACAGTCAACATCATGGTACAGAATAACGAGCAATTTGGTGAAAAACTTACGGCATAGCATAAATATTGGCGAGAAACTTATGGAATAGCATAAATATTGGTGAGAAACTTACGGCATAGCATAAATATTGGTGAGAAACTTACGGCATAACAAATTTTGGTGAGAAACTTACAGCATAACAAAAATGTTGAGAAACTTACGGCATAACATAGGCCTAAATATTGGTGAGAAACTTACGACACAGCATGAATATTGGTGATAAATTTACGGCATAGCATAAATATTGGTGAGAAATTTACGGCATAGCATAAATATTGGTGAGAAATTTACGGCATAGTATAAATATTGGTGAGAAACTTACGGCATAGCATGAATATTGGTGAAAAACTTACGACACAGCATGAATATTGGTGAGAAATTTACGGCATAATATAAATATTGGTGAGAAACTTACGGCATAGCATGAATATTGGTGAGCAAATTACGACACAGCATGAACATTGGTGAGAAATTTACGGCATAGCATGAATATTGGTGAGAAATTTACGGCATAGCATTGGTTCTGTGAGAAACTTACGGCATAGCATACACATAAAAAACTTGCTGCCACAGAGTAAATTCTGCCTACCCCAGACACACACGTACACATACGCCCACACCGTGTGCAGACTGAATTAATCCCTTGTGTTCTTATGCATTTATTCAAATTCGAATGCCTAATATAGATTCACCAATGGTTTTTGTTTTGGTTTGGTTTGGTTAGGTTTGGTTTGGTTTGGTTTGGGGATTGTTGTTGTTTGTTGTTGTTGTTGTTGTTGTTTGTTTGTTTGTTTCTTTGTTTGTTCGTTTGTTTAGTTTTGTTTTTTCTTTTTTCTTTTGTTCCTTTGTTCTTCTTTTCTACAAAGTTAATCAGTTGTATTGTGATTTATATTTAGGACAAAATATATAAATAACAGCTCGACCGATTTATTTCAAGACCACTTGTGTGCAAATCAACACACACACACCCCCCCCCCCCCCCTATTTGCTGTCTATTTAATGTCTAAGTTTAAAAAAAACATAATAGTATAACTTATTTATTTTAATGCCACCTGTAGACATAATCATTGTTTTCTGTTTATCTATTCATTTGTTGTCTACGCTTAAAAATTTACAGTATTACCAATAAGCTTTAATTGTTTGCTGGTTATTCGGGCTTTAATATCCGCATCAACGTAAGCAATACTGAAAATGGATTGCTATGCAATTACCAAAACATTATGGTCAATATAATCAAAGTGGTAACTAGATTTAATGCCAGAAGTATGCATAGTAAGTATCTCTCTCTCTCTCTCATCTCACACACACACACACACACACACACACACACATAAAACAAAAACTATATATATATATATATATATATATATATATATGTATATGTATATACACACACACATATATATATATATGTGTGTGTGTGTGTGTGTGTGTGTGTGTGTGTGTGTGTGTGTGTGTGTGTGTGTGTTGTGTGTGTGTACAGATATATGTATATATGTATATATATATATTTATTTATTCTTTATATTTTACTTATTTATTCATTTGTATGCTGTTCTGTTTCTGTATTTGCACACACTAACATTTTTTCCTATTTTAATGTCAAAAGTACACACACACACTCTCTCTCTCTCCTCTCCTCTCTCTCTCTCTCCACACACACACACACACACACACACACACACACACACACACACACATACACGCACACACATACATATACATATATATATATATTCATTTATTCATTATACTTTACTTGCTTCTTTATTCATTTATATGCTATTCTTTTTTTTTATCATTCTTATTATTATTTGCGCACATTAACCTTTTTTCATGAGAAAAAAATTGTCTGAAAGAAAGGGGAATTAACTCAAGAAAACTTACCGTGACACCACACCTGTTGGCGATTTCAAGGCTTTTTTATACAGAAAGTTTTGTTGTTTTTTTTAGCTTCCAATTCCCCACCCTCACTTGGCAAAGGCTAGCACACAGAGGTCCACCAACTCCACGTGATTCTCAGACACTGCTGGCAGAAGGCAAAATGGTTTGGCTGGCGGTTCCTTCTCTGGCACTGGCTTGATCTCTCTCTCTCTCTCTCTCTCTCTCTCTCTCTCTCTCTCTCTCTCTCTCTCTCTCTCTCTCTCTCTGTCTTGCTCGCTCGCTCGCCTTGTGTGGTGAGTAGAGCCAAAGAGCTTCGGTGGAGCGTGGGTGAGAGATAGGGAAAAAGAATAGCGGTCAGCCCTTCTGCTCGCCTGCTGTGGTGGCTCAATCAATGACGCTATCGGGGACGACTCGTCCCACCACCATAGCCCACAGAGAGGTGTGTAGTGCATGAGCCAATCATAGTTTTTGGCTCTGCATGCCATTGGACCCCACTGGATTTGTTCGTTATTATTATGACTATAGTGTTCATCAATGTTATCTTTATCATAATAATAATAGTAATAGTGGTAGTAGTTGTGTTCTTGCTATTATCATTATTATTATTATTACTTTTATTATTATTATTATCATCATCATCATAAGTATTATTTTTATTATTATTATCATTATGAGTGGTAGTAGTAGTAGTATTGGTGGTGGTGGTGGTGGGTGGTGGTGTTATCATCATTATTATCATTAATTTTGTTATTATTATTATTTTATTACTACTAATACTCCTACTACTACTACTACCACTACTACTATTATAACTACTACTAGTATTATTATTATCATCATTATTGTTATTGTTGCTGTTGTAAGCATCGTTATCATCATTAATATTTTTATTAATACCATCCTTATTTTTGTTGTTGTTAATATTATTTATTATTATTATTATTATTATATTATATATTATTATATTATCATTATTATTATTATTATTATTATTATCATCATCTTCTTCTTCTTCTTCTTCTTCTTCTTTGTCATCATCATTATTGTTATTACCATCATCATCATCATC
>CM060310.1:25619002-25631502 GCA_030674185.1 Monoplex corrugatus
GCGCGTATTTGTGTGTGTTTGTGTGTGTGTGTGTGCATGTGTGTGTGTATGTGTGTGCGTATTTGTGGGGGGGTGCGTATTTGTGGGGGGGGGGGGGTGCGTGTGTGTGTTTGTGTGTGTTGTGTGTGTAGTGTGTGCGTGCGTATTTGTGGTGTATGTGTTTGTGTGCGAGCGTGCATGTGCACGTACTGTGTGTGTGTGTGTGTGTGTGTGTGTGTGTGTGTGTGTGTGTGTGTGTGTGTGTGTGTGTGTGTGTGTGTGTGTGTGTGCGAGCGTGCATGTGCGCGTGCATGCAAGTGTATGTGTGCACTGTGTGCGTGCATGCGTGCATGTGTGTGCACGTGTGCGCGCGCGCGCGTACATGTGAGTGTGTGTGTGTGTGAAAATGTGCGTGCATGTGTGTGCATGTGAGCGTGTGCGTGCATGTGTGTGCATGTGAAACGTGTGCGCGCACGCACGAGCACACGTGCGTATGTGTGTGTGTGTGTGCTATGAAGACAAGATTTTGATCATCTTGCTTACTTGGTGGCTGTCACGTCCTTGTTCATTCATACTCACTTTCGCAGACCAGGTTAGGACTTTGATAATCCGGGTCCAGGAGCCAGCTTCCATCCAGCATGCATACCCGTTTCAGGGGGCGCAAGAAGGGCCCGCTGACCTCAAGCCACCCGTCTTTACACTTGTAGGTCACAAAGTCCCTGTAGAGAGGTGTAGCGGTGGTGGGTGCCCTGTTGTTGTACAGGTGTGTCGTCCCTTCCACCTCCAGGAGAGGGTCACACGTGACATCTGTAATGAATGGGGGTGGGGGTGGGGTGGGGGGTGGGACGGGAGGGTGGGGGGTTGACAAGGGGAGGAGGAAGGTTGTTGTTAGTTTGTTATAGTTTTGTTTATTTTTATGTTTATAAAAAGCCCCGACCAACTGCAATAGAGCCGTGTCAGGGCTATATAACCATTTTCAACACACCACACACACACACACACACACACACACACACACACACACACAAACACACACACACACACACACACACACACACACACACACACACACACACACACACACACACACATCACACACACAACACACTACAATACACAACAAGGAGAAATGAAAAAGGAAAAGAAAATTATTTCAAGTACACAAGTCAGTGCATTCGCGCACATAATCTAAGGAGATGCCCCTTGGCGTTGACCACTCCGTCCAATTTATCCCACAAGGGATTTTTTTTTTTTTAATCTGAACACAAACTGAAACATAACTAAGGACACTAAAACATATGTAAAAACAGGCCTCGCATATCTCATCTCTCCTAGAGCCAAAAAGCACTCAATACATGTACCAAATATCAATCCTAAGACAAAGTACGTAAGAATGTATCGAACACATACAGGTGAATGGGCCAGCAAGACAGAAAATGATAGGGGGAGATGAGAGAAAACAAAGGAGGAAGAAAGAAACAAAGCGAGTGACAGAAAAGAGGAAATTTCCAGCACAAAGTTTTCAGAAGGTGGGGATACTATTTATACTGAAAGAGTCCGCCCCCTTGCATCCACATGGGGGAATGGAGGGGGGGGGGAGGAGTGGGAGAAGAAAAGAGAGTAATTTTTTTTTTTGAAAATTCAGGCACGAACACAAAACACATCTTCAGAGAAACGTTCAAACCCGCATGGTCCAAATTAATCAGACGATCGCAAAGTTGAAACACACAGCCATAGCAAGAAACTCTGGAGACGGCTCGACAACATACAATACAATACAAGGTCCTCAGTGCTTTTAAGTCTTCTCCCAGCTGACAAAAGCGGGACTTTACAGGTGACGTATTTTTTACTTATCTTTAACCTTTTGACTCCCGCACGCTATTCACCAATCTGCAAAAAAAAATTAACCCTTTGATTCCCTCACCCTATCCACCACCAGCTTCCTTGCAGATCGACACGGTACTTAAAAAAACAATCTTTTTCCCGGTAAAAATAATGATACGCGCTTCCAAGGGAAATAATCACTGTATCATAAACCTAAACAGTCCTGCAATCGATTACCTCCCATAGACCGTTTTATTAGTCTGTCATTAATTTAGTGACTGGCTTTTTGTTCTGACACCGTGTTGACCGAGTTATGCCGATATTTCATAATGGCATCCAGTCGACCACGTTTTACGCGGCAGCTGTAGTCATTGTGTCCTTTTATTCACATCTGGGATATCCAAATTGTTACATTTAGCATTTATGAAGTATAACAGGCAAATAACGAGGACTTAAATGAATCAGATTCAAGACGAATGATGTGCATTGCTGTGTGCTGACATTTCACTTTGTCCTGAAAAAGCTGTTTTGGATACCTTATCTGGACTGAAATAGGAATACACCACCACAGACAAGACATCTTCTTCTTCTTCTTCTTCTTCAGTGTTGAGGGCCCACAATCAAACTTGATTATTCTGGCGCCTATAACTGGGGGGTTTGCAGCAGATAAATCTGGGGCAGTGGACATGACTTAAGAGTTCAGTTTTAATCATGATGATGGTGGGGTGGGGGTGGGGGGAATGAGGGTGGTGGGGTGAGGAGGTAGGAGGGGAAGGGGGGTGAAGAGGGCAAGAGGGGTGGGGTGGGTGAAGAGGGCAGCAAGGTGGGTGGGGCAGGGGCTCTGAGTGGAAGTGGGGGGGGAGGGAAGTGGGGTCGGTCTAGTCTGGGATTTTGGAGCCCTTGACACGAATGTGTCAAGTGTTGTGGCCTCAACTGTTCCTTGTTGGAGACTGTTCCAGTTCTTGACAGTTCTAGGCAGAAATGAAGCAGCTCTATACTGGGTCCTTGATGTGATCAAGTGGAACTGTCGTCATGGCCACGTCGCTTACGGTCAGGTAGAGGGACTAGTTTCATCTGTGGTAAGTCTGCCTGTGTACAGTAAAGTCTGATCCTTCTGTGCACGTCTCGTGTTTGTTTCTGTGTTGCATGGTTGATTTTTGGCAATTTTTAAAAATCGTCAAATATCCTGCGATTTGAGGGAATTCCCGCACCAAAACTTCCTCCAACTACATGCACGATTTAAAGCCCAGCTGCCCACGAAGAGTCCCTATCATGGCTGTAACCATCTCAAAAAGTACACCAGACCTCACCGAAGATTTTAAAAAAAGAAATCTGGATAAGAAAATTAAGTTCACACATCAATGCATTTACGCAAATAATCTGAGGTTATGCCCCTGGCGTCGACCCTTCCATCCAATTTATCCGAATAAATATAGAAAATAGCGCTATAAAAGAATGATCTACTATATATCATCATCATCATCATCATCATCATCATCATCATCATCATCAACATCATCATCATCAAGTGCCTTGCCACATGGCACTGGCGATCATGGCCTTCCATCTGTTTCTATCCCTTGTTGCCGCAAGCACATCTTCCACCTCTCGGGCCTCAGCCACCCTGCAAGTCCGTCCAATATTTTCTCCCTGGGTCTACCTGGTGCTCTCTTTCCCTCCAGTTTTCCTATTGTGACCAGGGGCTCTAATTCCCCTTTCCTCATAAAATGGCCTATACATGTTGCTTGTATTTTCCTAATCTTCCTTATCAATGATCTTCTTGAGTCTGCCTCCATCAAGACTGTTTCGTTGTTTTCTTTGCTGTCCATGGGAACTCTCAACATTCTTCTTAGAAACCACATCTCGGCTGCCTCAATCTTGTTTGGCTTTGCATGATGACTGTCCACGCCTCACAACCGCATGACATTATCCGTTCTATATAACATTCAAGGAAGAAAAACAATCTTTTACCAGAAATACTTACATCAGGGGACATTGGTCACTTAATGAAACTAGAGAAACAGAGATCTGCAATATCTAAGATGGCACAAAGAGACTGCTTAAAAAGAGGGGGGGGGGGAAGAAGAAAGAAGAAGACACACTTTAAAATGTTGTTTTATTGACAACAGCCTGTAACAGCCTTGATCAAGTCAACAGGCACAACCCACTTCACAACAGTAAAAGAAAATCAACACTATACTCATATATACACTTGTACGATCCATTGAAACTTAATGTGTGCACCTGAAGAGAGAGGGGATGAGAGAGATAGAGACAGACAGAGACAGAGACAGACAGACAGAGACAGACAGATACAGACAGACAGAGACAGACAGACAGACAGAGACAGACAGAGAGCAACAGAAACAGAGACCGAGAGAGAGACAGAGACAGACAGACAGAGACAGACAGAGACAGACAGAAAGAGAGAGAGCAACAGAGACAGAGACAGAGAGAAAGCAACAGAGACAGAGAGACAGACAAAGAGAGAGAGCAACAGAGACAGAAGACAGACAGACAGACAGAGACAGACAGACAGACAGAGACAGAGACCGAGAGAAAGCAACAGAGAACAAAGAGAGAGAGCAACAGAGACAGAGACAGACAGACAGAGACAGACAGACAGAGAGAGACCGAGAGAAAGCAACAGAGACAGAGAGACAGACAAGAAAGAGAGACAGACACACAGACAGAGACAGACAGACAGACAGAGACAGACAGAAAGAGAGGAGCAACAGAGACAGAGACCGAGAGAGAGCAACAAAGACAGACAGACATATAGAGAGAGCAACAGAGACGGATACAGACAGACAGAGAGAAGACAGAGACAGACAGAAAGAGAGAGCAACAGAGACAGAGACCGAGAGAGAGCAACAGAGACAGAGGGACAGACAGAGAGAGAGAGCAACACAGAGACAGACAGACAAGAAAGAGAGACAGACAGACAGACAGACAGGCAGACAAACGGAGGAAAAGGGTTGAGAGATAGAGGGAGGAAGAAAGAGAAGGAGGGAGGGTAGGGAGGGACAGACTCAGACCTCTTTTATAGTACAAGACCATTTAACCCAATATAATATTTTGTGCCCCCTTTTACACTTATTTCACAGAGACAGACAGATAGATAGACAGAGACAGAGAGAGACATAGACCGAGAGAGAGAGAGGTGGGGGAGGAGAGAGAGGGAATTCAAAAGAGAGACGCACACATACAGAGAGAATGAGTCACACACAGAGAGAGACGGAGACGGAGACAGAGACCGAGAGAGAGAGAGAGACGAGAGACAGACAGAGACACAGAGAGAGAGAGAGGTGGGGAGAGAGAGAGGGACAAAGGGAATTTTAAAGAGAAACACATACACAGACAGAGAGTCAGAGAGAGAGAGAGAGAAGACAGACAGACAGAGACCCAGACAGACAAAGGCAGAGAAACAGAGGAGGTGTGGGGATAGAGAGAGGGACAGACGGAATTTAAAAGAGAAACACACATACAGAGAGAGACAGACAGACAGACAGAGACACAGAGACACAGACAGAGACACAGACAGAGACACAGACAGACAGAAAGACAGAGCAGAGAGAGAGAGAGAGAGAGAGGTGGGGGAGAGAGAGGGGGGGACAAGGGAATTTAAAAGAGAGACACATACAGAGAGAGAGAGAGTCAGAGAGAGAGAGACAGATAGACAGACATACATAGATAGAGAAAGAGACAGGGACCCAGAGAGGCAGAGACCCAGAGAGACAGAGACAGACAGACAGAGGACACAGACAGAGACAGAGACCCAGACAGAGGCAGACAGAGGGGGGGGGAGAGAGAGGAGGGGGGGGCAGACGGAATTTAAAATAGAGAGAAACACACATACAGAGAGAGAGAGAGGGGGGGAGAGAAACAGACAGACAGACAGAGAGGGGGGGGGGGGGTAGAGAGAGAGGGACAGACGGAATTTAAAATAGAGAGAAACACACATACAGAGAGAGAGAGGGAGAGAAACAAACAGACAGACAGACAGAGGGGGGTAGAGAGAGAGGGACAGACGGAATTTAAAACAGAGAGAAACAGAGAGAGAGAGAGGGAGAGAAACAGACAGACAGACAGACAGAGGGGAGGGGGGTAGAGAGAGAGGGACAGACGGAATTTAAAATAGAGAGAAACACCACATACAGAGAGAGAGAGAGGGAGAGAAACAAACAGACAGAGAGAGGGGGGTAGAGAGAAAGGGACAGACGGAATTTAAAACAGAGAGAAACACACATACAAAGAGAGAGAGAGAGACAGACAGACAGACAGAGACAAACAGACAGAGACACAGACAGAGACACAGACCCAGACAGAGGCAGAGACAGGGGGTGGGGGGGGGGGGGAGAGGGAGAGGGACAGACGGAATTTAAAATAGAGAGAAACACACATACAGAGAGAGACAGACAGACAGACAGACAGACAGACAGAGACAGAGACCCAGACAGAGACAGAGACAGAGGGGGGGGGGGGTAGGAGAGAGAGGACAGGGACACGGAATTTAAAAGAGAGAGAAACACACATACAGAGAGAGAGAGAGAGAGAGAGAGAAACAGACAGACAGACAGACAAAGACAGACAGAAACAGAGAGATTGAGGCAGAGAGACAGAGGAGGGGTGGGGATAGAGAGAGAAGGACAAACTGAATTTTAAAGAGAGAGAAACACACATACAGAGAGAGCGAGGAGGGAAAGAAACAGAAAGACAGACAGAGACAGACAGAACAGACAGACAGAGACACAGACAGAGACACAGGCACAGAGACAGACAGACAGACAGACACAGACACAGACAGAGACCTAGACAGAGGCAGAGGCAGAGGGGGGGGGGGGGGTAGAGAGTGAGGGACAGACGGAATTTAAAAGAGAGAAAACACACATACAGAGAGAGGGAGAGAAACAGACAGACAGACAAAGAAACAGAGACCCAGAGAGACAGAGGAGGGGTGGGGGTTGAGAGAGAGGGACAGACGGAATTTAAAAGAGAAACACACATACAGAGAGAGACAGACAGACAGACAGAGACACAGAGACACAGACAGAGACACAGACAGAACACAGACAGACAGAAAGACAGAGGCAGAGAGAGAGAAAGAGAGGTGGGGGGAGAGAGAGGGGGGACAAAGGGAATTTAAAAGAGAGACACATACAGAGAGAGAGAGAGGTCAGAGAGAGAGAGACAGATAGACAGACATACATAGATAGAGAAAGAGACAGGGACCAGAGAGGCAGAGACCCAGAGAGACAGAGACAGACAGACAGAGACACAGACAGAGACCCAGACAGAGGCAGACAGAGGGGGGGGGGAGGAGAGGGGGGGCAGACGGAATTTAAAATAGAGAGAAAACACACATACAGAGAGAGAGAGAGGGAGAGAAACAGACAGACAGACACACAACAAGAGACAGACAGACAGAGACACAGAGGCAGAGACAGAGGGGGGGGGGGGGAGTGAGAGAGAAGAGAAGGACAGACGGAATTTAAAGAGAGAGAGAAACACACAGAGACAGAGAGAGGGAGAGAAACAGACAGACAGAGGCACAGAGACAGAAGGGGGGAGGGGGGGGGTGTAGAGCGAGAAGGACAAACGGAATTTTAAAGAGAAACACACATGCAGAGAGCTAGAGCGAGAGAGACAGACAGACAGAGACCCAGAGAGACAGAGGAGGGGTGGGGGTTAGAGAGAGAAGGACAAACAGAATTTTAAAAAGAGAGAAACACACATACAGAGAGCTAGAGCGAGAGACAGACAGACAGAGATAGAGAAAGTCACAGACAGGAGAGTGAGCCATAGAGAGAGACAGACAGACAGAAACAGAGAGAGAAAGTCACAGAGAGAGAGAGAGAGAGAGAGAGTGAGCCACATAGAGAGACGAGGAGAGACAGACGGACAGAGGGAGAGAGAAGGAGAGACAGACAGACACAGACAGACACAGACAGACAGACACAGACAGACAGACAGACAGACAAATAAGGCAGTAATAACATGAGACTTACTCAAACGCCGTGCACACGTAGTGGGACAATTACCAGGGTACCAGGAGGGGTACTGTTCACAAAAGTGACCATAGAAGATGCAGTCACATAGAGTGTCGTCGTCATCCTGCACTGAACACGCACAACACCAGCTGAGCAATTCAGCCTTTTCTCCTTCTGTTAGGAAAGGTGTAGGTAATCAGACTTTATCTTTTATCTATTAGGACAGGTATAAGTAATACCTTTCCTAATAGATAAAAGAAAAAGTCTAATTACCTATACCTTTCCTAATAGATAAAAGAAAAAGTCTAATTACCTATACCTTTCCTAATAGATAAAGAAAAAGTCTAATTACCTATTACCTTTCCTAATAGAAGAAAAAAGTCTAATTACTATACTTTCCATAAAAAAAAAAAATCTAATTACCTATACCTTTCTTAATAGAAGGGGGAGAGTCTAATTACTTATACTTTCCTAATAGAAGAAAGAAAAAGTCTAATTACCTATACCTTTCCCAATAGAAGGGGGAAAGTCTAATTACCTATACCTTTCCTAATAGAAGAAAGAAAAAGTCTAATTACCTATACCTTTCCTAATAGAAGAAAGAAAAAGTCTAATTACCTATACCTTTCCCAATAGAAGGGGGAAGTCTAATTACCTATACCTTTCCCAATAGAAGAAAGAAAAAGTCTAATTACCTATACCTTTCCCAATAGAAGAAAGAAAAAGTCTAATCACCTATACCTTTCCCAATAGAAGAAAAAAGTCTAATTACCTATACCTTTCCTAATAGAAGAAAAAAGTCTAATTACCTACACCTTTCCCAATAGAAGAAAAAAGTCTAATTACCTATACCTTTCCCAACAGAAGAAAGAAAAAGTCTAATCACCTATACCTTTCCCAATAGAAGAAAAAAGTCTAATTACCTATACCTTTCCTAATAGAAGAAAAAGTCTAATTACCTATACCTTTCCCAATAGAAGAAAAAAGTCTAATTACCTATACCTTTCCTAATAGAAGAAAAAAGTCTAATTACCTATACCTTTCCCAATAGAAGGGGAAAGTCTAATTACCTATACCTTTCCTAATAGAAGAAAGAAAAAGTCTAATTACCTATACCTTTCCCAATATAAGAAAAAAGTCTAATTACCTATACCTTTCCCAATAGAAGAAAAAAGTCTAATTACCTATACCTTTCCTAATGTAAGAAAAAGGTCTAATGACATATACCTTTCCTAATGTAAGAAAAAAGTCTAATTACCTATACCTTTCCTAATGTAAGAAAAAAGTCTAATGACCTATACCTTTCCTAATGTAAGAAAAAAGTCTAATTACCTATACCTTTCCTAATGTAAGAAAAAAGTCTAATGACCTATACCTTTCCTAATGTAAGAAAAAAGTCTAATTACCTATACCTTTCCCAATAGAAGAAAAAAGTCTAATGACCTATACCTTTCCTAATGTAAGAAAAAAGTCTAATGACCTATACCTTTCCTAATGTAAGAAAAAAGTCTAATGACCTATACCTTTCCTAATGTAAGAAAAAAGTCTAATTACCTATACCTTTCCAAAATAGAAGAAAGAAAAAGTCTAATTACCTATACCTTTCCTAATGTAAGAAAAAAGTCTAATTACCTATACCTTTCCAAAATAGAAGAAAGAAAACGTCTAATTACCAATACCTTTCCTAATCGTAGGGGAAAAGTCTCATTACCTATATCTTTCCTACTAGAAGAAAGAAAAAGTCTAATTACCCATATCTCTCCTAATAGAAGAAAGAAAAGTCTAATTATTTATACCTTTCCTAATAGAAGCAAAAGTATAATTACCTATATCTTTACTAATAGAAGAAAGAAAAAGTCTAATTATCTTTACCTTTCCTAATCGAAGAAAAAAGTCGTATTACCTCTATCTTTCCCAAAAGAAGAAAGAAAAAGTCTGCTTACCTATATCTTTCCTAAACAGAAGAAAGAAAAGGTCTAAGTACCTACATCTCTTCCAATAGAAGAAAGAAAAAAGTCATCACCTATACCTTTCTTAAAAGAAGAAAAAAGTCTAATTACCTGTATCCTTCTTTCTTCTATTAGGAAAGGTATATATGTAATTAGTTTTTTTGTTTGTTTGTTTGTTTGTTTGTTTGTTTGTTTGTTTTTCTTCTGTTAGGAGAGATGTAGGTAATTAGACTTTTTTAGACTTTTTTTATTGGGAAAGATATAGGTAATTAGACCTTCTTTTTTATTAGGAAAGGTATTAGTAATCAGACTTTTTCTTTCTTCTGTTAGGAAAGGTATACATGTAAATAGACTATTTTTTCTTCTATCAGGAAAGGTATAGGTAATTAGACTTTTTTCCTTCTGTTAGGAAAGGTATAGGTAATTAGATTTTTTTCTTTTGTTAGGGATAGTACAGGTAATTTGACTTTTTCTTTCTTCTTTCTCTCTGGAGATGGAAAGACTTAACATTGGTATTTTAGGACTAGGGTAAGTGAGATGGAAGGGGGCAGGCATGATAACATCAGGAGAATACACAATGATATACTCTGGTGCTAACTCACATGAAAGAGGAGTAGGCATCATGATGGACAAAGACAACTCAAAAGCAGTTAAGGGATACTGGGCTGTGTCCGACAGAGTTTTGCTGGTCAAGTTGGGAGGCAAACCATTCGATATCAACATCATTCAGGTGTATGCACTAATATCCGCAAGTACTCAGAAAGACATCGACAACTTCTACGAAGTATTAGAGATGGCCAAAGTCCAATGTAAATCACAAGAAGTTACTGTAATAATGGGAGATTTTAATGCTAAAGTGGGACAGGATAGGGTGGAGAATATAGTTGGACCTCATGGCCTTGGTACACAAAATGAAAGGGGTGAGAAACATGTAGAATGGGCACAGATGAATGAGTTCATAGTAGGAAACACCTGGTTTAAGCAACCAAACAGAAGAAAATGGACTTGGATGAGTCCAGGAGATAATACCAAAAATCAGATAGACTACATCTTGATCAACAAAAGATTTAGAAATTCTTTACTGTCAGCAAAAACACTACCAGGTGCAGACTGCAACAGTGACCACAATCCTGTAGTGGGAAGATTTAGACTGAAATTGAGGGAAAGGAAACAGACCAAAAACAACATCAAATTAAAAACCTTGGACTCTTAAAGACAGATGAAGTGATACGTAAAAAATTTAATGTACATGTTCAAAACAAATTCAGTGCTCTGGAAGACGCTCGTGATAGTGAGGAACAAAGGACAAAGTTGAGGAATTCGATAAATGAAGCTTGTGAGGAAATCCCTAGGGCAGATAGAAAAGCAAAAAAGAGCTGGATGACTAATGAAATTTTGGGCTTGATGGAGGAAAGGACGAAGGCAAAGAGAAACGAAGAGATCTACAGGAAGATAAACAAGGAGATCAGGAATAAGTGCAATGAAACTATGGAAGCTTGGCTGAAAACAAAGTGCAAAGAAATGGAAGACCGACACAAAACGGATCCTCAGGGTATGTACAGACGAATTGAAGAAATTGTCCACAGGGAAAATACATGCACATCAACTGGGTGCTTGAAATCGAAAGATGGCACGCTCATCATGGAAAAGGACAAAATATTAGATAGATGGGGAGAGTACATTAAAGACCTTTTTGAGGATGACAGAAACGAAGAACACATTATAAAAAAGAACTTTGAAGGACCATCCATAATGAAAGATGAAGTTAGAGCGGCACTGAAAAAGATGACACCAGGAAAAGCCCCAGGACCAGACAATATTACTACAGAGATGATTGAAGCCCTGGAGGAATTTGGCATAGAAAAAATGATAATCCTTCTAAATGAAATTTACGACACTGGAAAAATCCCCAAAGATATGTCAAAATCAATTTTCATTGCACTTCCAAAGAAGACAGGGGCTATAGAATGCGAACTCCATCGCACAATCAGTTTGATGAGTCATGTAACAAAAATCCTGTTAAGAATAATCATGATGAGGACAAGGAATAGAATCAAAAGAGAAATAGCAGAAGAACAGTGTGGATTTGTGGAAGGGAAAGGAACTATTAATGCCATATACATCCTAAGAACTATCATAGAGAGGTCAAATGAGATGACTAAGGATTTGTATTTATGCTTTGTTGACTACACCAAGGTTTTCGATTGGGCAAGACATGATGAATTGATCAACCAACTGGAGAGACTCAATGTCGATGGAAAAGATCTACGAATAATCAGGAATATGTACTGGGAACAAACAGCTGCAATGAGAATAGAAAACAATGTAAGCTCTTTTCAAAACATCAAAAGAGGAGTCAGACAGGGTTGTGTTTTGTCACCAGATCTGTTTTCACTTTACAGCGAAAACATCATGAGAAACCTAGGAGAAGACCCTGGATCAAAGGTTGGAGGGAAAATGATAAACAACATTCGATACGCAGATGACACCGTGCTAATTGCAGAAAGTGAAAGGGACCTACAAAACCTTGTGAATATACTTGAAATAGAAAGCAAAGTTAAGGGCTGGAACTAAACAGCAAGAAGACTGAAGTTATGGTGATCAGTAAAAAACATGAAATCCCCTCATTCAAAATAACAGGAAATGGCACAACCTTGACACAGGTTGATAAATTCAAACACCTGGGAACGATCATTTCATCAGACGGCAGATGCACATCAGAAATAACCGGCAGAATCGGCCAAGCCAAAACAGCATT
>CM060310.1:25636502-25641502 GCA_030674185.1 Monoplex corrugatus
CAATGGCCGTAGGATCTTTAACGTGCACAGGCTAGAAGGCACATGAGCCCGATTCGTTTTTCTTCCCTTTCCGAAGGACTAGACATTCAGTTCGATTTTCCGGTCAAACTGAGGAGAAGAATAGAGGCATCTACGGGAAGTGAACCTGGAACCTCGAATTTAGTTATCAGGCAAACGTCTGAATCATTCTATCATTCTTCTCTTCGCAGGCGAACGTCTGAAGCACTCTGACTAGACCTCTGAGCATCTGACTTCTTTCGCAGGCGAACGTCTGAAGCACTTCTGCCACTCTTCTCTTCGCAGGCGAACGTCTGAACCATTCTGCCACTCTTCTCTTCGCAGGCGAGCGAACCAGTCCTCTGAGGATCTGACCATTCTGCCACTACCGTCTTCGCAGAAAACGTCTGTCCATGCGTTGTATGACCCATTCGGAGTCAGTCATCAGTTGCCTTGTTTACAAACCGAATGGCAAGGTGGGGCGATGACAAACCCCGGGACGTAGCCACACAACGTGCACCAACCAGGTCCAGCCCAGCCCTCGAACCAAGAGAGAATGGAAGACCCCTCTCTCGTCCAACTCAGTCTTCATCTATCATACATCATACATCATACATCATACATCATATATCATATATCATAATTATCACATCACATCACATCATACATTACATCATAACACACCATATCATATCAGAGATGTTCTCCAGGGTTTCTCTGGATAAAAATGAAGTTTGCAGTTCATCGGAATAATCCATCATTTGAAGGTTAGCTTCCAGAAAAGATGTATTATAAAAGGAAAACAGAAGGCAGTTACATCGTTCTGGCAGGTACCCTTCGATTTTGTGCATCCCATTCAAATCTGCCCTCAATTATCTTTCGAGATTCCTGGAGCAAAATCCTATGTGCTGGCGAAGTTTTGAAATGTTTGCCCTGGTATAAAACATTGGAGAGATAGGTTGGTTTCCCGGGTTCATTCCCTTGAAGGCCAGTTAGCGTTCTTGCCTTTTTAAAGTCTTCGTCAAAAAGAAAAAAAGAAAGGAAAAAAAAAGACGGGTGGCGCGGAGGCGACGCGGTCTCAAAAGGGAGAGCAGCCTGAGTTGCACATGGTAACTCCACTGTGACAAAAATGAATATGAATACGAAAATGAATGTGAATATGAACATGAACATAAATATGAATATGAAATAATATAAATGAAAGGAATATAGTGGTGGGGATGCAGAAACTATGAAATGCTGACATCACCAGAATGATCAGAGTATGAAGATGGACGGAGAACAGACCGTTCGTATTTATGCTGTGGGTTGGTATTTGAATTCGATAAAGGAAATCTGATGCCGGCATCTCTATCAAGCTAAACAAAACACCTCACAACCTCCTCACACACGCAACCTTCTGATTAACTGAATGACATGATAATAGCACTATCGATCAGCTAGACTCTCAAGCGACATGAACCTTTTTCACTGGCAGCAAACCACACAAAACATGCAAGCTACACTCCCCTTTTTCCCACTTTCTATCCACAATTTTAGAAACATTGTGACAGTGTAGAAGGCAAAAATAAACAAGTCTCAGAAGCACTTTTCATGCCACAATTTAAAAAAGAAAAGTTTGTGGTCAGGGGACACTAACACTTCCACTTTTTACGCCGCGTTGAATAGTTTTCGTGAAACGGTTACCGTGAAAATCAATCAGTCTCAACGATTTTGTTTTAAACGAGTGACCCAATGGCATCAAACATCCCATTTAATTTTGATTTCAGTGGGTTCATGCTGACATTTAGATCAAAGTGACTGCCAGCATTCAACAAACAGGAACCGGAAACTATACGGAAATAGAATTAAAACGCTTATTTCATTCACAAAATAGGACAGACACATATCTTTGGTCACTTAGAGAACGTGTATTTAATTCACAAAATAGGACAGACACACATCTTTGTCCATTCATAACGTGTGTTTAATTCACAAAATAGGACAAACACATCTTTGGCCATTCATAACGTGTATCTAATTCACAAAATAGGACAGACACACATCTGTGATCATTGAGAACGTGTGTTTAATTCGGAAAATAGGATAGACACACATCTTTGGCCACTGTAAACGTGTTTAATTCACAAAATAGGACAGACACACATCCTTGGTCAATGTAAACGTGTTTAATTCACAAAATAGGACAGACACACACCTTTAGCCACTGTAAACGTGTTTAATTCACAAAATAGGACAGACACACACCTTTAGCCACTGTAAACGTGTTTAATTCACAGAATAGGACACACATCTTTGGCCGCTTAGGACAGACACACATCTACGGCCATTCATAACGTGTATCTAATTCACAAAATAGGACAGACACACATCTACGGCCATTCATAACGTGTGTTTAATTCACAAAATAGGACAGACACACATCTACAGCCATTCATAACGTGTATCTAATTCACAAAATAGGACAGACACACATCTACGGCCATTCATAACGTGTATCTAATTCACAAAATAGGACAGACACACATCTACGGCCATTCATAACGTGTATCTAATTCACAAAATAGGACAGACACACATCTACGGCCATTCATAACGTGTATCTAATTCACAAAATAGGACAGACACACATCTACGGCCATTTATAACGTGTATCTAATTCACAAAATAGGACAGACACACATCTACGGCAACTGAGAAGAAGAAGAAAAGAAGAAGAAGGAGGAGGAGGAGAAGGAAGAAGTGGAAGAAGAAGAAAAGATGATGATGATGATGATGTTGATGATGATGATGATGATGATGATGATGATGATGATGATGAACAAAAACAAGAACAAGGAGGAGGAGAAAGAAGAGGAGAAGGAAGAAGTGGAAGAAGATGATGATGATGATGATGATGATGATGATGATGATGATGATGATGATGATGATGATGACGATGATGACGATGATGATGACGATGATGATGACGACGATGATGACGATGATGATTAGAAGAACGAGAACAACGACTTACCAATCGAAAGCGACCTATGAAGCAAACTGGTTGGAGATTCATCCACAAACGGCTTAGAAGTGTTTACAGACACATTTCTTCACAAACAGCAGGACAGATAACATCCCTCTTTGTCAGTATTCAATAATCACCATTTCCTTCTGGAAAAAAAAAAAAGAGATTCAAAAACACTCAAATATGCTGCTCGTTAGAAGCAAATTTTGACAGCGATTTGTGTAAACTGTTGAATGTGATGTTTCGTATTCATTTGCTTATTTATTCATGTAATAAATCCCCCTTCAAATGCCCCACGGTGGATGACTCCACAGTACTACTACTCTAGTCGTTGTCAGAAACCGTGCCGATCGCGCATTGGTTGGTTTAGCCATGAGCGTCGCTGTGTTTTTTAGATAACTAATTTTCCGCTGCCGACCGTCGGCATCGACGAGAAAGGCCACGGAGAATAAACCCCACAATGTGATGCTCTTCATCAGTATCAATAATCATATATCTGTCTTGCCAAGTAATGAAAATCGAAGTTTGACTTGACATAATCATTTTCTGCCTAACCAGTCTGTAGATCTATTATTTTGAAACCGTTTTTTTGTTCTAAACATAATACAGACAAATTCACTTTGTTAATTTAGTCAATGTGAACACAGTCAAAAAGAGAAGCCCATACACTTTTGATGCTGATCATCATTATCATCATCAGGTGCCCTGCCGCATGGCGTTGGCGATCATGGACTTCCGTCTGTCTCTTATCTCTCGTTGCCCTAGCATCTCTCCCAACCCCCTCGTCCCCAGCAACACTGCAAGTCCGTCCAGCATTTTCTCCCTCAGTCTACCCAGTACTCTCTTTCCCTCCAGCTTTCCCGTTGTGACCAAGTGCTCCAAATCCCCCTTCCTCATAAAATGGCCTATAAATGTTGCTCGTCTTTTCCTAATCTTCCTTATGAGTGATCTACTTGTGTCTGCCTCCATCAAGACTGTCTTATTTGTTTTATTTGCTGTCCCTGGAACTCTCAACATTCTTCTTAGAAACCACATCTCGGCTGCCTCAATCTTGTTCTGGCTTTGTTTGTTGACTGTCCACGCCTCACATCCGTACAACAGTATTGGTTCTATATAACATTCAAGAACTCTCTTCCTGATGTTAATTGATAGGCATTTGTTGTAAGAATGCCTGTCATCTTCCCGAATGCTGTTTTGGCTTGGCCGATTCTGCCGGCTATTTCTGATGTACATCTGCCGTCTGATGAAATGATCGTTCCCAGGTGTTTGAGAATGCTGATCATACAGAAATAAAAAGACAAAAACATCAACACATCACGATAACTACAGCAAGAGTACATGTTGATGTACAGACCGTAACCATAATATTTTTTTCATATATGGACCGATTCTAGAAAACAAAACTGCAGATCAGCATTCTTACATCAAAAATAGAAAGGCTTTTTTTTTGGGGGGGGGGGGAGGAGTTTGGGGAATATGTCCATATTTACAAGTGAATTAGTCACTAACATACCAGCTTTGGATTATCTAGCAAAACTTCTGCCTGTGTCAGTTTCAAAGTAACTGTCTTTGTTGATTTGAAATCTATATTCCATCTTGCTTCAAAAGTGAAACAAGATCCGATTTAATTGTGGAATTAACAGCAGAGAAGCGTCCAGGTGTCAGGACCTCGATGCGGCCCAGCCACCTTAGAGTGTCAGGAGTTAAGGGCCGAAACACTTGCTTGACGGGGGTTTCTCCTCTGAGGACCATCTGCTGTCCGGCTCTTCCCAAAGTTTCTTACTACTGACAGACCCGATTTAACCCTTTGACTCCCGCACCCTGTCCACCAGCACCCAGCATTGTCAACCATGCTAACAAAGCAAAAACTTAACCCTTTGCCTCCCTTGCCCTATCAACTGTAGCATAGGCCTATTATGACGAACACAACAATCACCTAAGAGACATAATCCTCGCAACCATTGCTAAGTTTATCCGACGTTACTAGGAAACA
>CM060310.1:25646502-25656502 GCA_030674185.1 Monoplex corrugatus
TGTGTTTGTGTGTGTGTGTGTGTGTGTATATGTGTGTGTGTGTGTGTGTTTGTTTTGTGTGTGTGTGTGTGCGTGTGTGTGTGTGTGTGTGTGTGTGTGTGTTATGGTGGTGGTGGTCATTGGTTTTAATGTCTATTCACTTAAGTGATTTTAGACCCAAAAAAAATTTTTTTAAATAAAAATTAAAATTAAAAAATAAAAATTAAAAATAAATAAATAGAACACAATAATTGATAACAATGATAATAATGATAAATAAAAGATAAATAAAAGATAAAACAAAATAGATAAATAAATGAACAAATAAAAAAAAAAATTTTTTTAAAGAAAACGGAGCGATGTTGGGAAGGGGAGTAAAAATAGGAAGGGTAAATGCAGGTGTTTATGTGTAGTCAATCTTGGGTGTGTTTTTTTTTTAATAAATAAATAAATAAATAAAATAAAATTAAATTAAATTAAATATAAAAAAAAGGAAGTTCATATTACTTTTAGCCCACTCGAGCATCAAAAAACATATTCGGGCTGAAACCATGTGAAAAACAAGTAAGAAGCAAGGACAATGCAAATGTGTGTGTGTGTGTGTGTGTGTGTGTGTGTGTGTGTGTGTGTGTGTGTGTGTGTGTGTGTGTGTGTGTGTGTGTGTGTGTGTGTGTGTGTGTGTGTGTGTGTTATTTTCTTTCTTATTTCTTTCCCTGAGGAAAAGCACATATGCTAAATTTCTAGGAACGAAAAAAATCTTAATTCGTTGCTTGTTTTGTTTTTATATACCTATATACACATACATATATATATGTGTGTATATATATATGTGTGTGTGTGTGTGTGTGTGTGTGTGTGTGTGTGTGTGTGTGTGTGTGTGTGTGTGTGTGTGTGTGTGTGTGTGTGTGTGTGTGTGTGTGTGTGTTTATATACATATATACATATATGTATGTATATATGTTACAGTCAAATCGGGAAATCAGGCATTCTCCGAGAATGCCTGAAAGTTTAGGCATTCACGGTAAATCCCTGGTTTGATCAGGCAATTCCGGCAATGACTGAAAATTTTCAGGCATTATCAGGAAATGACTAAAAACTACTTGTGCAAATTTCCCGTTTTGCCTGACTGTTAGGCAAAACGGGTTGTAGACCTTGTCTACCGCGTGTAACACTACCGCGTGTAACACTTCCGCGTGTGTAACACTATCGCGTGTGTAAAACTACCGCGAGTAACACTACCGCGTGTAACACTTCCGCGTGTGTGTAACACTATCGCGTGTGTAAGACTACCGCGAGTAGCACTACCGCGTGTAACACTTCCGCGTGTGTGTAACACTATCGCGTGTGTAAGACTACCGCGAGTAGCACTACCGCGTGTAACACTTCCGCGTGTGTGTAACACTATCGCGTGTGTAAGACTACCGCGAGTAGCACTTCCGCGTGTGTGTAACACTATCGCGTGTGTAAGACTACCGCGTGTAACACTTCCGCGTGTGTGTAACACTATCGCGTGTGTAAGACTACCGCGAGTAGCACTACCGCGTGTAACACTTCCGCGTGATGATGAGAGATGAGAGATGAGATAGTTTGTGTTCTAACAGAGCGGGCTTGTAGTCAAACGTACATAGGAATGAGAGACTTGAAGGGGTTAAAAGGTTCGTTGCATTTCCCCATTTCACTGAGTTCGGAGTGATTGGAGTTTGTTTTTACATAGCCGGCCTTGAGCATGAATTTATTGTGAGTTTCTCTTATAGCACATTGTCTCTTTAACTTTTTCCCCTTTTCGCTGAGTTTGGAGTTCACTTTCAGTATAATGCTAGTTCCATTGTGACGTTGCTCTCAATGTTGAGGGTAGCAATGGAGGAAACAGAATCGGTAGAAGACCGATTTAATCGGTTACTCTTTCAAAAGTACGCCAAAAATGAAAAACACTTGATGCCAAAGTCAAAATATTTTCAAATACTTGAAGAGATGATGGAAAACGGAAGTCGGAAAACTCCACGTCAGTACAAGCTGTTTTCGAAGTAAGTAGACTCCTCTCTCTCTCTCGTTCCTCCCTCTCTCTCAAATCTGTCTTTCTGTCTGTCTCTGTCTGTCTCTGTCACTTCTCTCTGTCACTGTTTGTCTGTCTCGATGTATGTATCTCTCTCTGCGACTGATTGACTGACTCTCTTTCTCTCTCTCTCTCTCTGTCTCTGTCTCTCTCTGCGCACATGTCCCATACTTTTGTTTCCCATTTTCATTTTTGTTCTCCTTGTTCTCGCTTTTCCTTGTATCAAGAATTTTATCACTTCTCTCTAACATACACACACACACACACACACACACACACACACACACACACACACACACACACACACACACACACACACACACACACACACACACACACACACACACACGCACACGCACACACGCGCAGACACAGATAATAAAATAGTGATCTCTTGATTTTGAATCAGGTATGAAATCCTTCGATGTGGGCACATGGACAAGATGATAAAGAAACGAAAGTCACCTGCTGAAACCCCGATCTACTATGTGACAATTGAAGACACATTCGACGTGATCAGAACAGCTCATCTTGCCACAGGACACGGTGGAAGGGATAGGGTTCTAAAGGAACTTGAACAGAAATTTGCAAATGTGCACAGAGAAAGCGTTGAACTTTTCAAGTCTTTCTGCAAGGTGTGCCGAGAAAAGACAAAGCGACAAAAAACAAAAGGAGTTGTTGTGAAACCCATCCTTTCAAGTGATTTTTCTTCCAGGTGTCAAGTTGACCTGATTGACTTTCAGTCGATGGACGATGGTCAGTACAAGTGGATAATGGTTTATCAAGACCATCTTACAAAGTTCGTTGTGTTGCGACCACTGACCTCAAAAAGAGCTTGTGAGGTAGCATCTCAGTTGATGGACATCTTTGCACTACTTGGAGCTCCTGTGATCCTACAATCGGACAATGGTTCTGAATTCACTGCAGCAATTATCAAAGAACTGAGAGACTTGTGGCCTAAACTGAAACTTGTCCATGGCAAGCCGAGACACCCTCAGTCCCAAGGATCTGTGGAGAGAGCAAACGGCGATATAAAGGACATGTTGATTACCTGGATGGCCGACAACTCCACTACTCGTTGGTCAGTTGGGCTCCGATTTGTTCAGTTCATAAAAAACAGGTCATACAGTGCTGCTATCAAGAGATCTCCATATCAGGCTCTCTTTGGATGTCAACCAAGACTGGGGCTGAGTTCAACTTCTCTACCGAAAGAAATGATTGACGCGTTTCACACTGAGGATGATTTACGTGACTTTTCGTTGCGAAATTCTGGCACTAGTGATGCTGAGATGGCCGCAGATGTCGTGGTTGCTGACGTCTACCCTGCGAACGTGGCCATGGCTGCTGACGTCCACGATGCTGCAGACGTCCACCATGCAGACGTCGTGGTTGCTGACGTCCACCGTGCAGACGTCGTGGTTGCTGACGTCCACCATGCTGCTGACGTCCACCATGCAGACGTCGTGGTTGCTGACGTCCACCATGCTACTGACGTCCACCATGCTGCTGACGTCCACCATGCAGACGTCGTGGTTGCTGACGTCCACCATGCTACTGACGTCCACCATGCTGCTGACGTCCACCATGCTGCTGACGTCCACCATGCAGACGTCGTGGTTGCTGACGTCCACCATGCTACTGACGTCCACCATGCTGCTGACGTCCACCATGCTGCTGACGTCCACCATGCTGCTGACGTCCACCATGCTGCTGACGTCCACCATGCTACTGACGTCCACCATGCTGCTGACGTCCACCATGCTACTGACGTCCACCATGCAGACGTCGTGGTTGCTGACGTCCACCATGCTGCTGACGTCCACCATGCTGCTGACGTCCACCATGCAGACGTCGTGGTTGCTGACGTCCACCATGCTACTGACGTCCACCATGCTGCTGACGTCCACCATGCTGCTGACGTCCACCATGCAGACGTCGTGGTTGCTGACGTCCACCATGCTGCTGACGTCCACCATGCTACTGACGTCCACCATGCTGCTGACGTCCACCATGCTACTGACGTCCACCATGCTGCTGACGTCCACCATGCTGCTGACGTCCACCATGCAGACGTCGTGGTTGCTGACGTCCACCATGCTACTGACGTCCACCATGCTGCTGACGTCCACCATGCTGCTGACGTCCACCATGCAGATGTCGTGGTTGCTGACGTCCACCATGCTACTGACGTCCACCATGCTGCTGACGTCCACCATGCTGCTGACGTCCACCATGCTGCTGACGTCCACCATGCTGCTGACGTCCACCATGCTACTGACGTCCACCATGCTGCTGACGTCCACCATGCTACTGACGTCCACCATGCAGACGTCGTGGTTGCTGACGTCCACCATGCTACTGACGTCCACCATGCTACTGACGTCCACCATGCTACTGACGTCCACCATGCTACTGACGTCCACCATGCTACTGACGTCCACCATGCTGCTGACGTCCACCATGCTACTGACGTCCACCATGCTACTGACGTCCACCATGATGCTGACGTCCACCATGCTGCTGACGTCCACCATGCAGATGTCGTGGTTGCTGACGTCCACCATGCTACTGACGTCCACCATGCTGCTGACGTCCACCATGCTGCTGACGTCCACCGTGCTGCTGACGTCCACCATGCTGCTGACGTCCACCATGCTACTGACGTCCACCATGCTGCTGACGTCCACCATGCTGCTGACGTCCACCATGCTACTGACGTCCACCATGCTACTGACGTCCACCATGCTGCTGACGTCCACCATGCTGCTGACGTCCACCGTGCTGCTGACGTCCACCATGCTACTGACGTCCACCATGCTACTGACGTCCACCATGCTGCTGACGTCCACCGTGCAGACGTCGTGGTTGCTGACGTCCACTCAGCTGGCGAGGCAAGGTAAGTGACAACTTGTACACGCTTTTGACCTCTCTCTCTCTCTGTGTTTCCAACACAGGTCCGACACTTGTTTTCTTTTTCTCATGCTTTATTCTCTCTCTCTCTCTCTCTCTCTCTCTCTCTCTCTCTCTCTCTCTCTCTCTCTCTCTCTCTCTCTCTCTCTCTCTCTCTCTCTCTCTCTTACTTTCTATCTGACCGCTATCCTTCTCGCCTCTTTCTCTTTTCTCCCTCTCACTCGCTTTTTTCCTCCCATTCTTTTTTTCTCTTTTCTTGATTCTTTTTTTCTCATTCTTTTATTGTTTGTCTTTTTTTCTTTCTCTAATAAAAAAATCTCTTATTGTTTCACTAGGTCTGAACCCCAGCGTAACACTGCCAACATCCACCCTGGAAATGCAAACCTCAGTACTGAGGAGTTGGTGACTGATGACAGTGTGGCATTGCTTGACAGACAATATAAACAAATTCACCACCACAGACAAGCTAGCAGGGTATGTCAGCTCCAGCAAGCAGAAAGAATGGTGAAGCGGAGTCGCTTGGATCTCGGTCATGGAAAGAGAGGTGATAACGTCGCTATACCCATTCCCCTGGTGGATAGAGGCCGTGGAGACCCGCGGAATATCCTGGGGGTGATTCTTGACAGGAGTGAAAATGACAACTACACACTGGTGACCAAGCATGGGATTTTAAAAGGAGCCTACACCAGAAACGAGTTCGAACTGTGTCCACAAAAACTGTTGTATTTGAGTGAAATGAACTGTGTTAAGCACGTGAGTCTTCGAGAGGCAGTCATCCTGGGCTCCCAAAGCGGAGGACAAGGATACGTCAAGTGCAACTGTTCGGGTGCAAAGAAATGCCAGAACAATCGGTGCAAATGCTTCAAAGCAAAACTGAAGTGCAACAGTCGGTGTCACCAATCCTTGACTTGTGGAAACAAATGAACTGTTGACAGAAAGTTCTGTTTTAATGTACATTTTAGTTGTTAGAATTAAACATTAAACTGATTTCATCATTATGTTCTTTAATTGAATGCCTTAAAATTAAGAGAGAGAAAGAGAGAGGAGAGAGAGAGAGAGAATACAGAATAGATTCCAAACTGACAGCATTGGCCCGGCACAGGCAGTTGATGGCTGGACAGCACTACCTTCCTGATGGAAAAGAGGCATGAAACCAATTACGACCCCAGCCATTCAAAGTTTTATAGTAGGCTTATGTGCTGAAATGCTTTCAGACTCTCACCAGAAACACAGATTGTGAGCGGTAGGCATTCTCCGATAATGCCTGACAGCCTATTTCAGTCAATCACCGATAATGCCTGAAAATTTTCAGTCATTGCCGGAATTGCCTGATCAAACCAGGGATTTACCGTGAATGCCTAAACTTTCCGGCATTCTCGGAGAATGCCTGATTTCCCGATTTGACTGTATATATATGTGTGAGTGTGCGTGTGTGTGTGTGTGTGTGTGTGTGTGTGTGTGTGTGTGTGTGTGTGTGTGTACATACATATATATGTGTGTGTATGTAAATGTATATATGTATTTATGTATGCATGTATTGGTATTTAGATGCATATGTATGTATGCATGCATATGCTAATGTGTGTGTGTGTGCATACATATACATATTTTTGCATCTTTTTACATATTAGTGAGAAAAAGAGAGAGTGTGTGTGTCAGACAGACAGACAGAGAGAGACAGAGACAGAAAGAGAGAGAGAAAAAAATTAGAGACAGACAGACGGGCAGACAGGCAGACAGGCAAACAGGCAGCAGACAGACAGAGAATGCGAAAACATTTATCTGCCTGCCAGCCTGCCTGCCTGCCTGCCTGCCTGTCTGTCTGTCTGTATATTCACCGTAAGCCCAGTACGGGCCGATCTTGTAAAGAACAGGCCATTGTGGTTTCCCAAGCGTTTCGCCTTTTGAAACATGCTCTGCTATGGCTGGCTTACAAAACATAAAATACTACCAAATGCGCTGTCAATGAAAAGTCAACTGTCAGCGGTGCAAACATTGCATGCTGCACGCACTGTTACGGCAAAGGAAAGTAAATAATATCGACAGGAAAAGTGGGCTGGAGGCGCGGACAAAAAGTAAGTAGTAATGACCGTCATTTAAGTAATCACTATAAAGGCAAAGATGAGTATTACGATATTATCGCAAAACACCAAACATCAAATCAACTGATCAAATCATCAATGAACAAGTTTGTCAAACCATCAGAAACAGCACACTTGGCCGTATGAAGATCTGCACCTATTCGTTCATCATCATCATCAGGTGCCCTGCCGCATGGCGTTGGCGATCATGGACCTCCATCTGTCTCTATCTCTTGTTGCCCCAAGCATCTCCTCCACCCTCCTCGTCTTCAGCCACTCCGCAAGTCCGTCTAGCATTTTCTCCCTGGTGCTCTCTTTCCCTCCAGCTTTCCCGTTGTGACCAGGTGCTCCAAATCCCCCTTCCTCATAAAATGGCCTATAAATGTTGCCTGTCGTTAAGAATAGAAAACTATGGTAGGCTGTGTAATAAGATCCGATGGTCTTGCTACATCAAATTTTCAAAGATGCCGATATCAACGAGTGCATGGCTGCATTAACCTCAGGCCGACTTACTGCTCGCGTCTGGGAGAACCTAAAGCTGACAACTCCGACCAAGATGGCAGTGTACAACGCCTGCATCATCAGCACTCTACTGATGATGATGATGATGATGACAAAACAATCTTAATCAAAGTGACTGCCAGCGTTCAAGAGACTAGAAATCAAAATCACACAAATACAGAATGAGAACGCATATTTAACATAACAAAACAGGACAGGCGGAAATTCCTGTCGCCTTTGTCAGACATACAACAAAAAAGACATTAAAGAATAAATATACAAAACTTAATAAAAATACTTTCCTGATGTTTCGCTGAAAATGAGAAATTGGTAGATATGAATTCCGGTAACTAGGAACCAGGGAGAGACAAGTGCATTCTACAACGTAAAAGTAATTGTGCCGTGTTATTGTTGTTTATCCTGAGAAGGGCCGGGGCTGAACAATTGGAAATCCACAAACTCTAACGCACTATTTGAGTGTCTCGTCTTGAGGGAAGATGTATACATAAACACACACAGAATATACACACATATGATCGAATGATTGGAAAATTATGAATACGAGAGATAAGGCTGATGTTAAAGATTGTGTCTAGTACAACGAACCCAGTCGAGCCTTGGTTTGTGAATGGAAAAAATGCTAATCCAATAGCCAAGGGGCTGAAGGCAAAAACCAGAACCTCACCTGTCTCACCTGCTGGCGTCACCGGGTTCGGTGTTGGCCGCTGCACATCTGGACACTACCATCTCCTTCCAGGCCACTCTGTCTTGACTTTTGTGGACAAATTCTTGAATATTTAGGCTACTGATGTTGGTTTTGTTCTCGATGTATGAGATTGGCGGTCTGCCTTTCTTCCTTTTTGCCACTGATTTTTCCTTGAAAGATGGTTGCCATGATGTCCGTCTTCTTGCTGCGTGACACATGGCCAATGTATTTTTAGTCTTCTCTTGTAGATGTCTGCTAGTAGTTTTCTGGTGGTATCAAGTTCTTCCAGGACACTCTTAGTAGTTCTTCTATCTGTCCATTTGGCACGTTGTAGTCTCCGATAAAACCACATCTCTGCTGCCTCAGTAGTTTTTCTCAGTCCAAGCTTCGTCGCCAGAAATCATGACTGGCCTTATCAAACATTTCAAAAGTCTAACTTTCAGGCCATTTGGTATATGCCTCTGTCTTTCCAGATATTGTTCGGTTGGACCATTTTTTGCTTTGCCATTCCAATTCTTATTTTGATGTCTTTGGAGCACTTTGTGTGTGTGTGTGTGTGTGTGTGTGTGCGTGCGTGCGTGCGTGCGTGCGTGCGTGCGTGCGTGCGTGCGTGTGTGTGTGTGTGTGTGTGTGTGTGTGTGTGTGTGAGAGTGCTCATAATGACACCAACAACAAACAAAACAAAAAACGGAGTATCTGGAGAAAAACGTTGCAAGTTGGAATCCAAAACAAGTGTGACTGTCCGCGTTCAAGCAAACAGGAACCAGAAAAACAACACGAAAGAAGAATAAGAACGCGTATTTAATACAACATGACATGACAGGCGCAAATTTTCGGCCAACTGGCCTTTGTCAACCTTAAGATTAAAAACAAACGAACACCAGGTACAAAAATTAGGAGAAAAAGATTAGTTTCAGACTTTTTCTCCTAATTTTTGTATCTCGTGTTTGTTTGTCTGTAATCTTACGATTGACAAAGGCCAGTTGGCCGAAAATTTGCGCCTGTCTTGTCTTGTTGTATTAAATACGCGTTCTTATTCTTTTTTCGTTTTTTTTGTTTTTTTTTGTTTTTCTGGTTGCAAGTTGGAGTTGAACTCCAGACATCAGATCTGTCAAAAGCAACCAACCAGCCCGCGAAAGATGAACGGTTTTTGATTGATTTGGTTCAGTTTTTACGTCGACACCCACCTCAGGTGATATGGCCGACGGGGATAACCATCCCAGGGAAGTGGGGGAAGGGAGTTTTATCTAATCCTATACCGACACCACCAGAACAACAATGATGTTAAGATGGGACAGTGAGAAGGCCAGTTTTAATGTAGTGCAACCCGGGATTCGAACGCATAACCATTAGCATGTGAATCCGACACTCAAACCAACTGAGCTACTGGGGCCCACTTAAGATGAACGGATAAGTAAAGAGAATTAAAGTGACTACTGCCTTCCGCCTAGAGTTCAAAGCCTCCAGCCACACAGTCAGCTTATAATTCAGAATAGCAAAAGCCTTTATCGTATTAACGTCCCCTCCCCCCCTTCGCTTTTCACAATCACATATGTTCACGAACAAAACGCAGTTTTCTATATTGGCGGATGGGAACGGACGAGGGGATTGTGCAGAGAGGATAAACGTGTGTTAAGCATTAATTTAAGGAGGGAGATGGGTGAAGGAGGGGAGGGGGGTGACTCAAAGCAAGGGAAGAAACCGTTTTTGTACAACTGGAAAAATAATGTTTGAGATGAAAGAGTTGGTGGAGGGGGAGGGAGGGGGAGA
>CM060310.1:25661502-25666502 GCA_030674185.1 Monoplex corrugatus
ATGAACAAAGAAGAACAATGGAGTGTAGAGGTCAGAACGGACCAGGAGACGAAATCAGTTTTAGACTTCAGAAGGGCAGGCTTAATAGCTTCATATGGGCAAGACGTCGGGAACCCAATCCGAATGTGCCTGCCTTGGTACCTTCTCGCCTGGTGGTAGATAAAGGGTGGAGATATTTTCCCATCAGCTTGTGAGTAGACCTTGTATGTGCCTTAACTCCTTCGCGTATATAAACATGCAGATCATCAAACATGACACGTTGAAGGTACTATAAGTCAACTCAGTGTCTGATGACCTATGGAAACACGAGAACACACACAGCATGCAAGCCCACTGACTGAAGACGGAGTGTGCAGACTGTGCAGCAACATACCGCCTGCATAGTGTGGGCAAAACAACGTCCGTATATATATGCATGCATCCGAGAAAAATCAGAACGTAATATCAGAAAAAACAACACACACACACACACACACACACACACACACACACACACCACGCACACACACACACACACACACACACACACACACAAACAAACAAAGAAACACGCGCGCGCGCACACACACATACACACACGCACAAACACACACACACACACACACACACACACACACACACACACACACACCACACACACACACACACACACATACAGAAAGAGAGATCAGGGGAGAAAGAGTGAGAGAAGAGAGAGGAAGAGAGAGAAGGAGGGGGAGAGAGAAGAGAGAAGATAGAGAAGACAGAGAATGAAAGTGTGAGAGAGAGAGAAAGAGAGACAGACAGACAGACAGACAGACAGAGACAGACAGACAGACAGAGAGAGAGAGAGAGAGAAGATCCGTATCGCTGCAAACAGGCCTAGCATTCACAGAGACTAATCAAAAACGATAACGTTGATTATTCATTTCTAGATTTTGAAACAGAGTATTTGAAATGGCGGCATAATATCACTTTTATTTGTTAGTTAGTTGATTAGTTAGTTAGTTGGTTAGTTGGCTGGTTGGTTGGTTGGTTGGTTGGTTGGTTGGTTGGTTGGTTGGTTGGTTAGTTGGTTAGTTAGTTTTTGTCTTTCTTTCTTTCTTTCTTTTATTTCCAACTGAGGGCTTGCAATTGGACTTATTCATCTATTAATCGTGCGAAATCCAGAATGCTCTTCCAGGGGAAAGAGAGTCGCCGCAGTGCAGCGCCATTCATTTTTGTCTTTTTTTCTGTATGGTTGTATTTCTGCTTACCTAAAAAAGAAAAGTGGATCTTGCCACAAAAATTTGGGCACACACAACTTTGTTGCCGTAGGAATCTTTAAGTCTTTGGCTCCCGCACCCTGTCCAACAACTACAAAAGCTTAACCGTTGACTTCCTCACCCTCTCCACCAGCTTCATGCTTTTTGCTCCAAATGAAACGGACACCAAACGTACAAAATGGCATCGGGAAAAAAAACTATGAAAACATTATATGTGACCTCCCACCACGAAATCAGTCTTAACTCGCAGTCAGTCGAACAGCACTAGGAGCTGAAAAGATGACTGAGGGTCAATCTGGGGTGTTTTGACTTTTTCTCAAAAATGATTTCTATCCCCCGCAGAATTTTTTTTCTTGAAAAAATATTAATCGATTTAAAATGGTATTTCAATGCATTGATTGTAGCAGAAAGAACGCAATTTCCTACCAAAAGTACCTCTTTTTGTCTTTTATTATGAACCGCAACCTGTACAGTACCGCACATGAAATATACTGACAGAAAGCTCTTTGGTGCACCTTTCAGATAATGACAGCTAAAATTGGAAACACACCGGGTCAAAGCCACCAAATAAAGAAATTTAAAGAAAATGTGTAGGAGAGCACACAAAAACTTTACAGGCCGTTTTCTCAAAATGGCCGTCATACAACTTAATGACTTTAAACATGCATAACTTCTACATTTTTTTTGAGTACAAGCTTTATTCAAGTACCAAAATAATCAGCAGAATGCACATTTTCCAGTGATATGTATATCTCAAAATGCCCAAAATGCTAGTTAAGACTGATTTCGTTCTGGCAGGTCACATATACATATGAAAAGACATCGCCAACATACGAACTCCATACAGCATACAACATATAGCATACAGACACACATGATGACATCTTCGTATGCATTGGAGGTTCAAAAATGAACATCAAAATCTAAGCACATATCAACATCCTTTTTATTTTTGTTGTTGTTGTTGTGTTGTTGTTGTTTGTTGTGTTCTCAAACTGTATCTGTTTGTTGTACGACAATCAAACATCAACGACCAATGTAGTAACAGAAATGGCATCAATTTCATCATCATCAGGTGCCCTGCCGCATGGCGTTGGCGACCATGGATTTCCAACCATCTCAATCTCTCGTTGCCTCCAGCATCTCCCCCACCCTCCTCATCCCCAGCCACTCTGCAAGTCCGTCTAGCATTTTCTCCCTGGGTCTACCTGGTGCTCTGTTTCCCTCCAGCTTTCCCGTTGTGACCAGGTGCTCCAAATCCCCCTTCCTCATAAACTGGCCTATAAATGTTGCTTGTCTTTTCCTAATCTTCCTTATGAGTGATCTACTTGTGTCTGCCTCCATCTGTCTCGTTTGTTTTCTTTGCTGTCCATGGAACTCTCGTCAATTTATACATACAAAACAAATATTACTCACATACAAACAACCTATAGAATACAAAACACATATGACAATATTCTTAACAATGAAGGTTCTATTGTGTACATCAAGATTTAAGAACATGTCATGAAGGAAAAGAGAACAGCAAGTTATCGATTCACAAGGATCGTACACGTACGGAATAACCTTTGTCACTAACTTTCCACTATCAAAGTGTTTCCAATCATCACCATCACCACGGAAATAACTCTTGGACAATTGACAAATAACACTGTACAAACTACAAAAGAATCTAGTTGTCCATACTTGTGGTTTTCGCGATTTTGTATGTATGTCATTTCTTTTTTCCCCGCGGAGACTGTGGGGGCAAATAGCACAGTAATAACGCAAAGGAAGCAATACGGAACATTTTACTCTGTAGATTAACTCCCTTGGGTCAGTGACTGCAAGGTTTGTACATGTACTTGGATGGGTGATCTTCTGTTTCCAATGTTTCAATGTTCATTAGGTGCTTAAATCCTATTGGGGCATGGAGAATAACAGCCAAGTTATGAAAATCCATCAACGGAATCAACATATAACACTAAGCAGAAAATAAATTAGATTATAACCGTCCATCAGAAAAAATATATTTTCAGTTATCTTACTATATAATACTCGAATGTAACTACACAATTTTATAGAAAACTTGATGAATTTTGCAAATTTCAGTTGATCGATTTTTTTTTGATTTTTTTTTTTTTTTGGTGGTGGTGGGTTTGTTTGTTGTTTTTTGTTTTTTGTTTGTTTGTTTGTTTGTTTGTTTGTTTCAGAAATGAAGTTACACTATAGAAACACTGATTTTAAATGAGAGATGATTTTATAGAAATAAACTTCAGTCACTCATTATGAAACTTTGGACATTCAAACTAAAAATGAAACTCACTGTCTATGGCACTGTCATTAAAAAACAAAACTTAAATATTCTGATTTTCTATCTACTTTTTCTATCTACTCCTTTGCCCCTACCTAATTCATTCTCAAGCGTGCGACAGCTATATCGACCTGGGACTACTGATTGCTGTTGGCAAACTTTTTTCTGCAAGTTAGCTGGACCTGTTTGATGACTTTTGTCTTATGGACTCAAGATCTGGTGTTTCAAATTCAGTCCTCATCATCACCAAGTGCCTTGCCACATGGCGTTGGCGATCATGGTCTTCCATCTGTTTATATCCCTTGTTGCTGCAAGCACCTCTTCCACCCTCTCCGTCCTCAGCCAATCTGCAAGTCCGTCCAATATTTTCTCCCTGGGTCTACCTGGTGCTCTCTTTCCCTCCAGTTTTCCTGTTGTGACCAGGTGCTCCAATTCCCCTTTCCTCTTAAAATGGCCTATAATTGTTGCGTGTCTTTTCCTAATCTTCCTTACCAATGATCTTCTTGTGTCTGCCTCCATTGAGACTGTCTCGTTTGTTTTCTTTGCTGTCCATGGAATTCTCAACATTCTTCTTAGAAACCATATTTCGGCTGCCTCTATCTTGTTCTGGCTTTGCTTGTTGACTGTCCACTCCTCACAACCGTATTCAGTCCTTGCCTGCAAAAACAACGCTAGTAACATCAAGGAAGAGAGGCCTGTTCGCTGCCCATATAAATCCTCCAATCATTCTGATTGTGTCATCTCAGTATGGTGTGAATCATTTTTGTTTCACGATCACAAATTTGGTCAAGATCCACCCAGGCATTGATGAGAAAATCTGGCTAACATGTTTTGGCAACCGACACAAACAGACAGACAGACAGACACCGACGGACACGCACTTACGCATACACACATACACATACATAGATAACATATATGCGCACATGTGCGCACGCACGCACATACACACACACATGCACACATGCATACACAAATATGCACAACACACACACACACACACACACACATCACACACACACAAGCACACACACACAAGCACACACAAACACACACATACAAAAACACACAATCACATGCACACACACACACACACACACACACACACACACACACACACACACACACACACACACACACACACACACACACACACACACACACGTCTAAAAGCGCATATGTGATTAGACGTTAACAGAAATATAACGAACGAACACACACAAGACACTCCCCTCTGATCGACGATATACCAAAACAAAAAACAAAAACAAAAAAAAAACAAAAAAACAGAACGGTTGTTAAGGGGATTAGACGACTACTACCTTCCGCTTACCGACCAAAGACCTCAGCTACAGTCAGTTTACAAATTAGAGGAGGAAGTAGTCACCTTCATTATCCCCTTCCCCTTCCGGGGATGCCGGGGGCTCTTTCAAAATAATATATCCCCCCCACCTTCTGGAAAT
>CM060310.1:25671502-25724002 GCA_030674185.1 Monoplex corrugatus
TCTTTCCCTCCAGCTTTCCCGTTGTGACCAGGTGCTCTAAATCCCCCTTCCTCATAAAATGGCCTATAAATGTTGCCTGTCTTTTCCTAATCTTCATTATGAGTGATCTACTTGTGTTTGCCTCCATCAAGACTGTCTCGTTTGTTTTCTTTGCTGTCCATGGAACTCTCAACAATCTTCTTAGAAACCACATCTCAGTTGCCTCAATCTTGTTCTGGCTTTGCTTGTTGACTGTCCACGCCTCACATCCGTACAACAATATTTGTTCTATATAACATTCATGCCCCCGTTTGCTTGGTGAAATGACTATCGAGTGGAGTCAGGAGCTTGATGGGGGTGACCGTCCGGAAAGTGGCTGGGCATTGGTGCTCTGGGTCACATCCGCACCAATGTGGTGTTTTTTTGTTAACTTCTCTATTGCGTAGTTTGATTTCTGTAGCCGCTTTACTACCTTGTGGTTATCTCGGGAGAGAATAAGGCTAAGGGAGTAAACCCAGACAGAAATTCACCCCTACTGCCTTGTAGGTTGTCGTGGGAACGACAAACGCTAGCGGAGAACCCGTATTCATACCGATGGAAGGCAACGGGAAACCACTAGCGTATAATGCCCAGATCAATCATGGCCAGCCAAAGCAAGAACTTTGAGACAGGTTGATAAGTTTAAATATACGGTAACGGTCATCTCACCAGACGGCAGATGCGCTTATCAGAAATAGCCAGCAGAATCGGCCAAGCCAAAACAGCATTCAAGAAGATGAAAAGCGTTCTGACCAACAAATGCCTATCAATGAACATCAGCAAGAGAGTTCTTGAATGTTATATAGAACCGATACTGTTATACGGTTGTGAGGCGCGGACAGTGAACACGCAAAACCAGAAGAAGATTGAGGCAGCCGATACATTAAACAACTCACTAGTACTTTCAAGTAAAGTGCACGTGAGATTTGTAGCTCAAAAACAAAAGGTGAATAACTATATAAATGAATAAATAAACTCATGACAGATAAAGGATGGATAAATAAATAAATAAATAAATAATAGATAAACAAATGAATAAACAAACTAATAAGTAAACAAATAAATAAATAAATGTTAGGCCTACTGATTTTGCAATATCGTTCATTGTCAAGTTTATCAGTTTTGAATAAATACACTGGGTGCAACAAACGGACTATGGACGAAAGAGAACATGGAAAATAGAAATCTTTTCTCCTTTTTTTCTCTTATTTATTTTTATTCAAACACAATGATGCTAATGTTATCAAACCTTGACAGCCTGATTGATCACCGCTACGACAGTGGGAGGTTTAACGGAGCGTGCAGTTCAGAAAAGTGTCGGGAAATGATTTCCTATTCACGGAAGTAACTTTGGAATGGCGTCCATGCTTTGGACACAATCATCTTTGAAGCAAACTGTTTCGTGATTTGAAACCTTGCAAATGTTATTTTTTGTTTTTGTTTTTCTGTTTTGTTTTGGTTTGGTTTGGTTTGTTTTGGTTTGGGTGTTTTTTTTTCATCCATGATCAGATTCTCTTTCTGTTTAGATGGATTGATGTCCACAACAGGTTTGGAAGAGAGAGAGAAAAAAAGACAAGATCGTCATGCCACATAAATAACCTTCTTTTAATGGATTTTGTTTATCTATCTCGAAAAACAGTTCGTCTCGATGAAACCAGAAACACATAAAGATACAATAAGAACTCAAATAGTTATGATCAAATATACAACAAAGAAACAAGACCACCAAAAACACAACAAAGAAACAAGACCACCAAGAAAACAACAAAGAAACAAGACTCAAAACACAAACAAAGAAACAAGACCACCAAACAACAACAAAGAAACAAAACCACTAATTAACAACAAAGAAACAAGACCACCAATAAAACAACAAAGAAACAAGACCACCAAAATACAGCAAAGAACAAGACCGCCAAATGACACAAAGAAAATAAAAACCATTGGAGTTTGGACAAAAAAACAGTCATGAAAGCAATGAGGTGGTTAAGCCATCCTAATAATCTCTTGTTTTGCAAAAATTGTCACAGAAAATGTCAGTTTTGAAACTCTCAATGTCACTGTGACATTGAAGAAGCATCAGATAAAACTTGACATTATGCAAAGGCAGTTTTTGCTCACACACACACATAACACACACATATACACACACATATACACACACACATATATACACACGGGCACACGTACACACACATAACACACACACACACACAGGCACACGTACACACACATAAACATACACACACACATACATACATACAAACACACACACACACACACACATACACACAGGCACACGTACACACACATAAACATACAAACACACACACATACATACATACAAACACACATACATACATACATAACAAACACACACACACACAGGCACACGTACACACACATATACATACAAAACACACACCACACATACACACACACACACACACACACACACACACACACACACACACACACACACCACGTACACACACAAACACACACACGCGCGCGCGCGCACACACACACACACAAACACACACCACGTACACACACTAACACACACACGCGCGCGCACGCGACACACACAACACACACACACAACACACACACACACACACACACACACACACACACACACACACACACACACCTCAGGTCGACATAATAAGGGAAATTGAAAAAAATAATGTATATCCCTGAATTAGCTGAGCCGAGCAAAAGCTTGGTTTTTTCAGAAACGACTATCCCGGTAAAAATCAATATCTGGATTTTCAGCAATCACTTTTGATTCAGATCGGCCAGCAAACATCAAACGTGCAAGTCATATTTGATAAAGACTGGATTATCATCAGCCGAGATGCTTTTACACCCTTTTGTACAAAAGCGGCCCCCATTTTCTACCACGTATACTGGAACAGACTTGGATTCGTCTAAAACCATGCACCAAAATCTGTTGTTAAAACGACTCGAAAATCCTTGCTGACAGTTTGGGAACAAGTTTTGTGTAACTGTGATCTCTTAAAAGACTTAAAACTAGCTAAGTACTACGTAACCATTTGCAGAGACCCAGGCGTTGGTACATAAGCGGCTGAGGTGGAGGAATCTGGCGAACAGTTCTTTAGTGCAGTGCCTCAATGACTCTTAGCGGAGTTAAAGGAGAAGAAGAAGAAGTCTTACTTGCTACTCATTATTCCATTGACAGGAGGGCAGCAACGAAGATTTCCCACTCCTATCTGTTCTGTTTCAATTTCACTTTCTCAAGATAACGTCTCCGCGCTCAGAATGAATTCCATGTGCACTAACGTCACAGGTGCCATGTGATGGAGAAGATCTATAATGATCACGGCACAAACCTCAGGCCTGCACATAAACCCACGAGTTGGCCGGGTCCTGACGTCCAGACAGTTCCATAATCCTGGGATCGTTGGGGAGGGAGGTGGCAGAGACCTCAACTTCTCCCGAGGCCAGCACCTCGGGGGCGGCGCCCATCCCCTCTCCCTCGCTTCAAATTCATATTCACACTTTTTTTTTTTTTAACCAAGACTTGAGAAAGACAAGAAGGCTAATTGGTCTGCAGTGGGTGGGACCTGGGACATCAACCTATCTCTCCAATGTTTTATACCAAGGCAGCCGGGCAATGCCCTTCTCTTCATGATTTTCAACTGCCATGGGATCTTTAGTGTGCGCAGTCAGAAGACACACGGGTCTGACTCGTTTTTCATCCCCTTCCGAAGGACTAGATGTTCAGTTCGTTTTTCCGGTCAAACTGAGGAGAAAAGTCAAGGCTTCTACATGGAGCGAACCCTGGAACCTCTTTAGTTTTTGGCTGGCGAACGTCTGAACCATTCTGCCACTCTTCTGTTCTGGGCCAGCCTTTGCATAGTATCCCATGTGTGTTTCAGGGCCTTGAGATCTTCTATTGTTCGTCGCCAGGTGTACGCTAGTCGTCCTGTCTTATGTCTGTCCAGTAAAAGGTATTCAACGTGTTCTCGTGCTTTCATAAACCAGCCACTGAAATGGCTTACGAGATCTTTAACGTGCATATTTTGATATTTCACATGTATATTGTATATGTGTATTGTCTCCCAAAGTCCAACCCCTCGTCCACGTCGTGGGAGACGGAAACAGGTCAAGCTGGCTAACGGGGCTCTGGTGAAGCTGTGACTGGCCTAGTAAGCCGACAGTGGATTCTTCAACCGCTAAGAAAACTAAAAGGAGATACAAACGGACGGATACCAACGGAAAAAGACCTCGCAATGGAAACGGACATCGAGATAGGAATAGTGACTACACTGGAACATGGAACATCTGCGGCCTAACAGACAAGGAACCAGAAATTGTGGAATTCATGACCAAAAGAAAGATCTCCATCCTGGGCATTTCAGACACTAGGAAGAAAGGAGAAGGAACGAAAGAAATCCATTCAAACTTTGTTCTCATCTGGAGTGGTGTCAGGAAAGACCAGAGCAACGCATGGTGTGGGATTCATCCTACACCCAGACATAGCAAAGAATCTCATGAGTACAGAATACATATCAGAAAGATTGATTAAAATCGGTGTAAGAAAGTCCAACAAAATCGTCTACTATATCCAAGCATATGCACCGTGTAACGATTCGTACTCAGAAGAGGAGAAAGACTCATTCTATCAAGAGCTCTCCGACCTCATCAACAGCACCCCTGACAAAGAGGACCTGTATGTCATGGGGGATTTCAACGGCAGAGTTGGTGAGAGAAGAAACCCGTGGACAAAACATCTTGGACCCCACAGTGACCACAGAACACCTTGCAATTACAACGGGAACCACGTGCTGGAACTATGTGCAGAGCATGATCTGATCATCACCAACACCTTTTTCCAACATCGAGCCTCCCAAATTTACACCTGGTACAAATGGAACGACCTCAGCATCTCGTCTCAAATCGACTTCATACTTGCAAGATCTAGAACACGTTACGCCATCAAAGACTCAAAAGCCATCCCCAATGCCAACCTTGACACTGACCACAGGCCTGTCATTCTGGCCTCCAGTACTCAGAAGGAGAAAATAACAACTGCTAGGAAGAACCAGCCTGAAAAGATCAACCTCCTCAAACTGGAAGAGAAAGAAGTGCAAGAACAGATTGAAAGTGCTATCAAGGTGAAACTTGACCCCATTGATACAACCCCCCTCATCATGGAACAAGCCTGGGACACCTTCAAGCCAGCTCTCTTGAACACCTTAAGGGAAGTTTGCGGGACAAAGAAATGTAGAGGTAAAAACAGGAAAGCTACAGCCTGGTGGAACCAAGAGGTGAAGGAAGCCATCAAGAAAAAGAAGCAGCTATATAAAGCTTGGGTCAAGACCAAGATAGAAGAGGACTACGTCAAGTACAGAATCGCAAGAAGACATAGTAAACGTGTTGTGAAAGCCTCCAAAGAAAAATCTTGGGCGACCTATGGAGAGAAGTTAAGTGAAATTTGCAAGAACTCCCCAAGAGAATTTTTCAAAAGTGTGAAGACGATGAGAGTAAGAGATGAGCCATTCAACCCAACAACAGTAGTGAATGATGCAAATGGAGAGGCACTACACAAAGAAGAGGAAATTCTGAAAAGATGGGAAGACTATTTTAAAGACCTTTTAAACCCATCTGGAGTCCAGGCTTCCAGCTCCCAGTTCTCACCACGCTATAAAGACCAGTTAGAGCCCCAAATCCTTGAAGCAGAAACACGAAAAGCAATTAAGACCAGCCCAAAGGGCAAAGCAGCAGGCAATGATGGCATAACAACTGAAGCCATCCTTGCATGCGGAGAAACGGGAGTTAAGTAGCTCACCATCACCTTCCAGAAAGCATGGGAAGAGAGGAAAGTACCAATGGACTGGCAAAATGCAATAGTGGTGCCAATTTGGAAGAAGAAGGGCAGCAAGAAAGACTGCAGCACATACAGAGGCATTTCATTTCTCAGCCATGTAGGGAAAATGTATGCAAAGATTCTGGAACAGCGCACAAGAGCCAAAGCAGAACACCTACTGAGCAATGCCCAGTTTGGCTTTCGGAAAGGAAGAGGGTGCACAGATGCCATTTTCGCACTCCGACAGCTGTGTGAAAGAGCCATCGAATACAACCAAGACCTGCATACAGTATTCGTTGATCAAGAAAAAGCTTTTGACCGAGTCAACAGAGACAAGCTCTGGAAGATCCTGGAGCAGTACGACGTGAAGGGGCAGTTGCTTGATAACATCAGAGCAATCTATGCCAACAGTAGGAGCGCAGTCCGAACAGCCAGTGGAACATCGGACTGGTTCCTGGTTACATCAGGGGTCAGGCAAGGCTGCGTACTCTCTCCCCTTCTCTTCGTGATCTACATGGACCAGATTACAAAGGAAGCCAATCCAGATCTGGAGGCCCTGAACGAACTATTATTTGCTGACGACCAGTCCTTGATGAACCAGAACAAAGCAGCTCTTCAAGAACACACAGACCAACTCAACACAAGCTGCGAGAAGTATGATATGAAGATCAGTATCAACAAAACTGAAGTTATGTCTGTCAGCAGAAATCCAGGAAAGCTGGACATCAACATCAACGGCACCCAGGTGAAACAGACCAAAGAATTTAAATACCTTGGCAGCCTCTTCACTGAAGATGGAAAATTGGACAGAGAGATAGAAACAAGATGCCAGAAAGCGAACGCAGTCAGTTACCAACTCGCCCCCCTTCTGAAACATCCCAGCATCCCAATGAGCACCAAGGCAAAACTCATCAACGCCATCTTCGTTCCAACACTCACATACCAGTGTCAGACATGGGCCCTAACAAAAGCCTTAGAGAGAAAATTGGTCACATGTGAAATGCGCTGCCTGAGAAAAGCTGTCAACAAGACCAGACGCGACAAGATCAAGAATGAGGTGATCAGAAACATGGTCGGACTAACACCAATTCTCCACCATGTCGAACAACAAAGGATCAGGTGGTTTGGTCACCTCACCAGAATGCCGCCCGACCAACCGGCCCTACGGGCATACACCACCAGATACACTGGCTGGAAAGCCAGAGGTAGACCACGGAGACGATGGAGCGACTCCGTGGCTGACACCCTGCGAGCCCATGACCTGTCACTCTATCAAGCCTCCCGCCTTGCTGCAGACAGACGTCTGTGTCTCCCCGCGACGCCGAAGGGCACCAGCGGCAGATGAAAGAAGAAGAAGACATGTATATTGATGCGTGTGTAGTGTAGAGTTACGACTTTATTTCACCAGTTATCTTGTATTAATGCCTATGTAAGGTCTGGAGAATTACAAAGATTATTTCACAGATTATCTTGTACTAACGCTCATGTAAATTTTGGAGTGAGGTTATCTTGTATTAATGCCCATGTAGATTCTATAGTATTACGAGATTATTTCACAAATTATCTTGTGTTCGTGCGTGTGTAAATTTTGGAGTGTTACGAGATTATTTCACAGATTATCTTGTATTAATGCCCATGTAAATTTTAGAGTGAGATTATCTTGTCTTAATGCCCATGTAAATTTTGGAGCGTTACGAGATTATTTCACAAATTATCTTGTGTTAATGCCATATAAATTCTGGAGTGTTATGAGATTATTTCACAAATTATCTTGTATTAATGCATGTGTAAATTCTGGAGTGTTACAAGAATATTTTATAGATTCTCTTGTATTAATGCATGTGTAAATTCAGGACTGTTTCAAGATTATTTCACAGATTATCTTGTATTAATGCATATGTAAATTCAGGAGTGTTACGAGATTATTTCACAGATTATCTTGTATTAATGCATTTATAGATCTTGGAATGTTGCAAGATTATCTCAGATAATCTTGTATTAATGCATATGTAAATTCAGGAGTGTTTCAAGGTTATTTCACAGATTATTTTGTATTAATGCATATATAGATCCTGGAGTGTTATGAGATTATTTCACAGATTATCTTGTATTAATGCATATGTAAATTCTGAAGTGTCATGAAATTATTTCACATTAATCCTTTGACTCTCACACCCTACCTACCAACTGTAAAAACTTAACCCCTTGACTCCCTCACCCTATTGACTCTCACACCCTACCTATCAACTGCAAAAATTTAACCCCTTGACTCCCTCACCCTATTGACTCTCACACCCTGCCTACCAACTGCGAAAACTTAACCCCTTGACTCCCTCACCCTATTGACTCTCACACCCTACCTACCAACTGCGAAAACTTAACCCCTTGACTCCCTCACCCTATTGACTCTCGCACCCTACCTACCAACTGCGAAAACTTAACCCCTTAACTCCTCACCCTATTGACTCTCACACCCTACCTACCAAATGTGAAAACTTAACCCCTTGACTCCCTCACCCTATTGACTCTCACACCCTACCTACCTACCAAATGTGAAAACTTAACCCCTTTACTCCCTCACCCTACTGACTCTCACACCCTACCTACCAACTGCGAAAACTTAACCCCTTGACTACCTCATCCTAGTGACTCTTGCACCCTACCAACTGCGAAAACTTAACCCTCGACTCCCTCACCCTATTAACTCTCGCACCCTACCAACTGCGAAAACTTAACCCCTCGACTCCCTCACCTATTGACTCTCGCACCCTACCTACCAACTGCAAAAACTTAACTCCTTGACTCCCTCACCCTATCCATTAGCAGGAAGCTGGTGGATAGGGTGAGGGAGTCAAGGGGTTAAGTCTTTGCTTTGTTCACATGGTTGACAATACAGGATGCTGGTGGACAGGGTGTGGGAGTCAAGGGGTTAAGTTTTTGCTTTGCTCACATGGTTGACAATGCAGGATGCTGGTGGACAGGGTGTGGGAGTCAAGGGGTTAAGTTTTTGCTTTGCTCACATGGTTGACAATGCAGGATGCTGGTGGACAGGGTGTGGGAGTCAAAAAAAGTTTTTTAACCCTTTGACTCGCGCATGCTGACCACCAGCATCCTGCATTGTCAACCATGCTAGCAAAGTAAAAACCTAACCCTTCGAATGCCTCACCCTATCCACCAGCTTGCTGCAGGAAGCTGCTGGATAGGGTGAGGTGGTCGAATGGTTAAGATTTTTCAGTTGGTGGATACAGTGTGGGAGTCAAAGGGTTAACATTATGACCACCTGTCAGGATACTCTGGAAGGAGGCCATCACCGAGTCTGACAGAAGAAGAGCTTTGGTGGCCAATATCAAAAGAGTAGGACAACCTCAGTTGGGCCTATGTCTGAACTGCTCGTTGATACAGATGGAACATTTGCTGCTGTGTGATGCTAGAGCCCTCACGACCACTCTAGTTAGAGAATTAGATAATGATGATGACGATATTAATGACGACGACGATGATGATGCTGATGATGAGGAGGAGGAGGATGGAAATACCTTACAACCACCCTAGTTACAGAATTAGATGATGATGATGATGATATTAATGATGATGAGGAGGAGGAGGAGGAGGAGAAGGAGGATGGAAATACAACCACTCTAGATAGAGAATTAGATGATGATGATGATGATGATGATGATGATACTTCCTAACATCTGAGTTGGCACCAAATCTGAATATTTTCTGAGTTTTGCCTCCCCACCCACCCCCCTCCCCAGTAACCACACAGCTTATGGGATTAGAACAAAGACTACAGCTTATGGGATTAGAACGAAGACTAATAAACAGATGATCTTTGCTGATAGTTAAGCCAAACCAACAAAGTCACATATTCTGCAGCCTTATTCACATTTCACAAAATTCCGAAATTAAGCACACACACACACAAAAAAAGAAAAAAAAAAGAAAACCAGTCTCTGGCAAGCATGTACAGTCATGAGCTCATGGGATACACATTTGATCAAAGTATGGTTTCAAGTACATCCACACATCATCATCATCATCATCATCATGTGCCCTGCCACGTGGCATTGGTGATCATGGCCCTCCATACGAATCTGTCCCTTGTCGCTGCAAGTAGGCCTACATCTCCCAGGGCCCACCCTCTCTGTCCTCAACCACTCTGCAAGTCCGTCCAATATTTTCTCCCTGGGTCTACCTGATGCTCTCTTTCCCTCCAGCTTTCTTGTAGTAACTAAGTGCTCTAATTTCTCTTGCTTCATAAAATGTCCTATAAATGTAGCTTGTCTTTTCCTAATCTTCTTCATTAATGTTCTTCTTGTGTCTGCCTCCTAGAAGACTGTCTTGTTTGTTTTCTTTGCTGTCCATGGAACTCTCATTCTTCATAGAAACCACATTTCAGTTGCCTCAATCTTGTTCTGACTTTGTGTGTCGACTGTCCATGCCTCACAACCATACAACAGTATCGGGTTCTATGTAACACTCAAGAAATCTCTTCCTTATGTAAACTGATATGCACTTGGTAAGAACGCTTTTCATCCACTTGAATGTTGTTAAAGCCTGGCCGATTCTGTTGGCTATTTCTGATGTAAGATCACACCGTTCTCAGATATTTAAATCTATTAACATGTCTCAATGTTGTGCCATTTGCTGTTACTTTGCAGAGGAGGTTTCTTGTTTTTTACTGATTATCATAACTTCAGTCTTCTTGCTATTTAGCTCTGGCCCTTCATTTCTGCTCACCATCTCCACTACATTCACAAGAGCCACATCTATAAATACAAGTATCTTTGCTGCAATATCTTAACATTTCTGACAGTCAAGAGCTCACAAATGCCACTTCAAACTTTAGTATTCACGAGTAAAAATCTAACACGGAGTCTAAATCTGAATTGCTGTCAAATCTTCACCAAAAAATTTCTGCACACACACACACACACACACACACACACACACACACACAACACACACACACACACACACACACTCAAATACACATGTATGCACATACTCTACACACATTTTGCGCTTTTCTGTTTATTGAAATCTGAATAAATAACTTTCTAATCTGAATAAATGACTTTCTATTTCGTAAATCTGTACACTTTTGAAAAAGAATAATGTTTATATTGACGTTAAAAAGAATTAATTTAAACCCTTAAAAAGCATACTTCATAAAATTTCCTTTACTACACTCTACAAAAGAATAACAAGCTCTGCTTTATAATAAGTATGCGAGTGCTTGCATGTTTAAATGTATGCACATGTACACAAGTTTTTATCAATTACAGTCGTGTGTGTGTGTGTGCGTGTGTGTGTGTGTGTGTGTGTGTGTGTGTGTGTGTGTGTGTGTGTGTCGTGTGTGTGTGTGTGTGTGTTTTGCAGATACTTGAGGGTGTGTGTTGTTCATGCATCTTTACATGTGTGCCCGCACGTGTATGTCCATTTCTTTTCTCCACATATATACCCTGTTCTCTTTTCTTTCGCAATTTCTTTTCTAGTCTGTATCACAGTCACTTTGACCTAGCAAAAATACAGATCAAGAATTGCAACTATAAAATGATGACACGATAAGTACAATATTTTCAGTGTGCTTCTCCAACAATTTTTTTTAAAAAAAGCTGGCAATATCCCAAAACCACACAACAATAATCAATGATCACAATCCACTGTACAAATATAAAATCTAAATCACACAGCATCCAGGCAGCTTCATTTACACAAAGCAATGAACACAATCACAATTAAAATAAGAAATGGGCTGAACAGGGGAAAGGGGGGGGGGGGGGTATTTTCAAGGAAAGGGGGGTGGAGATTGTCCAGGAGAATTAGTAGAGGGAGAAACACTCATCATGCACCCACCTCATGTCTGAACTATACTGATAAAATGTTCGTCAGCATCACAAAATCACAATGGCACACTTGTGTAAAGAGGACCAGAAAAAAAGGGGGGGTTTCACTGAAGAGTTTCTCACTAGTGCCAAATGGAGAATACAGTGAGATCAGAAGTATATCTCATATCAAAGCACCTAATGAGCTTAAAAACAACAAACAAAATCACAAAATAACACAATCCCACCTCCAAAATAAACCATCAGGTTGCCTGGCCCAGACGATTGATAACCAAATGGTGCATATTTTCAAGGCAATTAGCCCAAGACAAGAGGAAGCAACCATTTCAAGGCAATTAGCCCAAGACAAGAGGAAGGAACCATTTCTAAAAGCAATAATCCATGAATTTTAACCCTTTGACTCCTGCATCCTATCCACTAACTTCAGAAACTTAACTCTTGACTCCCTCACACTATCCACCAGCTTCCTGCAGGAAGCTGGTGGCTAGGGTGAGGGAGTCAAAGGGTTAAGTTTTTGCTTTGTAGGCATGGCTGACAATGCAGGATGTTGGTAGACAGGATGTGGAAGTCAAAGGGTTAAAGGTGGGGGGGGGGGGGGGTGGGGGTTAAATCATGACAAAAACAATAAAATTCAGCAATGCAGGTATTTTTGCACATTTGGCATTTCTGTGGTTCGGGAAAGTATAAAATCTGGAGTATGAAGCAATATGCATAAAAGCAATTAGTCTCTGTTAAAGATAATAGACAATCAACAAAACACAGCAATGTCTGCATAAGTAGGAAGAAAATGTGTTGACCTATACTTTTCCTTGGTTATCTGAAAAGTTTCGTTTACCTTCTTGTCTTCTGCAGTGAAATGATCAGATTTTGTTGTAATTTACCACAGTAACTGCTCATACTCCCTCTAGCCTACTCGCCACAATTTCAGCAACACCCACCTGTGATCGAGTAAACTTTCATTCATATCGTCAGGACCTTCATCAGCAATCGATGCTGGGTTACTGACCCATTCTCCAACACTAGCAGACATGTTTTCTTCACTGCTCAAGTTTCCGATGTCATAGAAAAACCAAATGTCTACCCCATCCTCATTTTCTTCACCAACACTGGGTCCCAATGACCATATTGGTACCAGGATCATGTAAAGCTGAAGACATCTGACTTTATTACATTCAGAAAAACTTACGTCAGTGGACCAATGATCAGCTTTTGTGATCGTTTGACTTCTCCAAATTTATCAGCCCAGAATAACCAGTAAGAGTGTGACAAATTATGATTATTGTTTCCAGACATGAATGTACTTTTAAGAGAGAGAGAGGAGAGGTGGTGAGTGAGTGAGAGTGTGTGTGTTGTGTGTGTGTGTGTGTGTAGTGTGTGTGTGTGTATGTGTGTGTGTGTGTGTGTGTTTGCATGTGCCAAGTGTGTGTGCAAATTTGCCATTAATTTACATCTTGCTGACTTCCCAAATACTGAACTGCTAGGATTTGAGTCACTCGTGGGGGAAAAATTACCAGAATAAAATAAGGAGGGAAAGGGAAAGACTGGGAAATAAGACCGTACTGGACGATGAACCAATCAATAGATTTGCCAGAAATGTTTTACATTCAAACACCTTTAAAAACACACACACACACACACACACACACACACACACACACACACACACACGAAAAATCAATGACCCTCCAACCCCACTCCCCTCATCAACTAATCCTTTTCCTCCGTACACTTCACAAATGAAAATCAAGTGCACAACACACACACACACAAAAAAAGCAAAGAAAACAGTTACCAAAGTATCCAACATTCATTTCATGGAAACAGAACAGGATGGCCAACACGACAATCTCCTTTTAACACTCACTCAGGGAGGGAAATAAATGTCAAAGATGCTAACATTCACTCAGGGAAGAAAATAAATGTCAAAAGGCACTATATCTGCTCCATAGGAGGACGCTCAGTCTGGCTGTGCGACTGAGCAATTAATGTCCTCAGTGGGGGGCTCAGTAGGCTATGTCTTGCATATGTTAGATCAGAACAAGCATTGTTGAACACCACCGAAGCACCCAGCAACAAAGCAGTCTCCTCTGTTTGACTGGTGGCCTCATTGCAGATTAATATCAAAACCTACAGGTAATTTCAAGACACTAGGACTTTTGACTAACTGAGCTTGGATTCAGTGTAGAAAAAACACGAAAATAGAATCAAAACGTATTATTAACCTGACAAGACAGGCACAAATTTTCGGCCAACTGGCATTTGTCAAGTGTAGACGTAAGATCACAAACAACCAAACACCAAATATAAGAATAACGAGAAAAAGACTGAAACTTCCCCGCTGCTCGTCCAGAGTGAAAAAAGGACTAATTTAGTCCGTTTCTCACACTGAACAAAGCAGTAGGGAAGTATTTAGTCCTTTTCTCACACTGGACGAAGCAGCAGGGAAGTTTCAGTCTTTTTCTAATTACTTTTGTATTTGGTGTTTGTTCGTTTGTGATCTTACGTCTATACTTGACAAAGGCCAGTTGGCCACAAATTTATGCCTGTCTTGTCCGGTTGTATTAATCATGCGTTCAGATTCTTTTTTCATTTTTTTCTAGTTCCTATTTGCACGAACGCGGGCAGTCACACATCTTTTGGATTGGATTCAACGTGCCAGGGAACTTGAATAAGGAGTATGGGATCAATGCCACAGCAAAACATGATGGGACACGAAAAGAATTTTGGCTTCACAGTTTCTTGTTTTCTTCTTCTGTGTTAAACTTTAAGGAGATAAGCAAATGCTTTTATGGAGAGAAAGAAAGTAGACCCCAGTCACCCACCACCTCATACAAAGCAGAACTGCTTCTATAACACATATTTCTGTTTGATACATTACTAAAAGTAAAATAAAATAATAGACACAGCCTGATCAATATCAATGCACAAGCAAAAAGTAAAGTAAAGTAACTCTGAGATATAGCCTAATTATACCATTGCACAAAGTGTTTCATTCATTTTGAAAATCAAAATCTGAAACTGTATCAGTTTGTCTTAAATCTCAAAGAGTAGCATAGCCAACTTTTTTATAAATTTACCAGATTAAAGACAGAAAAACAAGAAAAGGAGGAGACGGAGGCGAAAAAAGGAAAAAAGACGAAGAAGAAAGAAAGAAAGAAATTAACTGAATTAGCTCAGCATTTGTTATTCTGACAGTTTAGAAAAGTCGGTAGCGACGCAAGCGGTTGTTGATCCGAGCCCACTCATATTTAACTCGCACGTACTGCACTGACCCACGTATGAAGAGGAGGAAACCTGCTCACAAAAGTGTAACAAAAAATAGTTAGGTATAAACATAATCTACAGTACCTCCAAGGTTCATACAAAGATTTCATACACACACACATACACACACACACACACACACACACACACACACACACACACACACACACACACACACACACACACACACACACACACACACACATACACTTGACACTCATATGCCTATTCATACGTACACAAACACATGTTTAAACACAAATTATTGATTCAAGTATACTTGGAAACATTTTCATAAAATTCACAATACATAAATGCATAATACATTCACACACATACCCCTTTCCTCATAATACAAAGTAGCATAAATCAGTTCCTCAAACTCGTCACTTTCAGTCTCAGAAACTAAGTACATGACTGTAGCATATGACACTGCATAGTCATATCACACACACACACACACACACACACACACAGACAACCATACACACATGCACAAGCTACACACACACACACACACACACACACACACATGCCAACACAGAAATAAAACCCATACATTTTTACTGTTGTTGCTTGAAGCAACATTTTCTCAGAAGCACGTACACACACATTGTTTGCCCTACACTGTGCCGGTATTATGCGGATGCATGGTCTCAATTCTCCACCTTCAGTGGAAGAGCATACTGAGTATTTTCCCTGATTTCTAAAGTCACCAAACATTGAAATGGCTTTCAAGATCTTTAACATGCATGACTCATATTTGATGCTTTGCGTGTGAATCCACACTTCTGAGGGTTCACACACTAGCAGGTCTACAGCACATGCATGACTCATATTTGATGCTTTGCGTGTGAATCCACACTTCTGAGGGTTCACACACTAGCAGGTCTACACATGTGCTGTCCTGAGAGATTGGAAAAATCTCCATTTACCCACAAGGTGCTATTTGGTTAAATCTCCACCATTTACCCACAAGGTACTATTTGGTTAAATCACCATTTACCCACAAGGTGTTATTTGGTAAAATCTCCACCATTTACCCACAAGATGCTATTTGGTAAAATCTCCACCATTTACCCACAAGGTGCTCTTTGGTAATATCTCCACCATTTACCCACAAGGTGCTATTTGGTAAAATCTCCACAATTTACCCACAAGGTGCTCTTTGGTAAAATCTCCACCATTTACCCACAAGGCGCTATTTGATAAAATCTCCATCATTTACCCACAAGGCGCTATTTCGTAAAATCTCCATCATTAACCCACAAGGTGCACTTTGGTAAAATCTCCACCATTTACCCACAAGGCGCTATTTCGTAAAATCTCCACCATTTACCCACAAGGTGATGTTTGGTAAAATCTCAACCATTTACCCACAAGGTGCTCTATAGTAAAATCTCCACCATTTACCCACAAGGTGATATTTGGTAAAATCTCCACCATTTACCACAAGGTGATATTTGGAAAAATCTCCATCATTTACCCACAAGGCGTTATTTCGTAAAATCTCCATCATTAACCCACAAGGTGCACTTTGGTAAAATCTCCACCATTTACCCACAAGGCGCTATTTCGTAAAATCTCCACCATTTACCCACAAGGTGATGTTTGGTAAAATCTCAACCATTTACCCACAAGGTGCTCTATAGTAAAATCTCCACCATTTACCCACAAGGTGATATTTGGTAAAATCTCCACCATTTACCCACAAGGCGCTATTTGATAAAATCTCCATCATTTACCCACAAGGCGCTATTTCGTAAAATCTCCATCATTAACCCACAAGGTGCACTTTGGTAAAATCTCCACCATTTACCCACAAGGCGCTATTTCGTAAAATCTCCACCATTTACCCACAAGGTGATGTTTGGTAAAATCTCAACCATTTACCCACAAGGTGCTATCTGGTTAAATTTCCACCATTTACCCACAAGGCGCTATTTTGTAAAATCTCCACCATTTACCCACAAGGTGCTATCTGGTTAAATCTCCACCATTTACCCACAAGGTGCTCTTTGGTAAAATCTCCACCATTTACCCACAAGGTGATATTTGGTAAAATCTCCACCATTTACCCACAAGGTGTTATTTGGTAAAATCTCCACCATTTACCCACAAGGTGATATTTTGTAAAATCTCCACCATTTACCCACAAGGTGATATTTGGTAAAATCTCCACCATTTCCCCACAAGGTGATATTTGGTAAAATCTCCACCATTTACCCACAAGGTGATATTTGGTAAAATCACCATTTACCCACAAGGTGTTATTTGGTAAAATCTCCACCATTTACCCACAAGGTGCTCTTTGGTAAAATCTCCACCATTTACCCACAAGGTGCTATCTGGTTAAATCTCCACCATTTACCCACAAGGTGATATTTGGTAAAATCTCCACCATTTACCCACAAGGTGCTATCTGGTTAAATCTCCACCATTTACCCACAAGGTGATATTTGGTAAAATCTCCACCATTTACCCACAAGGTGCTCTTTGGTAAAATCTCCACCATTTACCCACAAGGTGCTATTTGGTAAAATCTCCACCATTTACCCACAAGGTGCTATCTGGTTAAATCTCCACCATTTACCCACAAAGTGCTGTTTGGTAATATCTCCACCATTTACCCACAAGGTGTTATTTGGTAAAATCTCCACCATTTACCCACAAGGTGCTCTTTGGTTAAATCTCCACCATTTACCCACAAGGCGCTGTTTGGTAAAATCTCCACCATTTACCCACAAAGTGCTGTTTGGTAATATCTCCACCATTTACCCACAAGGTGTTATTTGGTAAAATCTCCACCATTTACCCACAAGGTGCTCTTTGGTTAAATCTCCACCATTTACCCACAAGGTGATATTTGGTAAAATCTCCACCATTTACCCACAAGGTGATATTTGGTAAAATCTCCACCATTTACCCACAAGGTGTTATTTGGTAATATCTCCACCATTTACCCACAAGGTGATATTTGGTAAAATCTCCACCATTTACCCACAAGGTGCTGTTTGGTAATATCTCCACCATATACCCACAAAGTGCTATTTGGTAAAATCTCCATTTACCCACAAGGTGATATTTGGTAAAATCTCCATTTACCCACAAGGTGCTATCTGGTTAAATTTCCACCATTTACCCACAAGGCGCTATTTTGTAAAATCTCCACCATTTACCCACAAGGTGCTATCTGGTTAAATCTCCACCATTTACCCACAAGGTGCTCTTTGGTAAAATCTCCACCATTTACCCACAAGGTGATATTTGGTAAAATCTCCACCATTTACCCACAAGGTGTTATTTGGTAAAATCTCCACCATTTACCCACAAGGTGATATTTTGTAAAATCTCCACCATTTACCCACAAGGTGATATTTGGTAAAATCTCCACCATTTACCCACAAGGTGATATTTGGTAAAATCTCCACCATTTACCCACAAGGTGATATTTGGTAAAATCACCATTTACCCACAAGGTGTTATTTGGTAAAATCTCCACCATTTACCCACAAGGTGCTCTTTGGTAAAATCTCCACCATTTACCCACAAGGTGCTATCTGGTTAAATCTCCACCATTTACCCACAAGGTGATATTTGGTAAAATCTCCACCATTTACCCACAAGGTGCTATCTGGTTAAATCTCCACCATTTACCCACAAGGTGATATTTGGTAAAATCTCCACCATTTACCCACAAGGTGCTCTTTGGTAAAATCTCCACCATTTACCCACAAGGTGCTATTTGGTAAAATCTCCACCATTTACCCACAAGGTGCTATCTGGTTAAATCTCCACCATTTACCCACAAAGTGCTGTTTGGTAATATCTCCACCATTTACCCACAAGGTGTTATTTGGTAAAATCTCCACCATTTACCCACAAGGTGCTCTTTGGTTAAATCTCCACCATTTACCCACAAGTGCTATCTGGAAAAATCTCCACAATTTACCCACAAGGTGCTATCTGGTTAAATCTCCACCATTTACCCACAAGGTACTATCTGGTTAAATCTCCACCATTTACCCACAAGGTGCTATCTGGTTAAATCTCCATTTACCCACAAGGTGATATTTGGTAAAATCTCCACAATTTACCCACAAGGTGCTATCTGGTTAAATCTCCACCATTTACCCACAAGGTGCTATCTGGAAAAATCTCCACAATTTACCCACAAGGTGCTATCTGGTTAAATCTCCACCATTTACCCACAAGGTGCTATCTGGTTAAATCTCCATTTACCCACAAGGTGCTATCTGGTTAAATCTCCATCATTTACCCACAAGGTGCTATCTGGTTAAATCTCCACCATTTACCCACAAGGTGATATTTGGTAAAATCTCCATTTACCCACAAGGTGCTATCTGGTTAAATCTCCACCATTTACCCACAAGGTGCTATCTGGTTAAATCACCATTTACCCACAAGGTGCTATCTGGTTAAATCTCCACCATTTACCCACAAGGTGCTATTTGGTAAAATCTCCACCATTTACCCACAAGGTGCTATCTGGTTAAATCTCACCATTTACCCACAAGGTGCTATCTGGTTAAATCTCCACCATTTACCCACAAGGTGCTATCTGGTTAAATCTCCATTTACCCACAAGGTGCTATCTGGTTAAATCTCCACCATTTACCCACAAGGTGCTATCTGGTTAAATCTCCATTTACCCACAAGGTGCTATCTGGTTAAATCTCCACCATTTACCCACAAGGTGCTATCTGGTTAAATCTCCACCATTTACCCACAAGGTGCTATCTGGTTAAATCTCCATTTACCCACAAGGTGCTATCTGGTTAAATCTCCACCATTTACCCACAAGGTGCTATCTGGTTAAATCTCCATTTACCCACAAGGTGCTATCTGGTTAAATCTCCACCATTTACCCACAAGGTGATATCTGGTTAAATCTCCACCATTTACCCACAAGGTGCTATTTGGTAAAATCTCCACCATTTACCCACAAGGTGCTACCTGGGCTGATACTGATGAGTTGAAATGGAGCAGCTTAGCATTCAGGCTGCTGAAACTAGTGGTAAACCATTTGGTTTCACTTGAAAAACACTGTGTTTTAACTATTTCTAGTCTGGCATGACATTGTGACATTTAACACTATGACATTCTGAGGGAAAATGTTAAGCCTTACTAACAATCTCCCTTTCTTGAAAAAAGTTCACACACATACATACTCACAGAGAAAATGCAAACATACATATATGCACATGAACACACACATGCCAGGCAAGCTGCATAAACAAGACAGTCAGACAATATTTCCCTTGCAGTCATATAAATCTGGCACCTAGAAAAATAATGTTTTCAAAGTGAAGTAGTTTGTGTGTTTTGAAATGGTTATAGCTATATCAGGGCTACAAACCATTTCAAAACACACCCAATACTTCAATAGGCATAAAAAGGAAAAGAAAATTAAGTACACATTTCAATGCATCATCTAAGGAGATGCCCTGGCGCAGACCACTCTGTCCAATTTATCACACATGGGATTTAAACATCATACCTGGATATAAATTTAAACATAACTAAGACTAAAACATACACAAAACAAACCTAAAACTGATTCTGCTTATCTCATTTCCCTAGAGTCAAAAATGCACTTACTACATGTACCTAATTATCAATCCCAGGAAAACGCACATAAGACTTTGTCAAACACATACAGGTAAATGGACCAGCAAGGCAGAAAATGATAGGAAGAAATGACAGAAAGCAAAGGAATAAGGCAGAAACAAAGACAGTGACAGAAAGAGGAAATTTCTAGCACAGAATTTCCAAAAGGTGGGGATACTATTTATACTGAAATAGTCCCCAGCATCCCATGGAGGGAGGGGGGGGGGGGGTGTCTTGCCAAATCTTTTTTTTGTCATTGAATACAAATAAATGAGCAAACTTCAGAGACCCAGCAACAATTCCATTTCTGCTGACTGAAGGATCATGAATGTAAGCAACATGTTACTCTCTTGCAAGTCAGTTCAAACCTTCATCAATTTCATGTTCATCCATGTAAAAAGGAAACATTCCAGTCTCATTAAGTGATAAAATGAAGGCAAGATCTGTACTCACCACAGAAAAACAGCAGCCACCACAGCCAGGATTCTCCATTCACAAAGTGGCTGGCCCATTGTCCTTGCTGCAAATAAAACAAGTTAATGGGTCATGTACAAAAACACAGTGTGGAAAGATTTCATTAACTGTACTGGCTGCTAGCACTGTCACAGATTAATATCTCCCGCAGAAATCTCTAGTCCATCACAGAAGGCCGCTGGAACTGTCCAATGACTTTACCGTCCCATGGAAGTCTCCAGTCAATCACAGAAGACTGCTAGAACTGTCAAAAAAACATTAGGTCCTACAGAAGTCTCTAGTCAGTCATAAAACTTTAAATCCTTGCTATACGATAAATGTCAGTCTAATTTACAGAAGACTTAATCTGAAATAAAGCAGGGGGTGGTCAAGTGTGTGCCCATCTGGGATGAGAGAGGGATTCAGCAAGTTTTCACCCTCTATTCCCTACAGGCCTGGTTGGCTCCTGCCTTCCAATCTCACTGCATGAGGTTGCAAAGATGTAAATCTCACTCAAGAAAAACATGTGCGACCTCTAGTCCAAGCAGCTGTGGCAAAAGAAGGTAATGCAGCAAAGGAGAGAGATGGAACACCACCCTGATACTGCTGGCCCAGAATTGGGACAATTTGGACAATTCCACCTCCATCTATATCTGCCAGTAATTATTGGTAGACTACTCAAGCCTGCACAAAACCTTACGCACTGTCCGGGACTTAAAAGGGGCGGGATGATGGAAGGTGTCAGAGAACAAGACAGCAAACACTAAGCTGACACTACCAGAATGATACTATAATAAGATGGGCAACAAACAGAACAGTTTGTTTTTATGATATAGGATGGGATTAACCCTTTCAGTGTCAGAGAAAAATGTAAACATGTGCTTCCCCATTGCCAGGGAATTTTGAGGATTCGAGGGTAATAATTAACAAAAAAATTCTAGTGTAAAAACTATAAGAGATACAACAAAGAAACATAAGTGTTTTTTGAAGGAAAATGAGCGAGGATTCTGAATCTGGGCTTATTTTACTCTTAGCTTGATTGCAAAGATCTGTCCAGGCATTCCAAAGTGGAAATAAAATTTTTTGTGTTGTCTAAAAAGTAAGTTTCCATCTCTACAGATTGATACCCAACACACTCACAAACAAAAAAACAGCTGAAAATGACTTGTTTGGTGTCAGTTTACATACATAAATGAAAACAAAACATATGACATCATAAAATGTTCATGAAATGATTCTAAACTCATGCAGACAAATAAGTAAGTAACCGTCCCAACAATGATAGACCTGGTTTCGGTAAACATAAAAGTGATTGTACTAGACACTGAACAGTTAAACTACATGACAGTCAGTGTACTCAGACACTGAACAGTCAAACTACATGACACTCATGAATTGGTTCTCTCTGTTCTTCAGGTTCTGCAATCAAAACAAGAGAAAATAAGCCCAGAATCAGAATCCTTATTCAAATAAGTCAATCAGCTCATGGTCATCAGTGAGAAACAGCTTGAAAAAGCATAGCACATGTCCCAGTTCCCACTTTCAATCTGGATTTCATAAATATTGAGGAATGTCTGACTGTTGTCCATTTGGACGGCCAACAGATTTTCAGTGAGCGAAACACTTCGCTGATCGCCAGCCCCCTGCCATGCCTTCTAACTGGGGCACACTCCTCTGCACCTCTCCTCTCCCTCTCCCCCTTCTCATCTTTCACCCTTTCCACACCACGAACACAGTGCGTGACCCCTCTCACCATCACGTTCACTGCTGTTGGGTCAAAAGTCCGAAGTGTCATGGCCCGCTGCTTGCCACTCGCACTGACCACGGCAGTCACGGTCTGACTCGTACTTGTTATTGTCTGCTTGCATCGATTCAGCCAGCAAGCGTAGAATGTCGGCGTGGTCATTGTTACTTTCTCCACCCTCATGTTGAGGCGAATCATCAGATAACAAATTCTCTCAATCGTCATCATGCTGTAAAATCATTTGAACGGCCTCTAGAGTCGTGAAAGTCCGCTGACGTGAGCCACCGTTCCGGCTTGTCGAAGGTTGTGTCGCCATTGTGCTCCACTTCAAGTGGTCCAGTTACCAAATCATTAGTGACAATAAAGGTGTCTTCCCTATGACGTATCCTAATTTACATCCTATTTTTATATTGTAGACACTTATAGCTCACTGTGCAGCGTTCCTGTGTGCTTACTGGCTCACACAGTTGTAAACGAAAAATCGGAAAACTCCTACAACGTCAGCGCACGGCTTATAGGCAATATAGCAACACCTTTTGTACGACGTCAGCTGACGGCTTATATATATAGTTATAGGCACTGAACTGGTTAAATTTACCAACTTGTCTTATTATTGACATTTGCTGTTATTTTGTATGAGGGGATTTTTGTTTTTTTACTGATTACCATGACTTCAGTCTTCCTGCTATTTAGCTCCAGCCCTGTATTTCTGCTTTCTATTATATTCACAGGATTTTGTAGGTCTTGTTCATTTTCTGCAATTAGAACGGCGTCATCTACGTAATGACGATGTATAACATTTTTCCTCCAACCTTAATCCCAGGGCATTCTTCTAGGTTTCTCATGATAGTTTTTTTGATAAGAAACTAGGAACAGATTTTCCTTGCTGTATTCTGTAGGTCTATTTTAAGTCAGTTTACCCATTTAAGATCCAAAGTAAGCCTATATAAAATCTTTCTTTTCTTTTCTTTCTTTTAAAGATAAGACACACAAATACACATCATTACAATTATATTGTTCCACTATAAGATACAAAACCTATACACTAGGTAGGACCTCAAGGCCTTGCCAGCTCCTGAGGCTTGCATACCGGTTTAAAACTTGGGCCGTTATCATTTTGGACCTTCTCCATCAAATGGCACCAATGGGATCAGTGCACATGGATTTGAATCCGAGCATTAACCCTTTGAGCCCTAGTCCCCTGAGCCATACAATACACTTCCTGGGCTCCTGAGCAGAGTGCACTGAAAATCTACCCCATCGTAGTAATGCATGCTAAGAGACAAACTACTGACAAACAACCACAAAAAACAGTGTAAAAGTATTACAGAAAGGACTACCTTGAAGTTATCTCCAATACTGCTCATCTGAATCGGAATCGTACAAAGCTTCGAGCACTTGCTCAGTGGTGAAAAAACGCTGGCGCTTGTTTGCCTCACGAGAGGTCGAAGGTTGAGGAGTTGATCTTTTCATTGTGAAAACTGACAAAACGTACACCAAACTATCACAATGGAGGCTGCCATGTGCAAATTGAAGTGTTCTGCAGCGACTGGGAAGGAATTATTCTGATTGGATAATATAAAAATAGAGCGAGACCCAGCTGTTTGACCCACTGTGCTGTGGCGACGTACAGCGTGCACTCGGAATACGGTCACACAAAGCGTTGCGACCTGTAGGTCGCATTCGGGCCCTGAGGGTTAAGACATATCTGGAGAAAATGAAACTGAAACAGAAAGGCTGACATGTCTGCACCCGAATCCCCTATGACCTCAGGGTTATGGAACAACCTTCTTCTTTTCTGTTGTTTGTTAGGATTACCTTGACAATGGCCACCCATTTGATGATGGAGAGACCAAGGCCTGACATGGCCCCACACTGTCCAGCCACTGTGTTGGACAGACAGACAGACAACAGGAAACCCAGCCAGTTGAACAGGAAGGATACTGAAACCCATCAAACATAGCAGTCATCAGCATCACCACCACCAGGACCATTCACCACAAACTAATAAAGAACACACCAACACCCATCCAACACAGCAGTCAGCATCATCAGCAAAGCAAACAAGCACAACACACTGAGCAAGCCAGAGAAAAAGAACACAATCAGTTATGGTTCACAAGATGCCTTTCTATTCAGTGCTTCCCATTAAAAACTGTTTTTGATACTGATATAAAAATTCATGATTTTACAAAACTTCAGCTACTTTTGTATGTTACAAATCCCAAATAAATGCATGTGCTTGTCAGTAAATAATGAATTCTCTTCATGTTGGAATACAGCTGATGAAAGATGTTCACAAGCATTCAAACTGGCCTCATACGTCATATAATTAAAAAATAAAACCAAACCAAACTAACAAAGACATTAAATAATTCTGATCAGATGTCATGTTCTGTCATTCACATGCTGTCATCTTCATCCTCTTACCTTCCTCAGACTTCAATATCAACTTGGTATTGCCCTCCTTAGACTTCAATATCAACTTGGTATTGCCTTCCTTAGACTTCAATATCAACTTGGTATTGCCTTCCTTAGACTTCAATATCAACTTGGTATTGCCTTCCTCAGACTTCAATATCAACTTGATATTGCCTTCCTTAGACTTCAATATCAACTTGGTATTGCCTTCCTCAGACTTCAATATCAACTTGGTATTGCCTTCCTCAGACTTCAATATCAACTTGGTATTGCCTTCCTCAGGCTTTAATATCAACTTGGTATTGCCTTCCTCAGACTTCAATATCAACTTGGTATTGCCTTCCTTAGACTTCAATATCAACTTGGTATTGCCCTCCTCAGACTTCAATATCAACTTGGTATTGCCCTCCTCAGACTTCAATATCAACTTGGTATTGCCCTCCTCAGACTTCAATATCAACTTGGTATTGCCTTCCTTAGACTTCAATATCAACTTGGTATTGTCTTCCTTAGACTTCAATATCAACTTGGTATTGCCTTCCTCAGACTTCAATATCAACTTGGTATTGCCCTCCTCAGACTTCAATATCAACTTGGTATTGCCTTCCTTAGACTTCAATATCAACTTGGTATTGCCTTCCTCAGACTTCAATATCAACTTGGTATTGCCTTCCTCAGACTTCAATATCAACTTGGTATTGCCTTCCTTAGACTTCAATATCAACTTGGTATAGCCTTCCTTAGACTTCACTATCAACTTGGTATTGCCTTCCTTAGACTTCAATATCAACTTGGTATTGCCTTCCTTAGACTTCAATATCAACTTGGTATTGCCTTCCTTAGGATTCAATATCAACTTGGTATTGCCTTCCTTAGACTTCAATATCAACTTGGTATTGCCTTCCTTAGACTTCAATATCAACTTGGTATTGCCTTCCTTAGACTTCAATATCAACTTAATATTGCCTTCCTCAGACTTCAATATCAACTTGGTATTGCCTTCCTCAGGCTTCAATATCAACTTGGTATTGCCTTCCTCAGACATCAATATCAACTTGGTATTGCCTTCCTCAGACTTCAATATCAACTTAATATTGCCTTCCTCAGACTTCAATATCAAGTTGGTATTGCCTTCCTCAGACTTCAATATCAATCTGATATTGCCTTCCTCAGACGTCAATATCAACTTGGTGTTGCCTTCCTTAGACTTCAATATCAACTTGGTATTGCCTTCCTCAGACTTCAATATCAATCTGATATTGCCTTCCTCAGACGTCAATATCAACTTGGTATTGCCTTCCTCAGGCTTCAATATCAACTTGGTATTGCCCTCCTCAGACATCAATATCATCTTTTTTTAAAGCATGTACGCACAGGCACAGGCAAAACCATGGCGTATTCAAACAGAAAAAGAACTGTACTTCAAAAACAGTACTGGTCTGATGTCCCGACAGGTGGTTTGATATCATCATCATCAGGTGCCCTGCCGCATGGCGTTGGCGACCATGGACTTCCAACCATCTCTATCTCTTGTTGCCCCCAGCATCTCCCCCACCCTCTTCATCCCTAGGCACTCTGCAAGTCCGTCCAGCATTCTCTCCCTGGGTCTACCTGGTGCTCTCCTTCCCTCCAGCTTTCCCGTTGTGACCAGGTGCTCCAAATCCCCCTTCCTCATAAAATGGCCTATAAATGTTGCTTGTCTTTTCCTAATCTTCCTTATGAGTGATCTATTTGTGTCTGCCTCCATCAAGACTGTCTCGTTTGTTTTCTTTGCTGTCCATGGAACTCTCAACATTCTTCTGAGAAACCACATCTCGGCTGCCTCGATCCTGCTCTGGCTTTGCTTGCTGACTGTCCACGCCTCGCATCCGTACAAGGTTTGATATAAGTAATCTAAAATGGAATCTGTGAGGAAGAAAACCCTTTCTGACACCACTTAGCTCACTACATCACTTTTCAAACCTTGCTATACAAGTTCAGTGCCACTTGTACAAAGTTGTTCTGCTCTGCTGATAATATTGTTCATGAAATCATCACAAAGAGCAGACATAAACTAGAATATGAGAACATGCTTATTTAACTGAACTATGCATTGCATACCCATGTCAAAAATCAGGCAGTGTTTGAACTCAACCCTGTGAAATTTAAGCTAAATACAACTACAAGCAATCAACCAAAGAATGATCAAAGGGAAAGAACTCCAAAAAGTGTTTGAAGTATCCCTGGACAAAAATTTACCTCTTTTCGACAGACTTCTGTACACATACTAAATTACCAAATTCTGTAGGAAAGTGATGCCAATAACATACTCTCAAATGCAAACACAGACATCAAAATTCCTTTTCTGATTACTCTTGAAGGAGTTAAGGATGACCTATCAGTACCTAGGTGTTCTCTTTTATTCTATTGCCCACTGGCTTATTACTATCATTGTTGTTGTTCTTATATTGTTGTTATCATTATCATCATTACTACTACTGCTATTATTATTATTATTATTATTATTATCATATTATTATTATTATTATCATTATTGTTGTTGTTATCATTATCATTGTCATTATTATTACTATTATTACTATTATTATTATTATCATTATTATTATTATTATGTAACTAACTCCTCAGAGCCATAGCAGAGCTATGACCATCTGAAACAAAACACACACATCTAAACACTTCGATGATCCTGGAAAACCAAAAACCTGGAAAAGAATATTAAATACATATACCACTGCATTCATGCCAGTAATCGAGGATATGCCTCTGGCCTTGGCTATTCCATTCAATTTTATCACCAGGGGGGTGTTCTGTATAGCTAACACACCATCAGGCAAAACAACAATGAGATAAACACTGAACTGTATCATGAGTATCGCCTATATACATAAATCATAACAAATTTGTAATGATAATAATAGTATTAGTAATGACTTTTTGCAAAGTGCCTCATCTCACAACAGCCCTAAAAGCTTCACAAAGCATGAGAGCAAAGCTGGACACATATACAGCAAATACCTGTCAACACCACGGCTAACAAATACACATTATATAGAATACGGCAAATCTTTTTCAACTGTACTCTCTGTCTGTGTGAGTGTGTGTGTAATGCGGAATTGTTTATAATGTACTGTCAACACTGATATGGCTCCCATTGGTGGCTGGGCTAGAACTGTAGAAGCAATATGAATGCTCGCGTACATGCGCAAGGAGTTATATGGGTGTATGTATGCATGTGGTTGTGTGTGGGGAGAGGAAGTGGTGGTGGTGGTAGAAGGACAGATGTATTCACTACTGCACGTCATGTGTTTGGTGCGTCTACCTCAGTCATTTACTCTTCTAGGAAGCATTCAGGACCCCTGCAAGACGAGGCACTGTACAATATATAACAGTCATTATTATTACTACCATTATAGACGGCTGAAAAGGTTCAACTGTAATGACTTACTCAAGAATGTACAGATAAACGTGCCATCTGTACCAATAGCCACCTCAGAGATGCCACTGTGACTGCTACCCGACTCCTGAAACAATCATACGTGGAATACTTCCGTTCATGACCACAGCATAAGCCAATGTATACAACATTAAATGGACACTATAATACATAAGTGCTGGCCTGGATAAAAGAAGTTGATGCTACTGTCTCCAAATATGTTAAAAATTGCACATTACAAATTATACACAATAAACACTGAGACCTAAATTACATTAGGCAGGATATGTTCAGCTTAGGCCATGCACTTAACACACTTACAGCTATGCAAACATTAGCCCACAGCTACATTCAGCATTAAAAAATCCTCTGTTCTCCAGTCCCCTTTTCTACATCACCTACATGGCCACAGAAGCAGGGACAATTTTTCACAACACTATCATGATGATGACAATGGTAAGAACAATCACAGTACTATGGAGTTCCAGTCTGGACTGAGACTGTGTGACAGGGCTGTACTCTATGATTACTTTCATATTATATCCTGGAATCAACCAGGCTGAAGAGACACAGACACCCACAGGGCTGGTCAGGAGATCTGAGTGACACTCCCATGATATATCCATGAAGCAAATGAGACATGACGGTATGGTCCCAATCTACCCAATGAGCCCACAGCAGACCAGACTCAACTTTGGATAGATAGAGCAGGCTGGGGCTGAAAAATCCCACATGATTTTGGAAAGACTGATGGGATTCGAACCTACAAACATCCAACAGGTAGTCCATTGAACCAATAAAAGTACCATGGAGACTGGTCTTCAAGAAAAGCCTCTTTTGTTTTAACAGAAAATCAGCATAAAAACATTAAAAAAAAAATTTAAATGTTATGGTTACCTGCACAAAAGTTATGGTTATCTGTAAAAAGCTAACAACTTGGCTAGATTACAACAGAAACAAAACCTTTTTCTGGACAAAGGTGAGAGACACTAATGAAAACCAGGATAACCTACCAACTGTTACTTTGCCCTGGTAATCTTCATATTTTATACTACGGCAAATCGGGTGGGGAATCTGTGTATATTCTTCATATCTGGTAATCTTCATATTTTACACTGAAGGCAAATCAGGTGGGGAATCTGTGTATATTCTTTAAAAAAAAACACATTAATTAAAACATGTGTTTGATTAACTATTTTCTTGGGTGTGTGAAAGCGCGTTATACGGCCCAAACTGTGTAGCACTGTTTGTTTCTGCACAGTCTTCATACTCTGCCGAGTGTTCAAGCTGAATATTTTTGTGTACTAATCTTCATAGAACTATTTCATTAGCCACTCAATACTGACATGGCTTACACTGTTACAGGATCTTCAACTTCTGCACATGTATATAAAGGTGGTCTAGGCATTAGCAAAAATAAATTTTCAAAATCTCCATCCTTTCCCCATCTTTAACCCTTTGACTACTGCACCCTATCCACCTACTGCAAAAACTTAACCCTTTGATTCCCTCACCCTATCCACCAGCTCCCTGCTGAATGCTGGTGGATAGGGTGAGGGAATCAAAGAGTTAAGTTTTCCTTTGCGGTTAGCATGGTTGATAATGCAGGATGCTGGCAGACAGGTTGCAGGAGTCAAAGGGTTAACCTGGTAGAGTCAAACTCAGAAATCCAGCTGGACACTCAACATCCTAACCATAATATTATGGCAATCACGCCCGACTCTAAGGAACACGAAAAATCTATCGCATACTCAATACTGTCAAGAAACAAACAGGAAGCACAAAACTGTGCTTACGTCATCAAGCCAGGCGCTGTGGTGTAGTGGTTAACGCAACGGATTACCGACTGGAAGGTTGTGGGTTCGAATCCCCATCAGTACAATCAAAAATCATTGTGGGATTTTTCGGCTCTAACCAGCTCCTACCCAGAGCTGGGCGTGCTATGGGCTCATGGGGAAGACTGGAACCGCACAGTCGGGTCTCATCCACTTCACGGATGCATCACTGAGGGTGTTGCTCAAATCTTCTGACCAACACCGCAGGTGTCTGAATCTCTCGAGCCTGGTTGACGCCAGGGTATATTGTGATAGTAAGCGTAGAGTACAACCCTGTCACGCAGTCTCAATCCCAGATGGAACTCCATAGCAACATGATTATCATCCACATCGACAACATCATCATCACATAATAAAATCTGTTTCAGCTTCTGTGGCCATTAAAGTGGCATAGAAAATGAGACGAGAGAAAAAAGAAAAAAAAAAAAAGGTGAGCACTAAGGTAACCTCCCTGAGTGCAATGATCCTAAAAAACAAAAAAAACAAAAAAATGCCTACGTCATCAAGCTTTTCCTGGAAAAATGGCCATGATGTTATACTGAAAACTGTATGATGCAACGAACACTACAACAAATACACTACAGAAATGACAATCACTGTACATGTACATACCACACTGGCTTCATTTTCAGTTTCATTACTTCGACGCATAGCTTCTTCCATCTTACTGCGCTCAGCTTCCTCATAAGTGGGCAACGTGGTCGCTTCCACATAGTTGGGAAGTTTAGCTGCACCGCAACATGAAACGGAAAAATAAATGCTCGAGTAACTTCAATTGTCTGAATTATCTGTCATAATGCAAAAGACATGCATTCACTATGTACTGCTATACCCTTCCACACAGAATTGTATAGTGTCTTTTTGTCCGGAGCATAATTACTACAGGATACTAGGTAAATTAAATCAACCCAAATTATATCAACAATGTGCTCAATAAGGACTTATTACTATAATGTGATTTCTGAATTAACATTAAAATGTACTTGTAATAGGTATTCCAAAAAGCTCTTCGCGGGCGGCGAAAAGTACGGCAAAGTGCGATTTTTCACTGGTTTTCAACTTGCTCGTTCTCAACAAAATGCAGTGTCAGAAATAAAAAACATAGATCATGTTGATCTGTGATCCTTTAACCTTTGTTTAAAGTCAAAATAAATCAATAAGTGTAACATTTACCGTTTGAAATATGCTTTTGATGATGGGTACTAAATTGCGATTTTGCTGCTACTGGAACGACGAAATCGGAACGCGGTTTTGACACGTACCTTGAAAACTCGCCTCGAGGAGATTTGCTGGGTCAGATATCAACAAACCATTTACACAGTCAAAAAGACGACTAAATTTGCTTTCATCCGATGTAAAAAGTGAACTGATAGGCTTCCATTTAGTCGGTCGTTTCGTGCGTTAAAAACTTCCGTCGATGATTTCGCAACCTTACTCAAAACCAACCTCGCCATATTTTCCACTGTGCAAAAGGTCAAGGTTTCAACTTTCAACTTCTGCTATTTGCATACGGATTCAACCACTGGCTGTTTTCCTCGAGGACTGAGAACAACGCAACCTATTTTCGCTTTCTCTTAGCGTCTGACGCGCAATGGCGGACACGCGCGAAGATCGTTCGGGCGAGCACATGGACGTCGAAGTTTACGTCGACCGCTCCAGCCACGACGAATCAAGCGATCCAACTTATCTAGAGGGTAAGTGAAATATCTTGCAGTTTGTTTACTATTACTTTTCGACATTTTCTTTCCTGATTTTAGAATATAATTGTTTGGAAAGCGCACAGCTGCAGCACCCACAGTATCATGAATATGTTAGAAGGTAGGGGTAGGTGACGGTTTGGGGTGCGGTAATTTTACAGAGAGTGAGATCAGGCATATGATTAAAGGAAAATGTTTACAAAAGATTTTTTTAATAATCCATGCCTTTATTATATTTATTTATAATGATGTTAATGAGAGATTAGCGATTTATTGTGGTCACGTGACCAACGCTTTGATCGATCGATAGTCGAATCAGCCGAGTGCCCTCCCTTGACTTCACTCGATCTGGTTCATCGTTCAATAATTTCACAATGTTACACCTTTTTCTTTTCTGCCTTTGTGTAAACTTCCTGAATGGTACCATTGAAACAAATTTGCATGTTTATCAATCCTATTATTTTTAGGCCAATATTATTATCACCTAGTTCAACGCTTTAAAGTTTATTATTATGAATGAATGAATGAAAATTTATATCGCGCAACATAAATCTCCAGCTTATAAAAGCATGCTCGCGGCGCATGGTGGGGGGGGGGGGGGGGGGGGGGGCACAAAAACAATTCCACACAGCCTTTGCACCAACATTCATAAAGGCATTCAAGGTATTCACATTCAAATAAGCAATCCCATACAACATTAGAAAAAGTGTCTTGAGACTAGATTTAAAGGATGAATGAGTCTTTTTCTCCCTGATGCTCATGGGAAGCATGTTCCACTTGGTAGGGGCAAGGTATTTAAATTCTCGCTGACCATATCTTTTGGTTTTAACATCCCTTGTCCCAGGAACATGAAGAAGAGACTTGGAAGCAGATCTCAGACTGCGAACAGGTTTATATTCAGAAAGAAGATCTTTAAGATAAGAAGGACTACTAGAGTTGAGTGCACGGTAGGTGATAGATAGTTAGTAGTTTGTGATTGATGCGTTGTTGAACTGGGAGCCAGTGCAGATTCCGTAAGATGGGAGTTATGTGTTCAGTCTTCCTGCATCTAGAGATTACTCTGGCAGCTGCGTTTTGTACAGCCTGCAGACGCTGTATTTTCACCTGAGGGAGACCAGCAAGTAGACTATTACAGTAGTCTAATTTTGAGAGTACTAGTGTGACAGCAACAGTCTTAGCAGCTTGAATAGTCAAGTACTGGCGGGCTTTACCAAGAGATCGGATATGGCAGTAGCAAGTTCTGATGATTGAATTGATCTGATCACGCATCGAGAGATTAGCATCCAGAAACACTCCTAGTGTTTTTACTTTCTTCGAGAAAGGGATGTCTGCACTACAGACCGAAAGTGAAGAAAAAGGCACAATTTCTCTTTTAGGAGCAGTTCCGACCAGCAGAACTTCAGTTTTCTCTTCATTCAACTTCAACCAGTTTGCAGACATCCAATGTTTTATTTCCAGACAGCACAATTCAACATTTTTCTTTGATTCAAGAGCGAGAGTATTGTCGGAGGGAAGGCGGGAATAGAGTTGGGAATCATCCGCAAAGAAATGAAAGTCAACATTGAACTGTTCAATCAGAGAAGCCAGGGGTCTTGTGTATAGAGAGAAGAGAAGAGGTCCGAGGACCGATCCTTGCGGAACGCCTGTAAGAAGAGGTGTTTCTTTCGAATATGAAGACCGGACAAGAACTTTTTGAGATCTCTCAGAAAGATATGAAATGAACCATAACAAGACAGTTTTGTTCAGGCCGATTTCAGTGTGAAGACGCTGCAAGAGAAGGGTGTGATCCATGGTATCAAAAGCAGCGCTCAAGTCTAGCAGAACAAGAATGGCATTGTCACCATGGTCAAGAAAAGAAAGGAGGTCATTTAATATGCGGAGAAGTGCAGTTTCAGTACTATGTCCACATTTGTATGCTGACTGGAACTCCACTTCGAGATTGTGTGAGACAAGATGTGCTGTCAACTGATCCACAACGGCTCTCTCTATAAGTTTTGAAAGAAATGGCAAGTTCGAAACTGGACGGTAATTATTTAGGATCTCAGGGTCTAAACCAGGCTTTTTGAGTAGTGGTTTGACAATAGCTTGCTTAAGAGGTTTGGGTACGGTTCCCGACTGAAGGCTGAGATTTATGATTTCCTGAATTACAGGAAGCAGAATGTCCGAAAATTCTAGAAGGAGTGTTGTCGGAATTGGATCTACAGCTGCAGTGGTTGGTTTGGACTTATACAACAGTTTCTGGATGGTTTCAAGTGAGATGGGCTCAAAATCAGACATTGCATCAGGACCACAAGCAGAGGATGCAGCAGTTAGATTGTGATGAATTTGTGGGAAAGTCTGCATGATTTTCTGAATCTTGTCAAAAAAGAACTGAGAGAATGCGTTTGCAGCTTCTTCAGAAGGTAGATCAGGAAAAGTGGTCGACTTATCAGTATTATTTAAAACAGAATTTAATACTTGAAACATTTTCCTTGGGTCAGATGATGCGTTACCAAGCTGGTTGTGAAAATGAGCTGCTTTAGCGTTTTTGATTTCTTGAGTAAGCGCATTCCTTGTCTGTTTATAGATATCTCTATGAATCACTAGTCCTGTTTTGCGCATCTTTCGTTCAGCCCTACGTTTAGCCTGCTTAGCTGAAAGAATCACATCATTCAACCAAGGGGATGAGGGACGATGCGGGACAGTCTTTTCTTTCTCTGGAGCATGTTTGTCTAACAGATTAGACAGAACTGTGCTGTAGCTATGTACTAGCTCATCAACATTATGATGAGTGTCACAAAGAAGGAGGGAATGAGACAAATCATCTCTAAACAGTGTTCTATCAATGCCCTTAACATTTCTACAGTGAATAGTTTGGCGTGGGACTCTTGGTCTCGAAAAATCTGTTTCCAGTTTAACCCTACCAGACCGAGTTCCCGCTATTGCGGGAATGACGAAAATGACTATATACCGAGTTCCCGCTATAGCGGGAATAGCACACTCACACGATCGTCACTTTATCAAGAGCTAAAAATAGCTACCGGACCGTTGCAAAGCGTCGCGTGAGCGTGTGTTCAGCCTATTGCAACTGTCTGCCTTTGTGTTGATGGTATTTTGAGGTGATTTGGGTGCAAAATTGACCATGAAGCGAGCTAGTGATGAACCAAGCACTTCAACAGGTAAACGGGCGAGGTCAACTCGCTTCACAGTTCAACAAGTGGTGGACATTTTGCAGATTGGAGAATTTGATCAGGAATACGTTTCCGATTCAAGTGACGATGATTACGTTGATGAAGCATTGAGTGAAAGTGATGATTCTGACAATGAAAGAAGTAGGTCGAGACAGTGTTGGAAGAAGGGGGCGTGCCCGTACCCCCCAACCAAGTGATAGGGGAGATGCTTGTGTGATTGAGGGTTGGACTGGCGTTAGATGAAAGATAGGCCTATTTTCTACAATCTCTCCACGTTTCATATAATTCTAACCATTGGTGTGCATGATATGAACAGTTTTCTAACGTATATACATTTTTTTCAAAATTTTGCTCAGGAGGCCAGGCAGGGGGCACAATTACGCTCAGGGGCTAAGGTCTGGTAGGGTTAAGGAGAAAATGATCAGATAAATGGACATCTTCGACAACAATGGAAGTTACAAAGCTATCATTTCTAACCATGACAACATCCAAGGTATGGCTCTTAGTATGGGTGGGTACATTAACAAGTTGGATGAACCCAAGAGATATAAACAAATCCACAAAACGTTTTGTGTCACTATTATCAGGCTTATCTAGATGGAAATTCAAGTCACCGACAATCACAACATTCTCTGCAGGTAGACCAGCAACAGTCAAGAAGGTCTCAAACTCCGTGAGAAAGTCAGATACAGTACAGCCATTTTTACTAGAGGAGGGAGGGCGGTAAATACAAACAAGTCGTACTGACTTCTTGCCCCTCGAAATACACACCTCAATGTTATCAAAGGTAATAAAAGAACGTCGCTTACACTCACGAATCGTTAAGTAATTACGGTACAGGATGGCTACACCACCACCTCTGCCACTCGTACGTGGACTGTGGACACAGGCATACTCAGGAGGTGTCATTTCACTGATTGTAACTTCATCACCACACACACGCAACCAGGATTCACACACACACAGAACATCCAGATCACTCTCAACGACCAGGTCACAGATTTCCAACGCTTTGTTCACCACTGAGCGAGCATTAAGCACACCCATCACCACTTGCTTTGGCTTCTTATTCACAATAATACAGCTGTCCGTCGAAGAAGAAAGCCGGATGGGCCGGACGGGTGAAGGCTGGAACGGAGACGGAGGGACAAAGGCAGGGATGCAGTCACCAGCAGGACGAACAGTAGAACTAAAGAAGACTGAAGACCCAAATCGATATTGTTATCATATTTTTGTTATTGTTATTATTATTATTTTACTATCATTATTCATTATTATTTATCATTATTATTATTATCATTATTTCATTATTAGTTTACTATCATTCATTACTATTTATTATCATTACTATTATTGCCATCAAAAATAATATTTAAACAAAATAAAGTAGGCCTACCAGGTTAATGGGTTGGACACTATGAACCTTCCTAACTAGGCCTATAGTGTAGCAATGCCGTGCGAACCGAAACGCGACGTCAAATTTGTGGTACCGAAAACTGGGCAAAAACGGGGGCCGGCCGCAAAACTGGGGGGTCTTCAGTTCAATCAAGTATTACTGCCTCTTTTTTCTTATATGAATCAGAAATGAATAAAGATTTGAATGATTGCCATTTTATGTACTTACAGCGAAAATGGAATTAGTTATTTGATGAGAAAGTCGAAAATTCGCGTTTCGGGCGTAATCGCGGATATGGTATGCGTTTAGAATCGAAGTTTGTTTGGTGTGCTTCACTATTTCGGTCGGTACGGCTATACTTGTTAACCAATCACATTGTAATTTTGCAGCCAATGAGAATCAATGTAACAAAATGATATATCCCGACGAGAGCTATGTGTGCCAGTTTCGAACCGAGATCGACGCTTCCAAAGTTTTGCTTTTTTTCATCGGAAAAGTTTGCAGGCAAGTCGCCATTTTTGGAACTTCTCGTCGGCGGGATTCGATTTTGCATACTTTTTTCTATGTGCATGTGTAATATGAAATCAATTTGAGGTAAAATACGGCCGTACGCCAACTTTTTACATGAGGATCTGTTCCAGATCAGTAGCAAAACAACGTCGGAATGTGCCGACGCCATAGGCCTACTACCGGCGTAACAGAACGCTGTACAAGTTTCAGCTCGGCAAGTTTTACGTTGTCGGACAAAGACTAGATCTAGCAATCAACAGATCAAGTTCTGTTTTATCTGTGACATTGTATTTTTGAAGAAAAGGACAACTGCGTTTGAACTCGATTCGGAGTTGTCAGCCGAAGCTAGATTCGTCAACCATTTCCTCCCGAGATCATGGTATTTGTATGTCGCAGTGTAGATCTGCTCACCCCACGACGGGCGAGCTTACTACTAAAAATACTATGTGCTCGACGTGCTTCGCCGGGCCGTGGAAAATGGGTTTGCCCAAACAGAGGGGTGCGCATACCCGCCTCCCCAACTCTCTCTCTCTCTCTCTCTCTCAAATAAATGAATGAATGAATAAGTCTAAATATTTTTTTTTTTCAAATCAACAAACAATTCTGTGCAAGTTATTGTACTTTCCTTGACATGAATCTCTCTCTCTCTCTCTCTCTCTCTCTCTCTCTCTCTCTCTCTCTCTCTCTCTCTCAGAGAACAAGAAATGAATAAATAAGTAAATAGGCCACAATACATTCATATCCAAGTTGTTAACAGGCATGATCCTCTCTCTCTCTCTCTCTCTCTCTCTCTCTCTCTCTCTCTCTCTCTCTCTGACAACACACACACTCTCTCTCTGACAACACGCACACACACTAACACACACAGAGATTTAGAATGTCACAAAACAAAATCTTCTGTTCATTGTTATAATATTCTTCATTTAGGTTTTGAAACTGAATAGAAGGCTATGAGTTGTATTATTTGTAAAGTAGGCCATCCATTAGCTTATGTAGTTGTTTCAATTTGTAGTCAATATCTGAAAAGGATAGGCCCATTGTCATTAATTTGTTTTAAAGGGAAGATTGCATCTTATTTAATAGTAGCCTGTTGTTATTGATTTGTATTAAAGGGCAAGAGTACACCGGAAATACTTAGCAGGATTGCTCTGCTTTGGTGGATTTTTACAAGTAATATGCTAAAAATCAAAGTCGCAAGTTTGGGCTTAATGTTAAAGTAATGTTAATGTGAAGACTATGCATTATGGTTTCCTTTCCTTTCCAATCTCTCAATGAATAGTATATATTATGCAGAAATTCATATATTTCTCTATTGTAGGAGTTAAGTGACCTGTTCCTGAATGGTGAGTGGTCCCATATCCTTCCTGAAGTTTTCTTTGGACGCTGGCTGTGCTAAGTGTTCGGGGACTTGACTCATCCACAGACAGTTTAGTCTATTTTTTAAAGACTGATGTATAAAATAAAAATCAAATGTAACGTACATAAATCTTGTCTGTTATGTTTTTCTCTGTGTGTGTATATATGTGTATGTGTGTTATGTGTGTGTGCATGTGTATGTGTGTGTGTTTAGTTTTTAGTAGAATTTTGATCGGATGATATTTTTGGACAGACTGCAGCATAAAAGCATGCAGTAATTTTTAATATTTCAATTATTTAAGTGATTCCAGAAGTCATTGATTCTCAGATGTCCTTTTATATGTACAGAAACTGATGAAATATTAAAAGGTATTCATAAGACTACTGAAGTAGCGAGTCGTGACTTTTTTGGTTTAATTTGCAGTAATAAGACACTTGAACGATGAGCAAAATGATTTTATATCTATCTCTTGAAATGATTGTTTTGTTTCTAGCTTCATTTTTGTCTGTTATTAATACAATATGGGCAATTATTAATGAATCACTGATAAAACATCCAAAATATCACATGTTTCCTGTAATAAGACAAAAATGGCTCGTCACAGAGTTCCAATAATGGTTTTATTCAATTCGGCACGCCAAAATACATCAACGACCAAAATTTCATGACTTTTGATGCGGTCTGTCTCTCACAATTACAAAATAAATGTCATTTCCAGCAAAATCAGCATACCATGCCATTTGATGAGTTTGTTCTGTGACACTTGTCCTTCTTTGTCCCACTAAAATGTGGTACCAAAATTTAAGAAATTTTTGACGCTTCAAATTGGAATATCTCATGAACTATTAGTCCGATTTGAAAACTTTAAACTGCTTTTTACTCAGAATAACAATATCTTCAAAACCATATAAATTTTTTAACTCAAAACCCAATTTCAATTTTTCGTGCGGCATTGCTATATAGTGTTTATGAGATAAATTTTGTTGTGCTGATTTGAGTAGGCCTAAATGTATGGGACATTTTACTTTGCCCACTGCTTTGTGAGTTAGGGTAAGGTATTATAATTTTATTTTCAAAGCTGACAATAATACTGGTAGGCTTCTTACAGCTCCACACCAATCTCTCTCTCTCTTGATCCTTTCTCTCTTTGACAGGCAGGGAAGTTAATTGAGCAGGGGTACAAAAGTCCTTGTGTTCCTGCATGTTTTATGTTCTTGTTTTTTGGATTTGTTTCTGTTTTGGTCAGTATTTGCCTCTTGCTCTGTATGTACAGGCCTGTTTGTCCCTAAAATGGGATTTTCACATTACGCTACAGGATAGAACAGATAGATGTACTAATACTTTCCCTCTACACTATTTTTCTCACAGATGATCTCTTCATGAGGATGAAGGAGCGATTTTTTAAGACTGGCAGAGGGCGGAGACCTAGTCTTTTGGACAACTTTGACAGCAATGATGATGAAAGGAAATTTTCCTTCTAAAATTACGTTTAATCTAACATACTTACCGTGGCTCACAAATGCAATAAGCGGCAGCGGTTTGCCAATTCTGCCTCGTAACAATAAAGTCCGAAGGGACAGTAACTCTGAGAGTGTCTACGTCTTGCGCATGCGCAGGTGCTCTTCCTCTTTTCGAGGAGACCTTGACCTTGACCCTGACTGTGGCTAGAAGGAACCAGGAAGGCGGGGAGGTCGGGAGGGACTCTGCGTGAGCCACGGTAAGTATGTTAGATTAAACGTAATTTTAGAAGGAAAATTTCCTTTTAATTACACATACTATACCGTGGCTCACAAATGCAGAATAGCACTACCCGGATGGAGGGCTTACCTGGTTAACGCCTGGAGGAATGGCAGGAGTCAGGGCGTGTGGCTGAGATGGGGTGTTGGGCCACCACAGCGGAAGCGATACCCCTGGACCCATCTTCGCGCAGACGGGAGACGTCGCGCAGGTAGAACTGGATGAAAGTGCCCGGGGAACGCCAGTACGTGGCGTCTAGGACGTTTTGGATGCTGGCATTGTGGATGACTGCCAGCGAAGAAGCCCATGCTCTGATCTCATGGGGCCTTGGGGAGAAGACAGCTAGCTCGGCGCTCGACCTGGCATACACAGCCTTGATGACTTCCCTCAGCATCGAGAGATGGACGTGCGTCTAATGTCCTTTCTATAGTTTTCGTTGTAAGAGAGAAAAAGGTGGCGCCGCTGCTGGCGAGAAGATTTCGTCCGCTTTCTGTACGCTCGCAGTGCGCGAACCGGGCAGAGAGTGCGATCCTCGTCGTCCGGAGCGAGGATAGACGTGAGGGGATGGATGTGGATGGCCGGCGAAGGAGAACCTGGAGACTGGTTCTTGGCCAAGAATTCCGGGAGTAGGCGGAGAGACATCGAGCCATCAGGTTCGAGAGCAACATCTCCGGGGAGACCACTAAGGGCGTGCACTTCGCTGCAGCGCCTCCCCGATGCGAGAGAGACGAGAAAGGCCGTCTTGAAAGAGAAGAACTTCAGGGAACACTCCCTGATGGGTTCGTAAGGGGGGAGTCTAAGGGATGAGAGGACGAGAAAGAGATCCCACGCCGGGGTTCGGCGGGGGTTCCTGGCTTCCTGGAGAGAAGCCCCTCTGACGAGATTCCGCAATAGAGGATCGTGCTCAAAGGACGGACCACCCAACTGACGGATGGTGGTGCAGATGGCCGCCCTGTGGACCTTCACTGAGGATGCAGAAAGCTTTTTCTCTGTGGACAGAAAGCCGAGGTAGTTGGCCAACTGCAAGCGAGAGGGTGAATGGGGTGACACCTCATTTGAGGTGCACCAAGAGACCCAGCCATTCCAGTGGGCATTGTACACCCCCTGTGTGCCCGGCCTGTGAGCTTGCTGCACAAGGCCGATTACGGCCGGGGACAGGCCTAATGAAGACATCGAGTCCCGCACAGCATCCAGGCGTGAAGGTTTAGAACGTCTGGATTGCCGTGCGGAATGCCTGACCTGGGTTGGAGGATGGAGCGGCTCGATACCGCGAGTTTTAGCGGCGGCACATGGGACAGGTGCAGAAGTTCTGGGTACCATGCCTGTGCTGGCCATTTGGGTGCGACAAGGATTAATGTCGCTGCGTCCTCCCTGGCTTTCCTCAGCACTTTCCCCATAATGGGGAACGGGGGAAAGGCATAGCCGATGAGGTTCGACCATGGAATGGATAGGGCATCTACAGCCCAGGCCGCTGGGTCCGGAACTGGAGAGACGTACAAAGGGAGGCGGTGATTGAACCTGGTGGCAAAGAGGTCCACGTGTGGTTTGAACCATGCTGCCCATACTGGCTCCAGGACTGCATGGACCAGTGTCCATTCCGAGGGAAGAATCATGTGGGATCTGCTGAGAGAGTCCGCAAGTATGTTGATCTTCCCCGGGACATGCTTTGCTGAGAGCTGAATCGAGTGTTCCTCGCACCAGATGAGGAGCTGTTCCGCTCTCCGAGACAAGGAGTGGGAGCGGGCGCCCCCTTGCTTGTTGATGTAACAAGCTACTGTGGTGTTGTCCGTGTTGATGCGGACATGTTTTCCCTTCAGAAAGGGGAGAAACTCCCCGAGTGCCAGGCAAACTGCCTCCAGTTCCAACATGTTTATGTGGCAGGGCATGAGGTCGGTCGACCACCGACCTGCGGCTGTCAGCGTGCCGACATGGGCTCCCCACCCGGAGGTGGACGCGTCCGTGAACAAGTGCTCCTGAGGAGGGGGCAGTGTGATGGGGACTCCCTGGGCCAGGCGTGACTGGGAGCGCCATTTGGTCACTGCTGATATGAACCAAGGGCCCAGGTGGACCGGGAGGTCCCATGGCTGAAGCGACTGTGACCAACGCTTCCTGAAGCCGCGTTGGAATTGCCGCTTGAGAAGACGACCCAGTGGCACTAGGGGTGCCAGCGACTCCATAAGGCCCAGTAGGGAGGCCAGCTTCCTTGCTGGCGCTTGGAGTTGGGGGAGCAGTTGGGCTAAGAGGCCCTGAAGGCGCAGTAAGCGCTGGGGAGACGGGGTGACCCTCCACTTGGAGGTGTCGAAGGACATGCCCAGGAACTGGAATTGTTTGGAGGGAGTTAGGTCCGACTTCTCCTCGTTGCAGACAAAGCCCAGGTTGTGACAGAGTTGCAGGACCTGGGATGCTTGTTGCGCACACTGTTCTTTGGAGGAGGCGAGTAGAAGCCAATCGTCTAGATAGGCCTTGAGGCGGATGCCCTTCTCCCGAACATGCATGCAGAGTTCCCTCGCCACCTTCGTGAAGAGCCAAGGGGCGGGTGCCAGACCGAAGGGCAGTGCCCTGAATTGGAAGATCCGGTTCCTCCAGACGAATCTGAGGTACTTCCTGTCCCTGGGGTGAATGAGGAGATGGAAGTATGCATCCTTGAGGTCGATGGATATCCCCCAGTCGCCCGGGTGCAAGGCCTCGCGGATGGACATAGGGGTCTCCATACGGAAATGGAGGACGCGGAGGAACCGGTTTAGGGAGGAGAGGTCCAGGACGGGCCTCCAGCCCCCCGAAGTTTTGGGGACCACAAAGATGCGTCCATAGAATCCCGGGGACGCAGCGAAGGAAACTTCCTCCGTAGCCCCCTTGGCTAACATCGAAAGAACCTCCTGATCCAGGGCCTGCGAGGCCGAGCGATCTTGAGGAAGTGCGAAAGCAGGGGGAGAGAGCGTGAGAGGAGCCTTCCTTGGGCCCCAAGGAAGGCGGAACCCCGACCTGATCACCCGCAGGGCCCACGGGCTGGCGGGCAGCCTCTCCCACGCGTCGATGTGTCTGGAGAGACTGCCCACAGGATCGCCCGTGGGGGGTGATGGCCTCAGGCCGGGGGTGAGTCATTGGGGGTTGGCCGGCTGAGAGGGAGCCGGCCTGCGGGCCTTAGGCCGGGCCACCGGCCTGCCCGAATGCTGTTGCAGTCTCCTGTGCCCTTGGGGCCTGGAATCGGCCCGAAACTTGGTGTGGGTGGGCCTGTTTGGCGGGTAGGCCGCTGGAGCCGGGCGCTTCACGGCAGGGCGAGAGGGCCTCGAATGGAGGGCGAGGTCCCTTTTTATGTCCGCCTGGTGCTTCAGGACGGCCTGAACATGGTTCCCGAAGAGGGAGCCCGGCTGGACGGGCACCGCGCGCAAGGAGGCCCTTGCCGACGGTGAGGTGGCAACCGAGGATGCCGCGAGAATGGCATCCCGCCTCGCCATGACGGCGTTCAGATACGTGCGTGCTTGCGATTCGGCCACGGATCTGAGCCCCTGCGCCATGGCCTGGATAAAGGCCACGATGGTTGCCTGGTCAGGCGCCTGGCGGAGCGTGAAGGACTGCTGGTTGGGGTCCTTCAGGGCTTCCCCTAGGCCGCCCAAGAATGAGTCCAGGGCGGAGGTTGCCACCAGCCCCCGTCTCGCGTTCTCCTCCCATTCCGTCAAGCATTTCTCCGTGATGGAGATATGCTGCGGCTGGGCCCGAGAGCGATCGTTCACAAGGAGGAGGTTCTCCTGTGTGAGCGAGAGGGGAGCGTCAGGGATAGGCCCATGGGCCATGAAGGGCTTCCGCTGGAAGGGGAGCGGTGCCGGCTTCAGGAATTTCCTGAAGGGCAAGGCTCCCGGGAAGTCAGGCACAGATCCTGGAACGAAATCTTGTGCCTCTTTCCCCCTGGCGGTGTCCTGGGCTTGCCTGAGGCAGTCAGCCACCATGTCGGACTGTTTTAGCAAGGAGGCCCGTGGGGCTGAGGTAGGGTGAGCGCTGAAAAGGCGCTCGGCCGAGCCAAGCTTGGGAGCCTTGGGCTCTGGCACAGTGGACACCGCCTCCGGTGTGAGTTGTGCCAGCCGGTCCATGGCATCCTGGAAGCAGAATGCCATGTGGGCAGGGGCCTCATCCTCTGAGGCCGAGTCCGAGTCCTCTGGCCCGCCTATGGAGGGGGCGAGAGTCTGCGGAGAGTCTGACCGGGGTGCCACGGTTGTGGGACCCGGGTCAGAGCCCCCAGGAGGCAGCCCCGGTGTTGTGTCCAACACGGGTGGTGCCGGGGGGGGCTGGGCAGGGTGAGTCCTGCGCTGGTGGGGCGCCGGGCATAAAGCCGGGCCACCACGTGCATCCCGTGGCCGAGGCCGGGGGAAATCCCAAGGATGGGTGCCACGGTACCATGTGCGGTGCCATGGGATGCGGCATGGGCTGAGCCCAAGGGGCATCAGGACCCTGACCCCATGAAGGGTAGGGCCTGGCCCGGTCCCCAGTGCCCAAAGGGCCAGCCTGCTGGGGGCGGCTAGGCATGTGCCAAGGCGCCCAAGTGCTCTGTCCGGAATGGGACAGAGATGTGGCAGCCCGCCATGGGTCGCTTGGTAGTTGCCAAGGCGCCCAAGTGCTCTGTCCGGAATGGGACAGAGAGGTTGTGGCGGGTGCAGCAGCAGGCTGTGGGGGAGGAAGGGAGACAACCGGGGCGGATCGACGATCTGACGCCCGTAAGGGTGGGGTTGTCTCCCTTGGCCCACCTGGCGAACCAGGGGGTGTCCCGCCTGGCGAACCAGGGGGTGAGCCGGTTCCGTTCACATTACGGTCCATCTTGCCTCCCGAAGGAGACCCATGCCCAATGCGCCCATCAGCCATGGAGGCTGAAACAGTACCAGCAGAACCGGAGTTAAGCTGTACGAAGGGGGCGAGCACAGAATCGACAGAATCGGAGTTGAGTCGACCACCGTGCCGGGCAGTGTGAGGGCCGTAAAATGACGAAAATTCAACTGAGCCGGAGCTGAGTTGAGGGCTCGTGGTCACCGCAACCGAACCGTAGCTGGGTTGCGATGACTTGTCGATAGTGTGAAAGAGAGAAGACGTAAAAGGGAGAGACGAAGTTGAAGAGAGAGCGGTTTGTGCACCGGTGGAACCACCCCTTTGTGGGTTTGAGAATTCGGCGGACGAAATCTTCTTAACCCTCGCTTTGCCACCCAATCGCTTCACATAAGTTTCTCCCTTAAACGAAAACATAGGCAAGACACAAAAACAACAACGACAATCGATCGATCGCGTAGCGAAATCGAAAAATACTTAGCTGCTCAGAGCGTACGAGGCGAGCTGGAAGATGGCTGCCGAGAAAAGAGGAAGAGCACCTGCGCATGCGCAAGACGTAGACACTCTCAGAGTTACTGTCCCTTCGGACTTTATTGTTACGAGGCAGAATTGGCAAACCGCTGCCGCTTATTGCATTTGTGAGCCACGGTATAGTATGTGTAATTAAACTGCGTCTTAACATGTTTTAATTTCCTGTCACTTGTGAAGGGGAATCACTGATCATAGACACTGACAATTATTTTTTTATATTTCATTACAACATGTTTTTTGTAAAAAGAGATGATTTCTATCTTTTGTGCTTCCAGTTTAAGTTGAAGGCCAGGACAGTTATCTACTGTGATTAAGCAACAGTGAAAGGTCAAGACAATGATGTGGAAGCTTTTGATAATGTTCCACACACAGTTAAGGAACAGTTAAAGGTCAAGACATGTTTTAATCATTGTTTAATGATAAAAAAAAAAAAAAATTGGCATGTAAAAACTATGAAGATGACTTCTTTGAATGAATGTTGTTGATGTACATGTCTTGTTTGATTCGATATGTAAACAAAACGCATTATTTGTTAGTAATGTTAATATTATCAGCTGACATTTGTTATAATTTTGTCATCTGATTTTTGTTTACAGAAAGATTGAAACCTAATGTCTTGTTTGTTATACTGACAGATCATAAAAAACTGATCATTTTGGTATATGGTACTTGCAGTAGGATGAATGTGACAGAAGTTACGGAGTCTTGCAAAAAGCTAAAATACACATTTTTTTCAAAATAGGTATTTTATCCTTACCCAAATATGGTTTGATTAAACATACAGATGTCTGGGGTTGTTTTACATTGAAAGAGTTTGTCATGCTGAGCAATTTGATATCAAAACCATTTTTGTAACTTTAAAGTGAAAAAAGTTATGGTGCACCAAATATGTGTAAAATTCGCCATTTTTTTCACTGTGACAAATCGGCATATTTCGCATTTTTGACATCTGATATCTTTTCAACCAGCTTTCAGATGAAGCTGGAAAAAATTAGGGTTAAATTCCTTAATATGTTTATCATATATGATTCATTTCAGTGTCACTGTATTGTATTTCTTAAAGATAATGGAGTTTGAAATTAATAAAAATGGGTCCCTTGCCCAGTTGTTTGGAACGGCGGCGTCCAATTTTGCTATTTTTTGTCATGTTCATAGGTCTGTATTTTTATTGATATGCATTTCTGTCCATATGTTTTTTGCACATCAACTTAACAAGTGAAAACCTCCTCAGAAATTATTTTCTGGACTTGTGTGATTTTATATGTGTGTTCAAGGCATGTCTGAATGTGGCCTAAAAAAACGTGCGAAATTTTTCTAAGTCCAAAAAGAAAGGAAAAAATCATTAAAAATTTATTTTTTATCCCACATTAAAAAATAAAGTATGTATGTGTTCAGAATGAAAATCTCTATTTTCCCAGCCGATTTATATACAGATAAGTTCAAATTTGAAAATCACTTTGGAATACCTAACCTACTTGTAATCAAGGCTTAAAACGGAGGAGGAAAAAAACACTGAAACTAGGGGGTCCGGGGGCAAATCAGGGGCCATAACTTGCGCGCCGTTTCTATGAACGCTTGCAAGCCGATCACGGATGCCTTGCTCCTTTTCCAGACGTGGAACACTTTAAGCCCTGTGCAATAGTATGCACATATTTACACATGTATACAACATGTAACAATGCAACCAAGTGCACAAACTGACAAAGCTGTATAACACAGTATTGCATTGTTGCATAAATTCAATTGCCATCAAAATCATGAAAATGATTATCAGCAAACGTTGCATCTTTTGTAATCCAATGAGTGAATTTCATACAGATTCCAATTCCAGGATAAGAGTGTGTGTGTGTTGTGTGTGTGTGTGTGTGTGTGTGTGTGGTTTTGTCACAGTGTGTGTGTGTCACAGTGTGTGTGTGTGTGTGTGTGCTTGATTGCGAACATGGCGGGAAAAGAGTTAAAAAAAAAAAAAGTAATGCAAGCTAAGCCTGATGACTTACTCAACTTACTGTGTAGACATGTCAACTTCATGTATCATGAACTGATGCTGTAAGTATTGCATAAAACTGTTTTTCATATGTAGTACTGTTTTTACTATTGAACAGACAAGCCAGAAAGAATTCAATAAAAGAACACAATCATACAAACAATATTTGGTGTCAGTACCTGGCTGGATGTCACTGTGACCACATGCTGCCGTCTCTGACTCATAGGGTGGAGGTGCTGGTGGCACAATCATTGCCATGGCAACAGGCTGTGCTGGCACCTCTTCGTCTTCCAACTGAAAATTTTGCATTGATCTGATCAATGTAAATTTCTGCACAATTAGGTAATATGAGTGATGTGAAGGTACCTAACTAGTCTACTAACAAAAGTTTATAAATATTATCATCAAAGGAAAAAATTATGCATGGCTTTATCTTACAATAACTTATGATGAATGGATAAATAAGTCTTGTAACAAGTGTAACAATTAAAATGCAGTACGGTACTTATAAAGTGTAACAATTAAAATGCATAATACAAAGTGTAACAATTAAATGATTTACAAAGTAGCTAGACAACAACAGTGAGGCCAACTAGGGGTATGGGATCAGAATTATAAGAACACAGAACACAATAAACACAGGATACGAATTCTCATGACATAATAAACATCTTTTGCTACTAAAACTACAACTTCCAGACTGAGAGTGAGACTGAGGAAAAACTGATGAAAAAATTATTGTTTTGGTTTCAGTTCTCTCAAGTTAGCCTTTCCATGCTCAGAATGAATTCCATATGCACTGACGTTACAGATCCCATGTGACAGCAAGGATCCAAACAGATCATAGCATAAGGCAAAAAATTCTGATACATGCCGTAACATGGGTTCCATTAACTAACACCATACATGGGAATCCATCCTTAACCCTACCAGACCGAGTTCCCGCTATTGCGGGAATGACGAAAATGACAATATATATACCGAGTTCCCGCTATAGCGGGAATAGCACACTCACACGATCGTCACTTTATCAAGAGCTAAAAATAGCTACCGGACCGTTGCAAAGCGTCGCGTGAGCGTGTGTTCAGCCTATTGCAACTGTCTGCCTTTGTGTTGATGGTATTTTGAGGTGATTTGGGTGCAAAATTGACCATGAAGCGAGCTAGTGATGAACCAAGCACTTCAACAGGTAAACGGGCGAGGTCAACTCGCTTCACAGTTCAGCAAGTGGTGGACATTTTGCAGATTGGAGAATTTGATCAGGAATACGTTTCCGATTCAAGTGACGATGATTACGTTGATGAAGCATTGAGTGAAAGTGATGATTCTGACAATGAAAGAAGTAGGTCGAGACAGAGTGTTGGAAGAAGGGGGCGTGCCCGTACCCCCCAACCAAGTGATAGGGGAGATGCTTGTGTGATTGAGGGTTGGACTGGCGTTAGATGAAAGATAGGCCTATTTTCTACAATCTCTCCACGTTTCATATAATTCTAACCATTGGTGTGCATGATATGAACAGTTTTCTAACGTATATACATTTTTTTCAAAATTTTGCTCAGGAGGCCAGGCAGGGGGCACAATTACGCTCAGGGGCTAAGGTCTGGTAGGGTTAAACAATGATCTTGGATACCAAATGAACTAAATATCATGGAATCAGTCCAGTAGAGAGTGCAATCTATCTCAGGAATCAAGAATGGTTACGATGTCAGTACTGTGTGTCATTTGGTAGTTCAAAACTTCAACTGAATAGAACATCTACCTGGGCAATGAGATTTCCAGGCTTCGATTCTCAGCTGGACAAGGGCTTTGGACCGTCATTTTCTCTCCCCTTCCACTAGTCTGACTAGACTTCATATTTAGCACAAATGGGCAGGGTAAGGAAACCCTAGCTACAAACATGGGAGAACACTGCACTAAGTTTGTAACCAAAGACGACGACACTCGGTATACTGAGCACCATCTCGGTAAGAAACTAGGGCAGATCCTCCTCGCTTGCACGATGTGACAATCTGTATAAAAGTGTATTCTCAGTCAGTCTGTGTACTGTAGGTCTACTTTACTTTAGTTAGTTAGGCTGACACAAATTAGGCCTAATTATAATTGGCCACGTAATGCATTCTGATTCTCAAGAAATGGTTGCAACAGCTGTTGCGGATCTAAGTTCAGACCGCTACTGACTGTGTCCTTGACAACTGGATTTGAGGTTCAAAGGTTTTGCCGTAGCCTAATGTCGTTAATGATGATCGGTCATTCGGCGGTGAATGAGCAAGCTGGTTATGCTTACTGCATTCTATAATGAAAATCAAGCATCAGGAAGAGTATTAAGCTCGATTCTTTGTCATCTAAGAACACAAAACATTCATAACCATATTCAAGCCAAAATAAACAATGACATGCTCATATAATGTCGCGTTAAGCTTACCACTTCGTAACGCACAGTTGTAGACTCCATGACTCTCACAAACAAATATGGCGAACGTCAGTTTATAACGAACGATTTGATTGGCTTTGTCATTCTTGCAGCCATCTGTATTTTCATGGCAGGGGAAAGCTTTTTAATACTATCCAGAGAGTCCGACGATAGCATCGGTCTCTCACAATGCAACCGAAATGTTTAAAGGCTTCTTTGAGCAACATTCTTATAGCTAGTCCTCATATACCCTGATAGTGGTAGGACTTTAAGCTCAACAAAACAGAACAGCTTTTACAGCTTTCGATTTGAATGTGAACTACCAATATCCTTGCCAGAAACCGTAAGTGGCATAAACGCGACGGAGTCTTGAGTTATTGCTGTTTGTTTTTGTTCGACTTTTTTTTTTCTTTTTTTATTTGTTTTGTTTTGTTTTGTTTTATTTTGTTGTTTTTAAGAGAATGACCCCCCTCCTCTCTTGGGCCTGTAACAGTGTACCTACATTTATTTTTATTCTGTATACTTATGTAGTTTGTTAACTTTGATCCAAGCCTGAGGCTTTCTTTTTTTCTAAACTCAACCCCCCTCCCCCGCCCCTTCTATTCCTGTTGTCTTCAATTTTATCATACTGTCGGTGAAAAAAATGCCACCCTCGTGGCTTGGATGTTTCAATGTCACGTTGAGTATGAAGAAACAGGGGAATTGCACAGTTTACTTTTGATTGCATGATTTGTTTTTGTTTTGTTTTTTGACAAAACGGCTCTCGATCTTTATTTTTTAAGGAAAATGGAATGCAGGATATTTATTCTGGACTGAAGGGCGTTAGGTTTTGTTGCTCTGAGAGAGAGACAGACAGGACAGACAGACAGAGACAGAGAGACAGACACAGAGAGAGCGAGCGAGAGAGAGAGAGGGGGGGGGCATTTTTCAGGATGGAAGGGCACTAGATCTTTTATCTGGACAGACGGGCACAAGAGTTTTCCACCCAGTCTGACGGGTGCAGGTTTTTTGTTTTTTGTTGTTGTTGTTGTTGCTGTTTTGTTTTGTTTATTCTTCAGGATAGAAGGGCACGATGTTCTTTTTTTTAGAAAAGAAAAGTGCAGTGTCTTTTTTTAGAAAAGAAAAGTGTAGTGTCTTTTTTTTTTTTTTTTTTTTTTTACACAGAGGGCTGAAGGTGGTTTGGTTGGGGTTTTTTTTTTTCAATTCTAGACGGAGAGGCAAAGGACACAGAGGGCTGAGGGTTTTTTGTTGTTGCTGTTGTTGTTGTTGTTTTGTTGTTGTTTTTTTCAATTCTAGACAGAGAAGCAAAGGGTGCAGAGGGCTGAATGTTGTTGTTGTTTTGGGTTGTTGTTGTTTTTTCAATTCTAGAAAGAGAGATAAAGCAAAAAATGGTCCAACTCAGCAACATCTGGAAAGACAGATGCACACCAAATGGCCTGAAAGTTAGACTTTTAAAATGTTTGATCTGGCCAGTCATGATTTATGGCTGTGAAACCTGAGACTCCGAGAAAAACTGATTGCAGAAGAACTGAGGCAGCAGAGATGTGGTTATATCGGAGGCTACTACGTATCGAATGGACAGACAGAAGAACTATTGAAATTGCACTGGAAGAACTTGATACCACCAGAAAATTACTAGCAGACATCAACAGGAGAAGACTAAAATACACTGGCCATGTGTCATGCAACAAGAACACGGACTTCATGGCGACCATTTTACAAGGAGAAACAGAGGCAAAAAGAAAGAAAGGCAGACATCCAATCGTATACATCGAGAACATAACCAACATCAGTGGCCTAAACATTCAAGAACCCTGTCCACAAAAGTCAAGACAGAACGGCTTGGGAGATGGTGGTGTCTAAGTGTGCATCGGCCAACACCGTACCCGGTGATGCCAACAGGTGAGACAAGTGAGGTGAGACGGAGAGGCAAAAGGTACAGAGGGCTGAAGGTTTGGTTTTGTTTTGTTTTGTTTTGTTTTGTTTTGATTTGTTGTGTTGTGTTGTGTTGTGTTGTGTTTTCGATTCTAGACAGAGAGGTAAAGGGACTTTTTTGTCTTTTTTTTTTTTTTTTGACACAAGAAAACAGTCTTTTTTTCTGGATAGTCGGCGAAGGTAATTTTTTTTCCCTTGGACACAAAAGAACACTCTTTTCTCTGGACAGAGGGCAAAGAGTCTTTTTACTGGAAACACGGGAACAGACTCTTTCTGGACAAAGGAGTGAAGGGTATTTTTTCTGGATAAAGAATCACTAGATTTTTTTTCAACAGACTAAAGCGTACTCTTTCATCATAGAGGGGCATATGGTTCAATTCCATGATGAAGAAGGTACTAGATATTTTATTTGAACAGAGAGCAGCAAGGTCCTTTTTTGTGAAGAGATTGTCCTAGATCGGGGATCTATTCTGC
>CM060310.1:25729002-25734002 GCA_030674185.1 Monoplex corrugatus
CAGCCACTCCGCAAGTCCGTCCAGCATTTTCTCCCTGGGTCTACCCGGTGCTCTCTTTCCCTCCAGCTTTCCCGACGTGACCAGATGCTCCAATCCCCTTCCTCATAAAATGGCTTATAAATGTTGCCTGTCTTTTCCTAATCTTCCTTATGAGTGATCTGCTTGTGTCTGCCTCCATCAAGACTGTCTCGTTTGTTTTCTTTGCTGTCCATGGAACTCTCAACATTCTTCTTAGAAACCACATCTCGGCTGCCTCAATCTTGTTCTGGCTTTGTTTGTTGACTGTCCACGCCTCGCATCCGTACAACAGTACTGGTTCTATATAACATTCAAGAACTCTCTTCCTGATGTTAATTGATAGGCATTTGTTGGTAAGAATGCTTGTCATCTTCTTGAATGCTGTTTTGGCTTGGCCGATTCTGCCGGCTATTTCTGATCTGCATCTGCCGTCTGATGAAATGATCGTTCCCAGATATTTGAATTTATCAACCTGTGTCAAGGTTGTGCCATTTCCTGTTATTTTGCATGAGGGGATTTCATGTTTTTTACTGATCACCATGACTTCAGTCTTCCTGCTGTTTAATTCCAGCCCCTTACCTTTGCTTTCTATTTCTAGTATTTTCACAAGGTTTTGTAGGTCTCTTTCACTTTCTGCAATTAGCACGGTGTCATCTGCATATCGAATGTTATTTATCAATTTCCCTCCAACCTTTAATCCAGGGTCTTCCTCTAGGTTTCTCATGATGTTTTCGCTGTAAAGTGAAAACAGATCTGGTGACAAAACACAACCCTGTCTGACTCCTCTTTTGATATTTTGGAAAGAGCTTACATTGTTTTCTATTCTCATTGCAGCTGTTTGTTCCCAGTACATATTTCTGATTATTCGTAGATCTTTTCCATCAACATTGAGTCTCTCCAGTTGGTTGATCAATTCATCATGTCTTACCCGATCGAAAGCCTTGGTGTAGTCAACAAAGCATAAATACAAATCCTTATTCATCTCGATTGACCTCTCTATGATAGTTCTTAGGATGTATATGGCATTAATAGTTCCTTTCCCTCCACAAATCCACACTGTTCTTCTGCTGTTTCTCTTTTGATTCTATTCCTTGTCCTCATCATGATTATTCTTAACAGGATTTTTGTTACATGACTCATCAAACTGATTGTGCGATGGAGTTCGCATTCTATAGCCCCTGTTTTCTTTGGAAGTGCAATGAAAATTGATTTTGACATATTTTGGGGGATTTTTCCAGTGTCGTAAATTTCATTTAGGAGGACTGTTATTTTTTCTATGCCAAATTCCTCCAGGGCTTCAATCATCTCTGTAGTAATGTTGTCGGGTCCTGGGGCTTTTCCTGGTTTCATCTTTTTCAGTGCCTCTCTAACTTCATTTTCATTATGGGTGGTCCTTCAAAGTTCTTTTTTATAATGTGTTCTTCGTTTCTGTCATCCTCAAAAAGGTCTTTAATGTACTCTCCCCATCTGTCTAATATTTTGTCATTTTCCATGATAAACGTGCCATCTTTCGATTTCAAGCAACCAGTTGAAGTGCATATATTTTTCTGTGGATAATTTCTTCAATTCGTCTGTACATACCCTGAGGATCCGTTTTGTGTCGGTTTCCATTTCTTTGCACTTTGATTTCAGCCAAGCTTCCTTAGCTTCATTGCACCTATTCCTGATATCCTTGTTTATCTTCCTATAGATTTCCTCATTTCTCTTTGCCTTCCTCCTTTCCTCCATCAAGCCCAAAATTTCATTAGTCATCCAGTTCTTTTTTGCTTTTCTATCTGCTTTAGGGATTTCCTCACAAGCTTCATTTATCGAATTCCTCAACTTTGTCCACAATTCCTCACTGTCACCAGCATCTTCCAGAGCACTAAATTTGTTTTGAACATGTACATTAAATTTTTTACGTATCACTTCATCTGTCTTTAAGAGTCCAAGGTTTAATTTGATGTTGTTTTTGGTCTGTTTCCTTTTCCTCAATTTCAGTCTAAATCTTCCCACTACAGGATTGTGGTCACTGTTGCACTCTGCGCCTGGTAGTGTTTTTGCTGACAGTAAAGAATTTCTAAATCTTTTGTTGATCAGGATGTAGTCTATCTGATTTTTGGTATTAACACCTGGACTCATCCAAGTCCATTTTCTTCTATTAGGCTGCTCAAACCAGGTGTTTCCTACTATGAACTCATTCATCTGTGCCCATTCTACAAGTTTCTCACCCCTTTCATTTTGCGTACCAAGGCCATGAGGTCCAACTATATCCTCCGCCCTATCCTGCCCACTTTAGCATTAAAATCTCCCATTATTACAGTAACTTCTTGTGATTTACATTGGACTTTGGCCATCTCTAATACTTCGTAGAAGTTGTCGATGTCTTCCTGAGTACTTGGGGATGTTGGTGCATGCACCTGAATGATGTTGATATCAAAAGGTTTGCCTCCCAGCTTGACCAGCAAAACTCTGTCGGACAAAGCCCAGTATCCCTTAACTGCTTTTGAGGGCTACAACCGCTTCAAAACATACAAAACTTCAACAGGGAAAAAAATAAAGAAAACAAAATTAAGTACACGTATCAATGCATTAGCTCACATAATCTAAGGACATGACCCTGGCGCTGACCACTGTGTCCAATTTATCGCCAGGAGATTTTAAAAAAAAAAACCTGAATACAAATTCAAGGACACCGAAACATATATAAAAACAGGCCTAAATTACCTAAAATTCCTTCTGCATATCTCACCTCCCTAGAGCCAAAATTGCACTTAATACATGTACCCAATTATATATCCTAAGAAAAAGTACTGTAAGACATTATCGAACACATACCGGTGAATGGACCAGCACGGCAGAAGATGATAGGTAGAAAAGACAGAAAGCAAAGGAGCAAGAAAGACACAAAGAGAGCGACAGAAAAGAAGAAATTTCTAGCACAGAATTTCCAGAAGGTGGGGATACTGTTTAAACTTAAAAGAGCCTCCGGCATCCCCACGTGAGGAACTCCAAACGTGCCATCTGTGCAACAAAATATCGACAGTTCACCTTACGCCACTTAAAAAGTCTGGTCATGTGTGAGTCACAGTTTGGAGAACAGCGCTGTAATAACGATATTTTATAATGAACACGTGACACGCCCCTCCCACCTCCACCTACCCCTCCTCGCTCCCTCTTCTTTCTCAACAACTAACTTGATATGATTGATTGATTGATTGATTGATTGGTTGGTCGGTCGGTCGATCGATCGACGATCGATCGATCGATTGATTGATTGATTGATTGATTGATTTGGTTTCTTTTACGTCGGCACCCACCTCAGGGGATATGGCCGACGTGGATAAGCATCCCAGGGAAGTTGGGGAATGGGGGAGGGGAAGGGGACTTACCTAATCCTATACTGATGCCACCAGAACAACGATAATGTCATGATGGGACGGTAAGGACAGTTTTAATATAGCGCACCCCGGGATTGGAAACCACAACCATTATATGTGAATCCGACCGTGGCCTTCACGACATATCCGACGCTCAACCGACTGAGCTATTGAGGCCCGCTCAACAGCCAACACACTTAAGGTTAGCCAAAAAGGACGTCCGTTTGTTCACACAAACGGTAGCAAAGTGTGTACCTGGCGCTCATTACCGTGCATAGTCCTTGTAAGAAGTAGGTCAGTTTCTTCGAACTGCTTCAAAACTTCTGAGCATTTCTTGTGGGTATTTGGTTCTTTTCGTAGCTTTCGCTTTGCTCAGGTATGTATGTAGACTTAAATCGTATTAAAATGTCTTTTTCTTATGCCTAAATTGGGGGCGAAGAGGGGTAGTAGTCTCGTTTTTATGTTTTTTGTATCGTGTGATTATCTTCCGCATTGTTCAGGTGTTTTTTTTCATGGACCTTTTGCAGGTTACCTTGTGTTTTCATTTATTCAGAGTATTATAATGTATATGAATTAAAGTACACATAATTATGTTCGTCATAAGAACCCATAGAAGAGTTGTAATAGTATTTAGACTACTAGATGTAATAAGTTGTCACAACAGTGAATGAGTTTATATTTCACATTGTTATCATCATCGCCACCATTTCTTCTTCTCCTTGTTCTTGTTGTTGTTGTTGTTCGTCTCTTCTTCTTCTTCTTCTCCTCCTCCTCCTCTATCCTTCTTTGTGTGGTACATATGTATGTGTGTGTATTGTGTGAGAGAGTGTGTATCCTTCTTTGTGTGGTGCATATGTATGTGTGTGTATTGTGTGAGAGAGTGTGTATCCTTCTTTGTGTGGTGCATATGTATGTGTGTGTGTATTGTGTGAGAGAGTGTGATCCTTCTTTGTGTGGTGCATATGTATGTGTGTGATATTTATGCTGAATGATAAGTTGCACTCGATATTGTGGAGAGAGAGAGGAGAGATTGTGTGGTGTGTGTGTGTGTGTGTGTGTGTGTGTGTATGTATGTGTGTGTTGTGTGAGAGAGATGATGATGATGATGATGATGATGATGATTGATGATGATTGATGTGATGATGATGTGTGTTGTTGTTGTTGTTGTTGTTGTTGTTGTTGTTGTTGTTGTTCATGATGATATTATAATGCTGAAATGCTGATGATTTGCACTCGATATTTGTGATATCTTACACTTCTTAGATTGAATGTACTCTCTAATATATGCTGTAATCCGCTTAAGGGAAGATAGAGAGAGAAAAAAAGGAGAGGCAGGTCTTATCTATTCCCTTTCAGTTTGACAATAAGCTACATATTTTGCGCTGGTATTGGTATCAGCATCACTAAACGCCTGTTTAGTGTTTAGACATGATATGATTGTTCAGTGCTTCAGAGTTGAATGCAAGGAAGTGTGTTGCTTATTGTTCAGTGCTTCAGAGTTGAATGGAAGGAAGTGTGCTGCTTAATCAAGATAGCTTTTGACCTTTTCTGTCTTCCTTAAAAACAACAGCAACAACAAGGTGAGACTGTTTTTCATCGACAGATAAAAAGAGGTATGCATAG
>CM060310.1:25739002-25756502 GCA_030674185.1 Monoplex corrugatus
CGCCGTGGTGTAGTGGTTAACGCAACGGACTATTTACTGGAAGGTTGTGGGTTCAAATCCCCATCAGTACCTTCAAAAATCATTGTGGGATTTTTCGGCTTTAACCAGCTCCTACGCAGAGTTGGGCGTGCTATGGGCTCTTTGGGAAGACTGGGACCACACAGTCGAGTCTCATCCACTTCACGGATGCGTCACTGAGGGTGTTGTTCAAATCTTCTGACCACCACCGCAAGTGTCTGTATTTCTCGGGCCCGGTTGAGGCCAGGATATATGATGATAGTAAGCATAGAGTACAGCCCTGTCACGCAGTCTCAATCCTAGATGGAACTCCATAGCATCATGATTATCATCCTCATCGACATCATCATCATCGCATTGTAAAAAAAAAAAAAAAAAAAAAAAAAAAAACAACAACTGCGCCAGCTTCTGTGACCATTAAGGCGCCGCAAAAAAATGGGACGAGAAAAAAAAAAGGTGAGCGCAAAGGTAACTTCCCAGGGTGCGATGATCCTAAAAAATAATAATAATAGATAAATGAATAAATAAATAAATAAAATAAATAAATAAATAAAGATTTATGAAACACTATCATCCTAAACAGACGTTTTAACCCTCTGGCTCCTGCGCCCTGTCCACCAGCATTCTGCATTGTCAACAATGCTAGCGAAGCGATAATTTAACCCTTTGACTCCTTCACCCTATCTACCAGCTTTCTGCTCTTTGACTCCCTCACCCTATCCGCCAGCTTCCTGCAGGAAACTGCTGGATGGGGTGAAGGAGTCAAAGGGTTTTCAAGTTTTTGCAGTTGGTGGATAGGGTTGCAGGAGTCAAAGGGTTAATTGATCGCGCTTATTTTTGCAAATAAGCTTCCAGGTATGTCATGACTCAATGTGTTTTTTTTCCGGATAGGACATTTTTCTTATTCAATAATTACACGAGATGGAATATTTTTATCCTTTTGTTTTATCGTAATACTATTGTGCCACATATGTTGTTATAGTGTTGTTGTTGCTGTTTAGATGATGATATAGTATTTGCTTGAAGTGTCTTTGTCTGTCATGCTTTTTGTCAAAAAAAAAGTTTGCTACTACTACTACTACTGTAACTACTATATACTACTACTACTACTACCAGCACCACTACTACTACTACTACGGTTATGTTTTTGTTGTTGTTATTGTTGTTGTTGTTTTGTTACGGGTTGACATGTATTTGCTTTACGTGTGTCTACCTTTGTCTCCCATGCTTTCGTAAACTGCTTGACCAACCGACATTTTAAAGTCGATATTTTATTACGTTTCATGTTTTTAACTTTTTTGACATAGTATGTGTTACGGTTCGCTTTTTTGTTTGTTTGTTTGTTTGCTTGTTTGTTTGTTTTTGGCTTTTGTGTGTGTGTGTTGTTGTTGTTTTTTTTTCTTCCTTTATTATATTTATCTTACATGTGTAGCGTTGAAGGGGCAAGCTGCAAGACGGGTGCAGTGAGACGTAATGCTATCATCGTCGAGTAATAGAAGTATTTTGAAGTTTGAAGACTCTCTCTCTCTCTCTCTCTCTCTCTCTCTCTCTCTCTCTCTCTCTCTCTCTCTCTCTCTCGCTCTGTCTTGTCTGTCTCTCTCTCTATCTGGCGGTCTATCTGCGATCAGATTGTAGATAGATTGATCGATCCACCGATCTATCTATCAGTCGATTGATCAATCTGTCTTCAATCTATTTATTCATTTATCTATCTATCTATCTCTTTCTCTCTTTAAACCACTGAGTTTTTCTTTCTTTTCAGGCTGGAGCGATGTCTGCATGACCTTACATACAGATTGCCCGCCCAGTCGCCCGCGTATCTTTAATGATGAATACTTTCGCTCGAGCGAACTGAACAAATACGAACACCAAGGCCTTGCCTAGCCTACACAGTGTCCTTGCCTGGAGCGAAATCTTCCACTTTGGTGTATATAATAGTAGATCCAGCCAGACTGATAAAGAAATCTGCCTGAAATAGGAGCTGAACACGTAGTTCAAATCTCGCCGTCAACACCCCTCCGCCTCTTTCAGTGTTTTTCCTTACATGGTTAAGATCCCCGAGGCATGAAATGAATCAAATCTATCGACAAGTGACAAACAAATCTAGCACCTTTCTTAGAAGTCATCGACGTGGTTTACTGTCAAATTCCTTAGAAATAAATGACTGTTCACCTTTCTTCCTTCACCGATACTTGCCCCCCGTCACCTAGAGCATCACAACGATTAGCTTATTTGTCTCCAACTTTCTCTGTCCCTAAGTGTCACTGAAATCTTAACTGGTCCACTTCCTGCCACAACTGATCACCCCTCACCACCACCACCACCACCACCACCACCACAGAAGAAGTCATGACCCGGAAGAACAAAATTCGACAACGAAGACGTCAGAAGCAGAACGATGACGAGATGTCAAGCGTCACCACCGATACTAATGTCACCGACTGTTTCATTAAATCGGCAACAAAAAAACCTACACAATGTTCACGAAGACAATGTCCACAGCCGAAAGTGTTCTCCTCTCAAGAGAAAGGTCGTGTAGATGCAGTCAAATACCACATTCGCTGTGCCGATCCTTGTCAACAATGTCGATATGACGCCGTTATACATTGTAGTCAGGGAGACGGGAAGGACGCTTTCTGGATCAAGACATGGCTTGAGGAAAAACTGGAACTGCAGCATGGCGATTCCAGACATTGCCCAAAGATCGAGCTGGCGGAAAACCTTCACTCTTCGTACGTGGATTCGTTAGAAATAGCTTCCAAGTGCACAGATACGATTATTGTTCTGTACACTAAATATTGGGAGGATGATCTTTTATTCAGAAATTCCATCAATGCACTCTGGACGTGGAAGACTGTCAAAGATTATCAGATCTTCTTTCTCCTGTTTGGCTTTGGTGAGGGAGAGGCACCTCCTAAATGCATTCCAGTGAGAGATTCCCACGCTGTGCGCTTTCAGGAAAAGTGCCCGTACTTTCGCAACAGAATTGTAACACGTCTGTCTCAAACGTTGCCAAAAAGGTTACAGCATGACGAGACTCGCAGACAGTGTGAAAGGAGGGAAGGAAGAGGACAGCAGGCAAAAGAGCGACTTGTTAAACAGCCCCACCATCCACCCACAAGTGTTGGTGACGGTGAACTCACGCCGGTCAGCAGCAACCAAGACGTGAGTGCAGAAGACAGGGAACGGGTCCGCTACACTCCTAGTACTGATGAATGTGATAGTGGAATAGCGTCGGACGCCACGCTTGTTTCTTATTCCATGTCTGGGTTAGCATCTTTGCCGTCAACAGCTGATCCTCCCTCTCAGCTTCAAGAAAGTCTATCAGGACCTTTCGGAATTCAGCCCGAGTTGCACTTGGCTTCATCCGACCTTGTATCATCATCTTCACAACCCCAATCAGCAGAGTTACAAGGAACCTTCGGGACCGCTGAGAACATGAGACTTCAAATCCAAATTAGAAACACCGGGAAAAGAGACACAAGCAAAGATCCAGACCTGAAATCACTGGGTGAAGCTTGCCAGAATAATACGACAGGTGGAGAAATGTCAGCATTGTCAACATATGTCACACAAAATGATAAGAGTCTCTATTCTACGGGGCAAATTGAAGTAGGACACAGAGAAGAACGTCGTGTTGTGAGAAACCATTGTCGAAGCCACAGTCAACCAATGGCTTCATCAACATTTGCTGACGACGAACGTAGCTTTGGTTCACGCAGTACCACATACCCTTCAGCTTCTCACGTTAGGAAGGGTCTGAGGAACGCCCTGAGCTCTGTCAACGGTCCACCTGTGTCTACACACACAGACATGAACGAAACTCTCGAATCTGATGCAGCTACAGAGAGCGAGATGACAGATCAGGTAGTCAAGTTAGGCAATGTCCGAAATAGTAAACGAGGGGGGTCAAGAAGACAGAATGTACAGACTTGCAGGAAGGCGGCGAACAGCTCTTTGACGGTGTCCAGAATTCGGTACCAAGACCAGCAGTTCACAACCAGATGAACTTTGCAGGTTCATCTTCAGCCACACCCCATAAAAGTGTAGCTGGAAAAGCTTTAGCAGAGGGCGAACACGAAACTGGCTCAAATAAAGACCACGGATATCAAGGATATCTCACCCCTGTTCTCTGTAATAAAACCGATTGCAACCATTGTTGTGAAACAATTGATGAGCCTGTTGAACCCGATTTCGATTTCGGTATATATGAAGACCAGAAATTGCCAGACACTGGTTATGTGGCACCGAATAATGCACCACTCGCTGTAGACCTGGGCCAACGAGATACAGACAAGAAACCCGTTAAGATCCAGTGCGACAACATGCAAGATACGGAGGACATCAAAATCGAGATACAGAAACACTTGATGTCCGTTAGTGATACAGTCACACCGCAAAAACATTCTTACATAAACTCGGACCCAGACGATCAGGCAGCCAAAGAACTATCGTCTGCAGTCAAGTCGCAGCATCGTGCACGGCTCTCTGTCTGCAACCCCATTCCGGTCCTTAGGTCTGACAAGCTTGTGCATGAAGGCATTGACCACGATGTGTTAAGGTCGTCGAAGGTTCCCTGCGTGGCGGAACCACTGGTGGTTCCCAGTGTGGCAGAACTCCGGGTGGATCACCCAGGTACCATCAGCATCCATCACGCAGACAATGTCATCATTGGCACTGGCCACTGCCATGCCATCGCTCCTGGCCTGGACAGAAGGGAGTCTTGTCACGTGCGGTCTGCAAGGAATGGTTTGGACACAGACTCCCAGACCACTACATCCTATGACACTTGGCCATATCATTCTATCAAGTAAGAATTTTGAATTGTGCCGTTTGTGCCTGTGATTTCGTGTGTTGCGGAGGGCTGTGTGTGTAAGAGAGAGGGAAGAATGTTTGCGTGCATGATTTTGTCAGAGAGAGAAAGGGACAGAGAGAGGGAAAATATTTGTGTGTGTGATTTTCTCTGTGTGTGTATGTGAGAAAGAGAGAGGGGCCGAAAGAGAGAGAGAGAGAGAGAAATGTGTGTGTGATTTTGTGTGAAAGAGAGAGAGGGGGGGGGGAGAAGAATGTTTGTCACTTTATGTGTATATCTGTGAGAGAGAGTGTGTTGTGGGGCGCAGACGAGGTGGGTTTTGTGAACCCTATGAGTTCGGAGAAGCTGATAGACTCAATGCATCACACATTCCAGACTCAAAGCAGGAAACCAATAGATCGGACGTCTCAACGATTTAATCATTCATCGTCATCTCATCTCCCGAGAACCTAAGAGGATCTGCTTATATTTGAGGCACCCAGCAATTTCTTTGACAACAATGTACACACTGCCATGGCGGCAAATCAACAGAATGGCTTATTCCAGGGCAACAGCCATGGCAGTGGTCGTCACTACTTCAAAATATTGATGAAATAATTCTAAATTTATTGAAATAATTCTAAATCATTCATCTATTTATGTGAAACTCGATATTTTGTGATCTACGACAAAATGTATTTAGATCTAGATGTTAGAAATTTAGATTGTGGTGATCGCTGCCTTGGAGATGTTGATATTTTCATAACAACGATCATCGCAATGATTCCTAATCTTAACTATTTATAAATTCCATTTATTTATCGATAAAATACTATACATTTACCTGACATGTTGCCTCCAAAAAGGATACGATTTAAAGTCGCTCCTTTTCGCTAAATTATTTGGTGGTTACCAGATCAACGAAGCGGAAATGACGACTATCAGCGATGACGTCATTATTATGGGTGACACTTCCTAAAATAAACAAGGGAACTCCATTTTAAGGCTATCTTCGTTTCCTCATTATCACAAGTGAAAGAAAGAGAGAAGTGGGGGAGGGGTGTACTGAGACTCGGAGTTTAAATCTATGCCTGGCCAGTAAAGCATGAATTGCTCTCGAGTGAAGAGGACAAAAGGATGTTTGAAACTTTATCTGCGTGGTGCGCGCATGTGTGTGTATGTGTGAGTGTGTGTGTGAGTGTGTGTGAGAGAGAGAGAGAGTATGTGTGTTTGTGTGTGTGTGTGTGTGTGTGTGTGTGTGTGTGTGTGTGTGTGTGTGTGTGTGTGTGTAAGAAAGAAAATAGAGAGAGGGGGGAAGGAGAAACATCAGTTTGTCTTCTATTCACCGGTAAAGCCAACTGAGCAAGGGTGAAGGGGATTTTATGAAAATACACATCTAGAGATGTTCCCGTATTTCTTGCAGAATAAGTTATATTTTTCTCATGTCATCCAATGCAAAACACCCTAAAAGAAAATGTGCTTTATCTTCGGCGGCGCAAACAGAGAGATGGAGAGAGAGAGAGAGAGAGAGAGAGAGAGAAGAGAGAGAGAGAGAGAGAGAGCGTGCATGCGCACACGCTTGTGTGTGTGTGTCTGTGTCTGTGTCTGTGTCTGTGTCTGTGTCTGTGTGTTGTTGTGTGTGTAACCTTGTCACTAAAAAAATCTTTCACATATCACATCTCCTTTCTATGTTTCTCTATTCCCTCTCCCCCCCCCCCCCCCCGAAAAAAAATGGAATCACAACACATATATACATGTGTGTGTGTGTGTGTGTGTGTTTTGTGTGTGTGTGTGTGTGTGTGTGTGTGTGTGTGTGTGTGTGTGTGTGTGTGTGTGTGTGTGTGTGTGTGTGTGTGTGGAAGGAGAGAGAGAGACGGAGACAGACAGACAGACAGGGAGAGAGAGCTCAGAACCCATAATGTTTTAAGTACTTCCTTAAGCCACAGTATATACATTAACCCTCTCAGTCCCGCACCGTTTCTACCAACTACAAAAACTTAACCCTATGACTCCTTCCCCCTATCCACCAGCTTCCTGTGGGAAGCTGGTGGATAGGGTGAGGGAATGAATGGGTTAAGTCTTTGCTTTGCTAGCATGGTTGACAATGCAGGATGGTGGTGGACGTGGTGTGAGAGTCAAAGGGTTAGGGTTAAATGATACAATGTGGTTTGCGTGGATTGGGGATTGACCATTAATCAAAATGATCACCGTGTGCTCTGCCGTGTGGCGTTGGCGACCATGAATCTCCACCGGAATCTATCCCCTGTCGCTGCAAGTACGTCTCCCACCCTCTCTGTCTTCAGCCACCCTGCAAGTCCGTCCAATATTTTCTCCCTGGGTCTACCTGGTGTTCTCTTTCCCTCCAGCTTTCCTGTTGCGACCAGGTGTTCTAATTCCCCCTTTCCTATTAATTAATGTGATGTAGAAAGCGGGAAAGCAACGACAGCAACAGCAACAGCAACAGCAACAGCAACAACAACGAAATATGATTTTATATACATGTATATTTTGGAGGGTTTTGTTTCATGTTGTGTGTTTTAGACTTTCGGAGATGCCAGTTAGGCCTAATGGTGACAAGGGACAGGCAGTCTCGCCAGGCCCGAGGCTCCCCCCGAGGAACATCACAGATGGACAAATTAATACCATTCGCTCGGGTTCAATACGACCACGGTCCTCAACATTGTCGAAGCTCAGCGCTGTGTTTTGCTGCTTCAAAAAGAAAACTGATAAGGTATTTATGTATGTTCTTGTCTTTTATTTTACGGGTTTATCTTACCTAGTTTCTATTTTCTTTATCTGTCTCTGCCTCTGTCTCTCTGTCTCTGTTCGTCTCTCTGTCTCTCTCTGTCTGTCTGTCTCTCACTCTGTCTCTGTCTCTCTCGTTCTCTCTCTCTCTCTTCTCTCTCTCTCTCTCTCTCTCTCTCTGTATGTTTGTTTCTGTCTCTGTCTCTGTCTCTGTCTCTCTCACTAGCTCTGTTTCTCTCTCTCTTGCTTGCTTTCTCGCTTTCTCTCTGTCTCTGTTTCTGTCTCTGTCTCTCTGTCTCTGTCTCTGTCTCTGTCTCTCTCTCTCTCTCTCTCTCTCTCTCTCTCTCTCTCTCCCCTCTCTTTTTCTCTGTGTCTATCTCTCTGTCTCCCTTTCTCTCTCTCTCTCTGTCTCTCTCTCTCTGTCCCTCTTTCTCTGTCTCTCTCTCTTTCGCTTTCTGTATGTCTGTCTCTGTCTGTCTGTCTCTCTCTCTCTCTCTCTCTCTCTCTCTCTCTCTCTCTCCTCTCTCTCTCTCTCTCTCTCTCTCTCTCACAGGGGAATCATGTTTCTTTTTCCAGAAGATATCGGTTTCTTTCTCTCTGTCAGTCTCTCTGTCGGTCTCTCTGTCTGTCTGTCTGTCTGTCTGTCTGTCTCTCACTCTCTCTCTCTCTCCTCCTCTCTCTCTCTCTCTCTCTCTCTCTCTCTCTCTCTCTCTCTCTCTCTCTCTCTCTCTCTCTCTCTCTCTCTCCCTCTCACTAATTTCTGCGCTGCCTCAGTGGCGTTGATCACACGTCGCCCATTCCGGCTTCACAGCACACCACGAAGCCCAAGTTCATTCATCCAGCTTCCACTGCCAGGAAGCCAGACATGCTAAGCCCCCATGAGGCCACGCACCAGAAATGATCCTGCACTGCTACTGGGTTACTTCAGCGGAGTTCAGCAGTGCCTAGTTGTGATCCAAACTTACTAAGGACACTGCAAACTAAGCCTCCTACACTTCGAGGAGTTCAGCAGTGCCTGTTCTGATCCAAACTTACTAAGGACAATGAAAACTAAGCCCCTTATATTTCGGCGGAGTTCAGCATCTGTGAGTGTGATCCAACTTACTAAGGACACTACAAACCAAGCCCAGTACATTTCGGCGGAGTTCAGTATCTGTGATCCAACTTACTAAGGACACTACAAACCAAGCCCAGTACATTTCGGCGGAGTTCAGTATCTGTGATCCAACTTATTAAGGACACTACAAACCAAGCCCAGTACATTTCGGCGGAGTTCACTATCTGTGATCCAACTTACTAAGGACACTACAAACCAAGCCCAGTACATTTCGGCGGAGTTCAGTATCTGTGATCCAACTTACTAAGGACACTACAAACCAAGCCTAGTACATTTCGGCGGAGTTCAGCATCTGTGATCCAACTTACTAAGGACACTACAAACCAAGCCCAGTACATTTCGGCGGAGTTCAGTATCTGTGATCCAACTTACTAAGGACACTACAAACCAAGCCCAGTACATTTCGGCGGAGTTCAGTATCTGTGATCCAACTTACTAAGGACACTACAAACCAAGCCCAGTACATTTCGGCGGAGTTCAGTATCTGTGATCCAACTTACTAAGGACACTACAACCAAGCCAGTACATTTCGGCGGAGTTCAGTATCTGTGATCCAACTTACTAAGGACACTACAAACCAAGCCCAGTACATTTCGGCGGAGTTCAGTATCTGTGATCCAACTTACTAAGGACACTACAAACCAAGCCCAGTACATTTCGGCGGAGTTCAGTATCTGTGATCCAACTTACTAAGGACACTACAAGCTAAGCCCCCTACATTTCAGCGGAGTTGAACAGTACCTGTTCTGAACCAAACTCACTAAGGACACTACAAGCTAAGCCCCCTACATTTTGGCGAGTTCAACAGTACGTGTTCTGATCCAACTTACTACGGACACCACAAACTAAGCCCCCTACACTTCGAGGAGTTCAGCAGTGCTGTTCTGATCCACACTTACTAAGGACACTACAAACTAAGCCCCCTATATTTCGGCGGAGTTCAACAGTACCTGTTCTGATCCAGACTTACTAAGGACACAGCAAACTAAGCCCCCTACACAGCACACTAAGCCGCCTGATAATGGTTCTTCATGCTTATGTCTACACGTAACACAAAGGAGGTACACATAACAACATCATCATCATCATTATTATCATCATCATCATCATCATCAATTGCCCTGCCGCATGGCGTTGGCGATCATGGCCCTCCATATGCGTCTATCCCTTGCTGCCGCAAGCACATCTCCCACCCTCTCTGTCCTCAGCCACTCTGCAAGTCCGTCCAATATTTTCTCCTTGTGTCCACCTGGTGCACTTTCCCTCCACATTTCCTGTTGTGACCAGGTGCTCTAATTCCCCTTTCCTCATAAAATGGCCTATACAAGTTGCCTGTCTTTTTCATAATCTTCCTTGTGAATGATGTTCTTGTGTCTGCCTCCATCAAGACTGTCTCGTTTGTCTTCTTAGCTGTCCATGGAACTCTCAGTATTCTTCTTAGAAACCACTGCTCGTCTGCCTGCTATATACACACTGTGCGAGTTTTGGCACGGCAGCAATAAAACTTATATGCGGACCTACTTGTGCCAAAACTCGCCTAGTGTGTATACATAGCATGCAGAACATCAAACACACTGAGAATAAGAAGACTGCATGGTTTTAACATTTGATCGATTTTCAGAGCCGAAAATGGAGACGACTGTGGAGGAATTGGTGGAATACGGAAAAGAGGATCCTTACATTGCTAATGACCTGTACCTGCCCACACTGCCGCGCTGTTGACCCAAAGGCGTACACCTTCATGGATGTTGTTTTAAAAAAAATTTTTTTAAAAAGAACGGAAAAGGTAGTCCAATAATCCTGTAGATATAGGGGAGTGAAGTGGTACAGACCTCGCTATCAAGGTGAACATTATGAGAGCTGTCCCAGAATCACTCTTGGCTCAGCGGCTGGTGCGTACGGGTTGTTCAAAATTTGAACTCCTCGGACTGTTGTGTGCGTACGGACGATTTGTCAACCTGATATATACCACAAAAATATACATATCTACACATACACATACATGTCTTTAAGTCAAGCATATATATGCATATGTACATGTATTATATATATATATATATATATATATATATATATATATTATATATATATATATACATATATATATATATATATATGCATAATTATGTACTTGTATATATATATATATATATAAGTATTATATATATATATATATTATATATATATATATATAGAGAAAGAGAGAGAGAGAGAGAGAGAGAGAGATAGATAGATAGATAAGATAGATTAGATAGATAGATCGATAGATCAGATAGATAGAAGGAAGATAAAGATCGATATAAATGTATATATATATATATACACACGCACACATGTATTCCTTTTTTTTTTTTTCATTTATCTGCAATTATCTATAGACAGATATATATGTATTTGATTTGAGTCTTCAATTAAGGTGGGCAACGAACAGACCAATTTTTGACGTTGTGGGCTAGGATTGAACTCGAGATAACAGATCTTGATTCCATGGCTCTATCATAAGAACCAACCAACTGTTTGGGGCTGTTAAGAGTTATTGTTTGAAACTGTCGTTTTGGTAGGCATTTTTGTCGTTGTTGTCCTTGTTATGATAGCATTCCATCGTTGTATATTGTGTTTCATAGCATTTTCTTTTTTTTTACTTAATGAACTACAGTAGTAGCGCTATGCGGAATTGAATTGGCCTGAGTTGCATTGAATTTTATTCCACGATATTACGGTGTATTGAGATTGTATTGCATTACTTTGTGTCGTATCTTTTCGTAAGTCATTTACAGGAAGACAAAAAACTGCCGATGTGCAAGGACGGATTATCATGATCGTCTGTAGTATAGTATTGAAAAGAACATTCACGAAATCATCTAGAAAACATTATAGTCTTAAACAGTTGGTTAGAATTTAAGCCAAGACCTTATGTTCCTCCTTTTTCTGTCATGATGTATACAGAAGCTCAGGTTTTGAACTATGAATGTTACGATTCCTTAATCATAATGTTAGACCATGTTAATTTAACAAATATAACTAAAAGCATAATACATTTGAAAGAGAGGGGAAAAAAGCATAATACTGGGACGAGATGAGCAGGAATCATGGCTACTGTATCATTTTTTCACTTTTGAATTACAATTGAGGACTTAGCTGTTGTGCCATGTGAGTGTGTTGGGAGGTGTAGCAGTGGAGAGAAGATGGAGTTATGCGGGAAGGAAATGTGTGGGTGCAATGAGTGTCAGTTGAGTAGAAGGATGCTGCCATAAGCGTTTCGGTGTTCTATGGTCGCATCAGTCGTCATTTTGTTCAGGGCTTAAAACGTTCCGCGTCTGGGCGGAATTCCGCGATTTCGGTTTGTCCAAAAAAAAAAAAAAAAAGTTTCTTTAATGCCTCCACCACCCAAACACCCAAATGACACAGCTGTGTGGTGTGTGTGTGTGTGTGTGTGTGTGTGTGTGTGTGTGTGTGTGTCTGTGTGTCTGTGTGTCTGTGTCTGTGTCTGTGTGAAATCCTGTATTTCAGTGTTTATTATAATTTAGGAATTTCAAAATTTGGTTGACTTTCAGTATGTGCTGATTCCACAAGTTGATCTCATTTATCAAAATGTGGATATTGTGACTTTCAAAATGTGCTGATTCCACAAGTTGATCTCTGTTATATGAGACTGAACTTTAAAGTGTTTGATTCAATTGCTGACTTTGTGTGCTCCAACTTCAAACGTGATATTGTGTGATCATTTAAACCTGAAAAGTGAAACTTATTGAGCAACCCAAGAAGTGAGATTTCATCCAAAGACTACAGTTGGTGAACACCTGTAAAACACTCAAGTTAAAGGGTGATTTTCATTTTATTATTATGTTTTTAACCCCTTCTCCCCTTTTCCCAAATATATCTTCCTGTAATAAGTATGTGTGTACAGCAATTTTTATGTACTAAATATCTCTTGAAATTATGTCCAGAAAGCGCGAAATGCCATAGATTTACACTTGGTTTTAAAAAATTTTCCCGGGGGAGCATGCCTCCGGACCCCCCCTAAGTTTCAGTGGTTTTTTCCTCCCCCTGTTTTAAGCCCTGTTTGTTTTCTTATTATGTGTGTCCGTGTGCGTATGTATTCAAATGCGTGTGCATGTGTGTGTTTGTTTTTGTGCGTGTGTGTGTTTGTACCTGTGTGTCTGTTGTGTGTGGATGTGTATGTATGTATGTTGTGTGTGTGTGTGTGTGTATGCGCGCGGGCGCGTGTGTATGTATGTGTGCTGTGTTGTTGGTATGTTTGTGTGTTTGTGTGTGTGTGTGTGAATCAAAACGTGTAGCTACTTTGTTCTTCATCTATTTGTCCGCTTCTACCACATTGTTGTGGCTGGAGAGAAAAACTGACGTCCAGCAGCAAGCTGAAAGGCTGAAGTGAAGAACGTGTGCTGTCATTCTCTTTCTTGCCATTGATCCAGGTCTTCCTTGGTTTGCCTCTCGATTCACATGCAGCTTTTATTATTATGTTTTTTCTTTTATTACCACTATGCTTGGTGATTGTACGATGGAGTTCACGTTCTATAGCCCCTGTCTTCCATGGAAGTGTAATGAAAATTGATTTTGACATATCTTTGGAGATTTTTCCAGTATCATGAATCCCATTTAGGAGGTCTGTTATTTTTTCAACACCAAATTCCTCCAGGGCTTCAATCATCTCTGTAGTAATATTGTCTGGTCCTGGAGCTTTTCCTGGTTTCATCTTTTTCAGTGCTGCAGTATGGGTGGTCCTTCAACGTTCTTTCTTATAATGTGTTCTTCGTTTCTGTCATCTTCAAAAAGGTCTTTAATATACTCTCACCATCTATGTACTATTTTGTCTTTTTCCATCTTTGATTTTAAGCAACCAGTTGATGTACATGTATTTTTCCTGTGGACAATTTCTTCAATTCTTCTGTACATGGTCTTCTATTTCTTTGCATTTTGTTTTCAGCCAAGCTTCCTTAGCTTCATTGCACCTATTCCTGATTTCTTTGTTTATCTTCCTGTATATTTCCTCCTTTCTCTTTGCCTTCCTCCGTTCCTCCATCAAGCCTAGAATTTCGTTTGTCATCCAGTTCCTTTTTGCTTTTCTGTCTACACTAGGGATCTCTTCACAAGCTTCATTTATAGAGTTTCTCAACTTAATCCATTGTTTTAACTGTCACCAACGTCTTCCAGAGCACTGAATTTGTTTAGAACATGTACGTTAAATTTTTTACGTATCACTTCATCTGTCTTTAAGAGTCCAAGATTTAGTTTGATGTTGCTTTTGGTCTGTTTCCTTTTCCTTAATTTCAGCCTAAATCTTCCCGTTACAGGATTGTGATCACTGTTGCAGTCTGCGCCTGGTAGTGTTTTTGCCGTCAGTAAAGAATTTCTAAATCTTTTATTGATCAGAATGTAGGCAATCTGATTTTTGGCATTATCTCCTGGACTCATCCAAGTCCATTTTCTTCTATTAGGCTGCTCAAACCAGGTGTTTCCTACTATGAATCATTCATCTGTGCCCATTCTACAAGTTTCCCTCCCCTTTCATTTTGTGTACCAAGGCCATGAGGTCCAACTATATCCTCCACCCTATCCTATCCCACTTTAGCATTAAAATCTCCCATTACGTGTATTATTGTAACTTCTTGTGATTTAATCTCTTGGCCATCTCTAATACTTCGTAGAAGTTGTCAATTTCGTACTGAGTACTTGCAGATGTAGGTGTATACACCTGAATGATGTTGATATAAAATGGCCTGCCGCCCAGTTTAACCAGCAAAATTCTGTTGGACACTGCCCAGTATCCCCTAACTGCCTTTGATTTGTCCCTGTCCATTACGATGCCTACTCCTCTTTCATGTGAGTTTCCACCAGAATATATTATTGTATGCTCTCTTGATGTTATCGTGCCTGCCCCCTTCCATCTCACTTCCCCTAGTCCTAAAACACTAATGTTAAGCCTGTCCATCTCCATTTTGACATTATCAAATTTTCCTTTTTACAACAATGTCCTGACATTCCATGTTGCGATTTTGGGTGGGATTTTTTTTGTTTGTTTTTGTTTTTGTTTTGTTTTGGGTTTTTTGTTGTTGTTTGTTTGTTTTTAAGATTTAATGCAGTAGCTTGCTGACGGTCTGGTGTAACCTCCGCAGTATGACGGTCCCTACCAGACGATGGTGCTCCATAGGAGCTCCTATTTACGTCGTCATCCTCATTTTTCTTGTTTTGTGTGGCCATGATTGTTCTTGGGAAAGTACGATGGTGGTTTTCCGTTGATTTCCATTGGGGTTTTTTTTTTCTTTTTTTTTTCTTTTTTTTACGGTCTCTCCATTAGCCTTTGTCGTTCCCACGACAACTTACAAGGCAGTAGGGTGATTTTTTTCAGGGTTTTACTCCCTTAGCTTTATTCTCTCCCGAGATGTCTACAAGACAGTGGAGCTATTTACCCATAGCTGGGGGTCTGGTTCGTGGGCACCAAGGCATATCCACACGGCGGTGGGCCTGTGTGCCGCACGTATGGGGGGCCAGACCTCCTCCGAGTCCCTCGAGATTTAGCCTGAGTCCGTGAGGCGCTCAGTTTCCACACGTCGCAACGAGGAAGCATAAAGTGGGGCTTGCTGATGGAGAGGCATGTACTGACAGGAAGAGACTTAGGCATTCTGCTCTCCTTTTCACATACCTGCAAACAGCAATACTAGCCAGTGGTGCGGGCTGAAAGTGAGAGGTGACAAACACGCATTTTATGACCATTGTCTTTGAGAAATTATAATAGGCACAATCTTATTATAATTTACACATATCACGCCTAAACGAATATTATCCATCAAGGAATTTCAGTTACTTTTTGTTAGGCCTGATCGGTTCAGTGAACCCTCGTCAGACTGGTGGGCAGAGGCTTGTTGTAGAACTATTCAGTTGTGAGAACACTTCTCACTATCCGTGTGTGACCCCATTCTGATTTTCTGTTCATCAGTAGGTTGCTTGGGGCGTTGTGTATTTGGACTGCTTCACTGATTTGTCAGTCCAAAGCACTTTTATGTTTGCCTGTCACTGTCATCACAAACTCAGGTGTGTTTTCTTCATGTTTGTGTGTAGTATTAACATGTCTATAGAGGACTGAGTCATTATCTTTGTTCTTATAGGCTGCCATGTGTTCTAACCCCCTACTGTAGCCATTACGGGCGGTCTCTCCATAGTAAACAAACGAGTAATTTTGCCCGAAGAGAGACTAAGAGAAGACAAAGAAGCTGAACTACAGCACTTAAAAACCAAACTAATCACTAAAACTCAACAATATATCGAAAGTAACCAAAAACAGAAGGTCAACCTTGATGCCATACAAAAGGAAGGATTGAAAAATGTGAAAAAGAGAGAGGACATAATGATATTCCAGACAGATAAGTCAGGACGTTTCTCGGTAGACAGTAGAGTGAACTACAAAGAAGCTTGCCAACCACATACTATAAATGACCAAACAATAGATGAAGAAGAACATCTGAGATGCCAAAGAGAGATCAACGCCCACGCCACTATGTGGACCAGAATCCTCAGAGCAGGGAAAATGAAAAGGCTTCAGCCTCAGAAAGAATAAAGAACAACATGTTAGTAGAGAACCATGGTCTAGCGCCACTGTACGCATTGAGAAAAGATCACAATCAAAGCTCAAATGAAAAAGCGGGACCACCGGTAAGGCCAGTATGTGGAGGAAGTGCAGCATACAACCACAGATTCTCACATCTGATTAGTATGATCCTTAAAAATGTCTGGAAAGACGAAATTACTGCATGCGAGAGCACAGAAGAATTGTTAGCTTCAATAGAAGAAATAAACAAATGTGAAATCCAAGAAAACATAATAATAGGCTCCCTTGACGTCAAAGCACTATATCCTAGCCTAGACGTGGATTATACCGCAGAAATCGTTGCAAAAACCTTCTATGACAGTGATTTCAATGTCGAAGGAGTAGACAGTAGAGAACTCGGACTGTATCTCTCCCTCAATATGACAGAACAAGAATTGAAGGACGCAGACATCTCTCACTATTGTCCAAAAAGAAAACACAAGAAAGGCAGACCACCTACCATCACAGGGGGTGCTACTGATACAGATGAAGACAAGAGATATGCACCGTGGATCTTCCCATGTGAAACACCAGACAATATAACCATTAAGAAGATGCTATCTGAAGCACTAAAGACAGTCATAAAATACATCATGAAGAACCACATATATAGGTTCGATGACACCATCAAGAAACAAGCAAATGGTGGCCCTATTGGACTTGAACTAACGGGTGAACTGGCAGGGATTTTCATGGTTTGGTGGGACAAGCAGATATTAGGCAAACTAAGAACACTAGGGATCCGAGTCCTGATGTACAAACGATATGTAGACGATATTAATGTCATCCTGATAGCTCCAGACAGTAGACTGAGATACCTCAACGAAGATGGTGAGGAAGAACTCATAATTGAGGAGGATAGAGGAGAAACAAGGAACAGTGAGGAAAGAGGGATCTCCTTATTAAAAGAGATAGGTAACAACATACATAAGTCGATCCAACTAGAGATAGACTACCCATCCATGCATGAAGACAATAAACTCCCCCTTCTCGATATCAAAATGTGGGTTGAAGAAGTTGAAAAAGAAGACAACAGGCACGTTAAGGTAGTAATGCATGAGTACTACGCAAAGGAAGTATCTACCAAATCTGTCATACATGCCAATTCAGCCATGCCCAGAAGTACCAAAAGGACTGTATTAACCCAAGAATTACTGCGCATACTACTTAGATGTAGTCCTAGGCTCCCGTGGGAAATGACAGTCTAGTCAGGCACATTAACAAA
>CM060310.1:25761502-25766502 GCA_030674185.1 Monoplex corrugatus
TCATTCTCTTTGTTTCTGCCTTGTTCCTCATGCTAAAAGTTTCCTCTTTTCTGTCATTCTCTTTGTTTCTGCCTTGTTCCTCATGCTAAAAGTTTCCTCTTTTCTGTCATTCTCTTTGTTTCTGCCTTGTTCCTCATGCTAAAAGTTTCCTCTTTTCTGTCATTCTCTTTGTTTCTGCCTTGTTCCTCATGCTAAAAGTTTCCTCTTTTCTGTCATTCTCTTTGTTTCTGCCTTGTTCCTCATGCTAAAAGTTTCCTCTTTTCTGTCATTCTCTTTGTTTCTGCCTTGTTCCTCATGCTAAAAGTTTCCTCTTTTCTGTCATTCTCTTTGTTTCTGCCTTGTTCCTCATGCTAAAAGTTTCCTCTTTTCTGTCATTCTCTTTGTTTCTGCCTTGTTCCTCATGCTAAAAGTTTCCTCTTTTCTGTCATTCTCTTTGTTTCTGCCTTGTTCCTCATGCTAAAAGTTTCCTCTTTTCTGTCATTCTCTTTGTTTCTGCCTTGTTCCTCATGCTAAAAGTTTCCTCTTTTCTGTCATTCTCTTTGTTTCTGCCTTGTTCCTCATGCTAAAAGTTTCCTCTTTTCTGTCATTCTCTTTGTTTCTGCCTTGTTCCTCATGCTAAAAGTTTCCTCTTTTCTGTCATTCTCTTTGTTTCTGCCTTGTTCCTTTGCTTTCTGTCATTTCTTCCTATCATTTTCTGCCTTGCTGGTCTGTTCACCTGTATGTGTTCGATAAAGTCTTGCCTACGTTTTCTTAGGATTGATAATTCTGTACATGTATATTATATTAAGCGCATTTTTGGCTCTTGGGAGGTGAGATATGCAGAAGCAATTTCAGATAATTCATGCCCGCTTTTTTGTTATATATAGTTTTGGTGTCCTAAAGTATGCTAAAATTTGTATTCAGGTGTGGTTTTTAAATTAAATCCCTAGTTTTGTACGTTTTGAAGCAATTATAGCTCTGGTATGGCTCACAATAATAACAATAACAATTTGTACAAATGAACATATAAGAGTGTAATTTCTATAAGTGTAGTGCATTTTTATAAATGAACATAACAAGACAAGGATACAATTAGTACAAGTGTGTTATGTTTGTATAAATAAATGCAAGACAAGAATATGATTGGTACAAGCGTGTTGTGACGAATGCGTGTGTGTGTGTGTTTTGTTTGTATGTCTGTGTGTGTGTGTGTGTGTGTGCGTGTGAGTTGAGTGCGTGTATGCAAGAGAGAGAGAGTGTGTGTGTGAGAGAGAGAGAGTGTGTGTGTGTGTGTGGTTGTGTGTGGGTGGGTCTGTGTGTCCGTGTCTCTGTGTGTCTGTGTATGTGTGTGTGTATGTGACAGAGAGAGTGTGTGTGTGTGAGAGAGAGAGAAAGAGTGTGTGTGTGTGTGTGTGTGTGTGTGTGTGTGTGTGTGTGTGTGTGTGTGTGTGTGTGTGTGTGGGTGCACACGCGCGCACGTGTGTGTGGGGGGGGGGAGGGGAGGGGTTCTGGCTGACGCCAAGATATTTCGTTATGAAAACAAGCAGAGAGTACAACGTTCCTTTCACCTGTCCCAATCAATTTATCATTCCACCAATCGAACAATCATCTACCAAAGATTCGGTCAATAAATCAGTCGTAAAATTCGTCTCCACAATCAGCCAGTAAATCAACATCTAATAATCAGAGTCAATTAAGCATCCACATTCATCATTGAATCATTCACAATGTTCATACACACAAATACATATATAAATCATTCACAATTCCATATACACCAATACATACATATAAATCTTTCAATTCATCATTAATCGATTCACAATCTTCATACACACCAATACATACATGTAAATCCTTCAATTCATCATTTAATCATTCACAATTTTCATATACACCAATACATACATATAAATCTTTCAATTCAACATCTAATCATTTACAATATCATATACACAAATACATATACATAAATCTTCAATTCATCATTTAATCGTTCACAATATCCATATACACAAATACATACATATAAATCCTTCAATTCAACATCTAATCATTTACAATATCCATATACACAAATACATACATATAAATCTTTCAATTCATCATTTAATCGTTCACATTATTCATACACATCAACACATACATGTAAATCCTTCAATTCATCATCTAATCATTCACAATATCCATATACACAAATACTACATATAAATCCTTCAATTCGACATCTAATCATTTACAATATCCATATACACAAATACATACATATAAATCCTTCAATTCAACATCTAATCATTCACAATATCCATATACACAAATACATACATATAAATCCTTCAATTCAACATCTAATCATTTACAATATCCATATACACAAATACATATACATAAATCCTTCAATTCATCATTTAATCGTTCACAATATTCATACACATCAACACATACATATAAATCCTTCAATTCAACATCTAATCATTCACAATATCCATATACACAAATACATACATGTAAATCCTTCAATTCATCATCTAATCATTCACAATATCCATATACACAAATACATACATATAAATCTTTCAATTCATCATTTAATCGTTCACACTATTCATACACACCAAAACATACATATAAATCTTTCAATTCATCATTTAATCGTTCACACTGTCCATACACACCAACACATACATATAAATCCTTCAATTCATCATCTAATCATGTACAATATCCATATACACAGATACATATACATAAGTCCTTCCGTTCATCATCTAATCATTCACAATATCCATACACAAACACATATATATAAATCCTTCAGTTCATCATCTAATCATTCACAATATCCATATACACACATAATTTTATTATATATAAATCCTTCCGTTCATCATCTAATCATTCGCAATATCCATATACACAAATACATATATATGAATCCTTCCGTTCTTCATCTAATCATTCACAATATCCATATACACAAATACATATATATGAATCCTTCCGTTCATCATCTAATCATTCACAATATCCATACACACCAACACATACATATAAATCTTTCAATTCATTATTTAATGGTTCACAATATTTATAGGCCTACACACCAATACATACATGTAAATCGTTCAGTTCATCATCTAATCATTCACAATATCCATACACAAACACATACATATAAATCCTTCAATTCAACATCTAATCATTCACAATATCCATATACACTAATAAGTAATATATACATATAAATCCTTCAATTCATAATCTAACCGATTAATCATCTAGGCGACCGACTTGTTTAATCCTTGATAATCAGTTACTCCAATCGAACAGTCGAAGAAACAATGATCACACCTTTCTTGCGATCGATCAAACGATTGACGATTCAAAATTTGATCAATCGATTAACGCATTTCTTACATTAATAAAAATTGTCGATGAATATACTAATCAAATAGTAATCATTCTATATCACTGGCCAGGTTATCGGCAGATCAAACAGTCAGCTGGTCTATCTATCATCAACGTGTAAATTAGCCAATCAGTTTAACGGTGCCATGTAACTTACTGCTCGTGTTACAATGAAAATCCCTGTATAATCGTTAGGATTATTGGCGAGAGATATAGATAAATAGATAGATAGATAGATAGATAGATAGATAGATAGATAGATAGAGAGAGAGAGAGAGAGAGAATGAGATATATATATGTATATATATATAGAGAGAGAGAGACACACACACACACACAGACAGACAGACAGAGTCAGAGAGACAGAGACAGACAGAGATAAAGAGAAAAAGAAACAGAGAGTAACAGAGACAAAGACAGACAGAGCCGAAGAGAGACAGACAGAGACAGACAGACAGAGATAAAGAGAAAAAGAAACAGAGAGTAACAGAGACAAAGAGAAACAGAGCCGAAGAGAGACAGACAGAGACAGACAGACAGACAGAGATAAAGAGAAAAAGAAACAGAGAGAGTAACAGAGACAAAGACAGACAAAGAGAAACAGAGACAGAGAGAGACAGAGATAAAGAGAAAAAGAAACAGAGTAACAGAGACAAAGGCAGCCAGACAGAGACAAAGAGAGACAGAGACAAACAGACAAAAACAGAGACAGACAGACAGAGACAAAGAGAAAAAGAAACAGAGAGCGACAGAGACAAACAGAAAGACAGAGAGAGACAGATACAGACAGACAGACAGAGAGAGAGAGAGAGATACGAGCACAACTTTGCCAAAGTCAGTAGCGCCAAAATTTACAGCTTCGCGAATCGGAAACTGTTGAGCTGACAAATTATCACAAGGCATGAAGACCAGTTTCTTTCGTGGAGAACAGACCAACACACATACACACACATACATATACACAAACGCACAAACGCACAGACACACACACACACATGCACATACGAACATACATATACATGCACATACGAACATACATATACATACACATGCACACACACACACACACACACACACACACACACAGATACACACATACACACACATACACACACAAACAAACGCAGAGAAACTCACACAGACAAAAAAGACACACACACACACACACACACACAGGCACATTCACAGACACACACACACAGGCACATTCACAGACACACGCACGCACGCATACCCATACATACTCACGCACACACACAGACACGCACACATGCCCACATACACACACATGCACATACATAAAGCACACACGCACATGCATTAACATGTACATACACGCAGATACACATCCGCGCCGCACAAACGCGCTTCTATGCATTTATACACACACAAACACACACATTCACGCACACGTACAAATACGCACACATGCGCGTACTCACTCACTCACACACACACAGACACACACACACACACACACACACAATAAACGCACACGCGCGCACATACATACACATACACAACCACCACTGACAGAACACGAGAATCAAATATTGCCCAGGAGAAAACACACACACACACACACACACACACACACACACACACACACACAC
>CM060310.1:25781502-25791502 GCA_030674185.1 Monoplex corrugatus
AGACATTCCACCAGTAGTAGGCCTGATCTGACAATGCCTCCACGACGAAAATTGAGCGAGTTTGAGAGGGGACGAGCTGTTGCATGGTTCCAAGATGGTGTTCCCAAGCGAGAAGTGGCCAGGCGACTTCAGGTGTCCATCTCGGTCATTGTCAGACTGATTCAACGCTTCACAGCCACTGGGAGGGTCCATGAAAGACGCAGATCTGGTCGACCAAAGAAGACGAACCCACGTGAAGATCGTCTCATTGAACGACAAGCCCTGCAGACAAGAACAGCCTCTTCCAGCATCATTCGAAGGCAGCTGAGGGTGGCTATTAACATCAACATCAGCCAGCAGACCATACGAACCGCCTTCATGGGTTTAACCTCCGTTCTCGTCGCCCAGCTGTACGGCCACGCTTAACTCCAGCCCATAGGGCAGCACGCCGCGCCTTCTGCAGACGTCACGTGAGGTGGACACGTCAGCAATGGTCCCAGGTCCTGTTCAGTGATGAATCACGCTTCACCATGAACCACAACGACGGCCGACTGAGGGTCTGGAGGCGCCCAGGGCAACGCTTTATTGACACCACTGTCCAAGAAAAGATGGCCTTTGGTGGAGGTTCTGTAATGGTCTGGGGGGCCTTCAGCCTTCACCACAGAACACCCTTGTATCATGTACAGGGTAACCTGACTGGCCTCCGATACCGGGATGAGATCCTTCGACTGCTGGCTGTGCCTACACTGCAGCAGATGGGACCGACGGCTGTCTACCAGGATGACAACGCTCGCCCCCACAGGGCAAGGGTGGTCAACGACTTCCTGCAGCAGTCTGGAGTCAACAGAATGGAGTGGCCAGCATGCAGTCCCGATCTCAACCCGATTGAGAACCTCTGGGATGAGCTGGATCGCAAAGTGAGGAGCAACCACCCCCCTCCAGGGATGCCCAACACCTCTACCAGATGCTGCAGGCTGAGTGGCAGGCGCTTCCACAGAGGATCTTCACCAACCTGGTCAACTCGATGAGGACTCGCTGCGTCGAGTGCCAGAACAGCCATGGCGGTTACACGCATTACTGAACTTTTGGGAGCATCAGAATGCCCTGTCTTGTGATTTCAATGACTTTGGGAAATCAAATTTCGATACGTACCCACTTTGATCAAATGTACACACCAAACGATTGCTCGAAATTGAAGGCAATTGTGTATCGTTATCACTAAAGCATGGAATTAAATGTTTGCCAAACTTCAACGCATTGGCTTTCTTATTTTGAAAGTTATGAATTTTTGTGCAAGTGATCCTTAACTTTTTGTGCGTAGTGTATATAGGTTTATATTTCCTAGTAATTCTAAGAGTAGGTCACATCACACGGCGCGTTCAGCACTCAACAGCTTATTTTCTTAATTCTTTTTTTTTTTCGTGTTGCTGTTTTGCTTCGGTGATTTGTTTTGTCGTGTGTTTGTCTGTTTCTTTTTAGTGTGTGTGTGTGTGTGTGTGTGTGTGTGTGTGTGTGTGTGTGTGTGTGTGTTGTGTGTGTGTGTGTGTGTGTGTGTGTGTGTGTGTGTGTGTGTGTGTGTGTGTGTGTGTGTGTGTGTGTGTGGGACCCTTTTGTCTATTACAGTAATAGTCTCCCGTTCTTTCTGATTTGTTCTATTGTTAGTTGTTATTTTTCTGAGGCAGCCGTGCGTCTCTTACCCCTTCTCTGTGTGTGTGTGAGAGAGAGAGAGAAAGAGAGAGAGAGAGAGAGAGAGAGAAAGAGAAGAGAGAGAGAGAGAGAGAGAGAGAGAGAGAGAGAGAGAGAGAGAGAGAGAGAGAGACATGGGAGTTTGAAGACAACTGATCTTCTCACTGTCCAGCGACCTGTTAGTTTGAAGATAACTAATCACCTTACTCTCTAGCGACCCAGTATTTTAAAGACAACTTATCACCTTACTCTCTAGCGACCTGGGTGTTTGAAGACAACTTATCACCTTATTAATAATAATAATTACAGTATTTATATAGCGCAAAATCTTGATAAAATCAAATCTAAGCGCTGAAACGGACACACACGCACGCACACACACACACACACACACACACACACACACACACACACACACACACACACACACACACACACACACACACACACACACACACACACACCGCATAGCTATAAATGGGGAGAAAGAATAAAAGCAATGGAAAATTATAGAGACCTGGGGGTTTGAAGATAAATCATCACCTCACTCTCCGGTAACCTGAGGGTTTGAAGATAACCTTTGCCGTTTTACATTATGTTGACTGGATATTCATGTGATTCATTCATCGTCATCATCATCATGTACCCTGCCGCATGGCGTTGGCAACCATGGCCCTCTGTACGAATCTATCCCTTGTTGCCGCAAGCACATCTTCCACCCTATCTGTCCTCAGCCACCCTGCCAGTTCGTCCAGTATTATCTCTCTGGGTTTACCTGGTGCTGTCTTTCCCTCCAGCTTTCCTGTTGTGACCAGGTGCTCTAATCCCCTTTCCTCATGATATGGCCTATAAATGTTGCCTGTCTTTCCCTAATTTTCCTTATGAATAACCTTCTTGTGTCTGCCTCCATCAAGACTGTCTCGTTTGTTTTCTTTGTTGTCCATGGAACTCTCAACATTCTTCTTAGAAACCACGTCTCGGCTGCCTCAATCTTGTTCTGGCTTTGCGTGTTGACTGTCTATGCCTCACAACCGTATAACGTTATCGGTTCTATATAAAATTCAAGAACTCTCTTCCCACGTGTTAATTGATAGGCATTTGTTGGTAAGAATGTGATCCATTACTTGTACTGTTTTCCATCCGCTAGTACCGAGAGGTTCCGCGGGGAGATGAAACTGTGGGTCTGTAGCTAAACTGGGGAATCCTGGCGTAGAGAAGTTGTAGATGTGGACTGTGTCTGTCTGTCCATCTGTCCACACTGCCGTTGTTTTAGAGAAGTTGTAGATGTGAACTGTGTGTGTCTGTCCATCTGTCCACAATTGCCGCTGTCTTCTTCTGGCTGTAAAGCCTGAAGATGTGATGTTGTGAGCTTGAAAGATTGGCTGGTTGACGGGCATCCTAGTCAAAGGGCCAGAACACTTGATTGGCTGTTGTGTGGTGTGATGGGTGACAGGTGTTGCTCCAAACATCTCTAGGATCTCTTCGTGTTTTTTTTTAATTTTCCGTCTCTTGCCTGCTGTTCTTCTGAGATATTCTATCTTACAGGTTGTGGTATTTCTCTGCAGTGTGCCGTTTAACCCTTTCACTCCTGAATCCTATCCACCAACTGCAAAAACTTAACCCTTTGACTCCTCATCCTATCCACCAACTTCATGCAGGGAGCTGGTGGATAGGGTGAGAGAGTCAAAGGGTTAAATGTTTGCTTTGCTAAAATGGCTGACAATGCAGGATGCTGGTGGACAGTGTGCAGGAGTCAAAGCATTAATATCCAGGTCTGGCACTGTCAAATCACTTAAGGGTACAAAGATTATGTATTGATCAGCGTAGCTTTTGTTTTCGTGGGAGTGCTTGAGTGTTTTAGAATGGGTGAAAGTTGGTAGTTCATAGCACGGTGTAATAACATAATAATGTGACAACATAACAATACATGAAGTATGAATGTCGACAAGCTTAAATTTTTGTCGTCTTTTTTTTTTCAGGTTCTGTGGCGGCAGACTACGTGTTTCCTGAAGCATCGAGCCTTCACTGACGACATCAGCAGCAGCAGAAAACAAACAACAACCAAAACAATATACGTAGAATGTTCTCAGAGCTTTTCTTATCATACTCACAGTCAACAACGACACCAAACGTTCAAAATGAAAGGAGAATTACATATTACTAAATAGCACTTACGTTTCCAAATCCGACGATTCTAACAGAAGACAGAACAAACTGCTTCTAGCCTCAAAAGCGATGTCGAAATAAGTATAACAAAGGAAAACTACGACAGCTGTAGACCATAAGTTCCCAGCAGATAGCATTAGCGTGGATGAGACTTTAGAGTTTCAAAAGTGATCAGAAACAAGAGTACAACGACCGAAACTACGGACACAGAAATTAGGGAACAGTGCAATTCTGGCTGTGATTACAAAATAATTCTATATGATTTTGAAAAAAAAAAACTTTCTTTTTTTGACAGAGCATAGTTAGGGATTTTTTTGTTTTTGCTTTTATTGTTCTTGGGTTGTTGATTTTTTTTCACTCAGTTTCAATAACAACGTCGGTTTTCTTTATCTTTTTTTTTTTCTTTTTTTTTAACACTGGTTTTGACAAGAACACAGAGGGGTTTTGTTGTTGTTGTTGTTGTTGTTGTTGTTGTTTTTTTTGTTTTTGTTTGTTTGTTTGTTTTTTGTTTTTTGCTTGTTTGTTTGTTTTGGGTTTTGTTGTTGTTGTTTATTTTGGGATTTTTGTTGTTTTTTGTGTTTTTTGTGGTTTTTGTTGTTGTTGTTGTTGTTGTAACTCTTATGTTTATAACAACATAGTTTTTCGGAAACTCTTGATTGATAAGAACATATCATTTGGAAGTGATTTTTTTTTCATAAGAATGTAGTTTTCTGCAAATTTGGTTTTGACAAGAACATACATTAGCTCCTTTTTTTTTTTTTTTTTTTTTCTTTAACTCTGGTTTTGATTAAAACTGTTTTGGAGACTCTTGTTTTGACTAGAACATTTTGGACTGATCTGTTGATCTGTTTCCACGTGTATCATTTATCGTACCTGTTAGAAATCCAACGAGAAGGGAAAGAGAATCGAAGAATAAGATTTTACAAGTAAATTAACGGGCAAATGATTGTCTTATAGTAGTAACAAGGCAGAAATGGCCGAGGCGGGTGAGTTCTTCGTAGATGCGTTTCCAGAACATTTTTCGGATCCAGATTTTGACATTTATTGCCTAAGTTCATCTTCATCTAGCCCCAGTAGTGCAGACTTAGTGACACTCCTGTCGGTTACGAATACCAGCAATTGCGACTCTGATTCTCCTGTCTCCAGTCTTTTGTCTGAGGAGCATCAACAGCATGATGATGATGATCAGCAGACATCTCTTTTCCGCTCAAGGGAAGACTCTTCAGATAACCAGACATCTCTTTTCCGCTCAAGGGAAGACTTTTCAACGAATCCGTTAAAATATCATGGCTCCTGTGATGATGACTGCAAAAAGCGAATGTTCCACGCAGTCATACATTGTAATCCAGACGATCTTGAATCTGCAAGTAAAGTGAAGAGCGAACTTGAAAAACTTCGACTGACATATGCTGGAAAGGGGTTTCCGGTCAGGATTGCTATACTTCAAGATATTACAAACTCCTTAGAACTTGCTTCTCTGGAAGAGGTATGTAAAAACGAAATGACGAAAGTTGTCATTCTTCTTCGTACACGTAACTATGAAAATGACGAGAGCAGCAAACAGGCCAGACACAGGATTATATCTGGTTCAAGTTGCCCAACAAAAAAACATTACGATGTCTTTGAGTTTTTCTTTGATGAAACTGTGATGAAGACTGCAGCGCAATTGAAGCTGGTACAAAATATCCTGTACAAACCAAAGTCAAAGTCCTTTAAACAAAGAATGAAACATATCCTAACGGGTGAATCTTTTCTTGAACAAGTGAGACATGACAATATTCGCTGTAATGTGAAGAACGACTTCAAAAAGAAATTGACTCTTACCCCATTAATAAGAGGACCAAGCAGAAGAAAACGCAAGGGAAAAGACATTCAGACGCAAAAGTTGGTGCCATCCAGAAGGGTTACACAGGACATGGGGAAGCACCAGCGGTTCAGATTCTTCAGTGCAACCCAAACAGTATACCTCATTTCTAAGACAGCATGCACGTTGGGGGGACAGCAGACGTCTTCGTCACCCAAAGAGCCCTCAATCGTCAGAGGAAAGTTCTTTGCCGTCAAGCCACAGTGAGCACGGCAGTGGTGGAAGACACGGAGATATCAGCAGTTCAGACTGCCAAAGTGGCACGGAATCCAAAACCGGCAGACGTCTGTTTCCACGTTCAGGTCAGCAAAGTCAAAGGTCTGTGTCCTTGCAAAGGGACTGTGTCAATGCCAGTGTGCAACCAATTAATGATGGGAGAACAGGAACCGGTGATGCTGGGAGAACAGGAACCGGTGATGCTGGGAGAACAGAAACCGGTGATGCTGGGAGAACAGGAACCGGTGATGCTGGGAGAACAGGAACTGGTGATGCTGGGAGAACAGGAACCGGTGATGCTAGGAGAACAGGAACCGGTGATGTTGGGAGAACAGGAATCGGTGATGCTGGGAGAACAGAAACCGGTGATGCTGGGAGAACAGGAATCGGTGATGCTGGGAGAACAGAAATCGGTGGTGCAGTGCCAAGATCAGACTTCAGTGTTTATAGACAACAGAATGAAGATGATACAGCACATAGAGATGTTTTACAGGAACATCAGGCTTCAAGCGTACACGTCAGCCAAAGTGCTGAAAGCCATTCCAGTGACACTTCACTGAGAGGGGACCGTCGCCCCAAGAAGAAATTGGCAGACAGCACTTCACTAGGACACGACCCATTACGAGAGGAGAAAAACCATAAAAAGATCAATTGCCACTTCGAGAAGAAACTGGCAGACCAAAATACTTCTTCAAGACACCATATGAATTTGTCAGACAGCGGCTTCCTCTTCCGCTTGCAAGGAAGCAGAAGGGACGCTGAACTACCAACAGATCAAGTCAAAACGAAATTCCAATCGAAAAGTGTTGTTTAGCCAAACACTTAGTGACAAGGAAAGCTACCAAAACACGTCCAGTGACGATCAGCATTTCAATCACTCAGAAACGTCGTCGTTTACAGACGCGGGAGATTCAAAGACACTTCTAACGGCCAGCCAAAGCAATGCCAAGGGAGTTGCCAAAGAAACAACGACACCACGCACACCCTTGATTAAAAATACGGCAGTGGTGCTTCCGATGCGTCCGAACAGACCAGATGAACTCAGTGGCGATGATGAGCAGACTCTACCAAAGACGCGTTACACGCCGCTTACAGCAGCACATGTTTCACGCGTTTCTCTTCAGCAGTGTTCGTTTGACAGTCCAGAGACACAGCAGCATGACCAGGATGCTGTTCGGCCCAGTGTCATCACAAGTCCTCCGCAGAATTGTACATCTGCAGGTCCTGGGCCATTGCATCCTGAAACAGAACAGAACAGAAAACCACCTGAATCAAGCTTATCTCCGCAATTATCTGCGAATACTTCACACGTACATACAGGCATTGCAGAGTTGCCGGAAGAAATTTCATTCCAGCAAGATTCATTGACCACTTTGCCTCTGCATCCTGAAACTACAGAACCGTCAGAAGCAAGTTCAGTAGAACCAACAGCACGTGATTCTAACATAAACGTTGACGTTCTGGAAGGACCTGACGAATCAGCCCAGCCACTGTTATCGCCATCCCTTGAGTAAGTATTTCGAGTAGTTTATTGCTATTTAGTTTAAACACAATGAGTTGCTTTCTTCTGCCTTTGGAGCAGAGCTTGTCTCATGTCTTGATCTCCTGGTTGGTAATGACAATCAGAAATGACGAATTACCAGAACTTGCGATGATGTTGACTGAAACGTAGTCTCTGTCTCGCTAATTGCAAGTTGCAATTGGGCTAATTGCAAGCTGCAATTGGGCTAATTGCAAGCTCAAATCTGCAAAGATAAATTCCTGCTGGACGGTTTTAAGCACTGTGATTTGGGCTTGGAATCTCTGCAATTTGAAGGTGGTTTTTTTTCTTCTGACAGGAACTTGGTGTACAAACCTCTGTAAAACTCTCTTGAGTGCATCTATCAGCATTCCCACAAAGAGGATGGAGAAGAGTATGGATACCACAACGCATCCCTGCTTTACTCCTTTCAGAGTTGGGAAGGGTCCTGACGCCTCCCCGTTGTCTTGCACCCTGGCCAGCATGCCATTGTGGAAGGAAGCATTCAGCGAGACAAGCTTCTGAGGGCAACCAAGTTTTCGTAGTACAGTATTTCCCACAGGCCCTTCCAGATATATGTCAATTGTTTTGGTAGATCTACAAACATCATGTGGAACTCGTGGTTTGGTTGGTGACACTCGTCTTGCAGCTGGTGTGTGGTAAACACTATGTCAGTCGTGCTTCTTTCACCACAAAACCGCACTGAGACTCAGTAATGATGGGCTCGACTACCTGTGCGATGACTGCTAAGGATGACTCCGGCAAGGACCTACCCTGCCGTGCACAAAAGAAATATGCCAGTATGATTTTCACCTTATTAAGTTTTATAACTCTTCTTCTTGTAAATGTGGATGATCATACTCGTAGCATCTTTAGAGTCTTGAGAAACCTCTTCCTTCAGCCATATTAACTTTTACAAGATTCTCAGGTTCTCTAGGAGCTATTTACCTGCATTCCTATTGATCTCTGCAGGAATACCATCAGCTTCTGATGCTTTCCCTGGCGTGGTTTGACTCAGGGCTTTGGTAATGTTGGCACTGGACGACGGGTCTGACGGAAAGTCCTATACTGGGGTAGTGGTGCAGTGGTGTCCTCAGACACTGACGACTTCCTGTTCAGCACTATCTTGAAGTACTAAGCCCTGTCAGTTTTCTTGGTCAGCTGAATGAAATGGTCAGATGTAACGATTGGTACTGAGTCTGAGGCCTTGAGTCTATGTGCATAGGCTACCATGCAGTGACTTTATGTTGTTGGATCAACCCCAGATTGTTGCTGGTATTATTTCATCTTTCAACAGATTTTGTTTTTACTGTGTTCCTTGTGATTAGCGTCGAGTTTGTAAATAAGCTTCCTGATCATGCAAAATAACAGCAAACGGCACAACCTTGACACAGGTTAATAAGTTCAAATACCTGGGAACGGTTATTTCATCAGACGGCAGATGCACATCGGAAATAGCTGGCAGAATCGGCCAAGCCAAAACAGCATTCAAGAAGATGACAAGCATTCTTACCAACAAATGCCTATCAATTAACATCAGAAAGAGAGTCCTTGAATGTTATATAGAACCAATACTGTTGTACGGATGTGAGGCATGGACAGTCAGCAAGCAAAGCCAGAGCAGGATCGAGGCAGCCGAGATGTGGTTTCTCAGAAGAATGTTGAGAGCTCCATGGACAGGAAAGAAAACAAACGAGACAGTCTTGATGGAGGCAGACACAAGTAGATCACTCATAAGAAAGATTAGGAAAAGACAAGCAACATTTATAGGCCACTTTATGAGGAAGGGGGATTTGGAGCACCTGGTCACAACGGGAAAGCTGGAGGGAAAGAGAGCACCAGGTAGACCCAGGGAGAGAATGCTGGACGGACTTGCAAAGTTGCTGGGGATGAGGAGGGTGGGGGAGATGCTGGGGGCAACGAGAGATAGAGATGGTTGGAAGTCCATGGTCGACAACGCCATGCGGTAGGGCACCTGATGATGATGATGATGATGATGATGATGATGATGATGATGATGATGATGATGATGGTGGTGGTGGTGGTGGTGGTTGGTGGTGGTGATGATGATGACGACAACGACGACGACGACGACGACGACGACACGATGATGATGATGATGATGATGATGATGATCTCTTCGTCACCTCAGTCAAAACAGTTCCCTAAGTTTACGATTTACAAGAATATCAGGTGCAGTGCTGTTGATAGCTTCTTTGACAGATTTACATTCTGCTTTTACATTCTCTCCCACAAGCCCTATGTCTATAGTTTTCCTGGACCTTCTCTTGAAGAATGCGTTTACTGTTTCGCAGATTGGCAGTTTCAACATCTTCAGAGGTTCATTCACGGCTGCTTTGGTTTTTCGAGCTAGCAGGATATTCATTTTGCTCCGCAGAAGTCGATGACCCAGACCAGCGTTTATTTCCTGTCAGGCACCGTATGATATGCTCATCTCTTCTGTCTTTCTGTCGCACGTTGACATAATCTATCATGTGTCCCTACTTGGGGCGTGTGTGCATCCATATGTTTTTAATCATGTCCTGCAGAAAAGGATGTTGGTGATGGTG
>CM060310.1:25799002-25851502 GCA_030674185.1 Monoplex corrugatus
TGGTAATCATAATGATTCTCCTCTCATATACGTGCACCCCAACACACATATGCACACATACATACACAGTCACACACACACACGTGAGTGTGTGCGCAGTCTCCGACATTCAACAGTCATCAGTATCGTGGTCCTGTGACCCCAGCCTGTTAGTCTTATTTTGATGCTCTGATGCTTACCATGCATAGACTTCAAAATTTACTAGTGCATTTTTTTTTTTTTAAGTAAGTATGTGCAGTATCACAAGGGTTTGTGTTTTAAACTGTGTCAGTATCAAAAGATGAAAATCTCTCACCGAGGTTATTTTTCATATTATTAGAGAAATTTATTTCAGTTTACCTTGTGTGTGCAGTAAGAGTCAACCATACACCAGTCTTTTTGCCCTGTGATATATCCTGACTCGGTTCTATTTTTAGTTTCTGTCATATCATATGCTGATGTCTGTTGTTGGATTTTTTTTTTTGGGGGGGGGGGGGGGTACTCGTTTTAAATAAATTAAAAAAATAACGCATGTAAGGCTGTTTTGGTTTTTGGTTCAACAAGAAATTCTTTGGTCATATCGACTGTAGTGTTATGATAGATGCATGGCAATCCACCTGCTATATCGCTTATTCGGGAGCGGACGTTACAGTCCATATAACAAAGATTTGGGTTCAACTTTTGACAGTTGTCTTTTGACTGATTTATATGATTTGGTTGTTTTATCATCAACGCCCACCTCAAGTGATATATATATCATGTTATATCTATACATATTGATGTACATATATATATATATATGTAAAATATAAACACATGTATATATATTGTACATATGCATACACACACACACATACATACATCATAGCTGCCAACCTTTGAAGTTCAAAAAACAGGAACCATCAGCCGGGGGGTCCAGGGGGCCGCTTAGGTCCCCTTGGCGGGGTCATGGGGCAGAGCCCCTTGTGGGGCCAGCTATTGATTTTTCACCAATTCAAAGTACAAAAATGGCCTCTCTTGGCATATTTAAGCACGAAAAAGAAGTTTTTCCACTAGACTTTCAAATTCCGGGATTTTTTTGACAGATCCGGGATCGTTTTTCAAATCCGGGAGGGTTGGCAACTCTGATACATACATACATACATACCAGTCTGCTGACAAAGTGTGAATAAGTAAAAATGTTCTTTTATATATGGCAGTTAGCTAACTCAGATAGTTTGGATAAGTAAAAATGTTGTTTTGGTGGCATAAATGTGACCAGTATATTTTTCTGAAGCAACGCTGTTTTTATACAAAGATGTGATTCATATTATTCGAAGAAATCAAGAAATTGTATCACGTTGTGGTCGACTGCAATGGTACCATTGTAACATCATGAGAGAGACAAAATTAAAGAGACATCAATAAAGTTTCAACATGTCTGCAGATTGTTTACTGATAAACATTGTGTTTGTGACTTTTTCTTTGGACTATTTTTTCTGCTCTGCCATAATTCAGTATGAGAGGAATATGAGCTCAAACATGAATCACTGAATCACACCACAACCATTTCACATTTTTCAGCCAGCTACAGACTCTCTATTTGAACACCCAATCCCCCCCCCCCCCCCCCCAACATCACGGGGTGGGGGGGGGCTCTTTCAGTATAAATAGTATCCCCACTTCTGGAAATTCTGTGCCAGAAAGTTCCTCTTTTCTGTCACTCATTGTTTCTGCTTTGTTCCTTTGCTTTCTGTCATTTCTACCTATCACTTTCTGCCTTAATGGTCCATTCACCTGCATGTGTTTGATAAAGTCTTACGTACTTTTTCTTAGGATTCATAATTGGGTACATGTATTAAGTGCATTTTTGGCTCTAGGGAGGTGAGATATGCAGAAGCAAGTTTAGATAATTTATACCTGTTTTTATGTTTTGGTGTCCTTAGGTATGCTTATATTTGTATTCAGGTGTGTTTTTTAAATACCCTGTGTGATAAATTGGACGGAGTGGTCAACGCCAGGGGCATGTCCTTAGATTATGTGCGCAAATCGCATTGATATGTGTACTTAATTTTCTTTTCTTTTTTTTCTGTTGAAGTTATGCATGTTTTGAAACGGTTATAGCCCTGATATGGCTTTACGCAGTTGGCTGGGCTTTAAACAACAATAACAATAAAGAACCCCCAACTGTTCATTTCATAAAATCGTCTGGTGATAAATTTGACGGAATGGTCAACGCCAAAGGCGTATCTTTCAATTATGTAGGTGCATGCATCGACATGTGTACTTAATTTTCTTTTCCACATATATGTCCCATACAGTTGTGTTGGCTTTGAAGTGGTTACAGTCCTGATATTGCTCTGTGTAGTCTGCTGAGCTTTAAACAAGAAGAATAATGTGAATTCGTACATGTGTACATGCTGCATCTATCCTCTGAACAGGTTAACTTTATTCTCACTGGTAAACAGCCTGTTGATGAATCTTTTTTGAAGAAACAGTATCACACAGAGATTGTTACTGTCATTATTGTTTAAAACCCTTTCCAATTTTATCCCGCCGCAGCCCGCCGACCGTGAAACCCCGCTGTTTATTTACACCCGCCGCCTATTACTTAGGCCTGGTGGGGAATTTCCATCACACACTAAGCACTAGGGGTTACACACACCTCATGAATGAAGTTTCCCGCGAAAGTCAGGATAAACCAATGGAAGAATGATGCTGAGTTTGGTACCACACATTGCCTCATTTACAAGATATCGGTCAGCGTCTGACCTTTTCATTCACATGCTTTGGAAAATCTCTGAATACTAGGAAGAGTTTCTGAGCAGAATCTGCAAATGGGAAAGGGTTTTAATTAAAGCCCAGCCGACTGCGTAGAGCCATATCAGGGCTTTAGCCATTTCAAAACATGCACAACACTTCAACAGGACAACAACAACAAAAAGGAAAAGAAAATTAAGTACACATATCAATGCCTGCACGCACATAACCCAAGGTGATGCCCCCGGCACTGACCACTCTGTCGAATTTATCACACAGATTTAAAAAACATACCTAAATACAAATTTAAATGTAACCAAGAACTCCAAAACATATATATATAAGAACGAGCCCAAATTACCCAAAAGTGCTTCCACACATCTCATTTCCCCAGACCCAAAAATGTGTGGTGTATGTGTGTGTGTGCATGAATGTGCATGTACATGGCTGGCTGCACGTTTGTGGCTGCAAATCGTGTATGTGTGCATGCACACAGGAAACTGATAAAACACACATATACTCCCCAAGACACAGATACTCGCAGACAAATTACAGGAACGCAGAGTCAATCATATTCATAAAGCAAAAACACATCACATTTATAAAGCTTTTTATTTCCAAACAAAGCACCTTTCTTAGAAAGTCGTAATCGAATGCCTTCTTTCATGGCTTTGCTGCCTTCTGTCAATAACACTGCCATTCATTCTAACCAGATCTGTACCTGTGTACCTGAATGCAATTCTTCTTTATGTGTGGCAATAAATAAATCAGTTCATTCAGTAAATGACTCTTCAAACATGCAAATTATCATAACTAATTGTTCCACAGTCAAACACACACACACACACACACACACATACACACACACACACACACACACACACACAATCACACACATGGACACACCTGCAGAAAAGATACATGAAAACAGCTTCAATTTTTTTCTTTTTCATCGAAGGCAAATACTGTTTTAATAAGAAAAGGTGTGTGGGGGTTTCTTGGTTTGTTTACTATATAGGTTTTTTTATTTGTGTTTTCAGGGATTTTTTTTTGTTTTGTTTTGTTTTTTGTTGTTGATTGGTCTGTTGAACTGAATTGTTTGTTTTGTTTTACGCATGTTAACATTTTAAACAAAACTACCTGATGATTTCACAAATTCAGACACAAAGGTATGATGGAATATGAATCGTTACAAAGCAAAAATAAAACAGATACTTAGTTTGAATGGTTGAATGCCTAGCACACTCATGATGATGCTCAACTTCTTTCAAAGTTTCTCTTGTTTGTGCAAAATCATTTTGTTTGAATTCTTCATGCTCGTCCTTTGAAAAACAAAATGCTGCTTTAGAGCTAATGTTTACTTACTTCCCCCCCTTACTGATAATTTATTTCTCTCACTCATACTGGTTTCTCATTTCCTTGTCTTTATATTTTATACAAGCACTCATTAAACTATAAATCATTTTTACTTGGAAAAAAAATGAAGTTGGATATTGATTCTGTGAGGAAAAAGCTCATGAGGTCTGAGGAAATTGATTCTCTCTGCAGTGAAAATCCATGGATCTGATAATTCCCTCCAATGATTAGACAAAAATGGTTGTGTTATCAAATACAGGATTTATTTTTACTTTTAAGATAATTTTACACACACACACACACACACATACACACACACACACACACTTAATAAAACACACACACACACTTAACTCTATTGTGACTGCACTTGCCACAGCTGAGCTCTCCTCCTGGCCTAGGGCTGCCACAGTGAAATCACTGAGAACCTGGTGCAAGTGAACTTATCCATCGATTTTAGACAAAGAAACCGGCAAAATGTAGCTGAAGCGTTCAACAGAAGTTCCCTGCACAAGGGAAGCAACTGCCAACTACTAAATCATTAGCATAACTAAAGTAGAGGGAGTTATATACCCTTGACTGTCTGTTATTATGATCGAAGTAGCCCGTCCTCAGTGAGAGCTCAGCTGTTACTTCGATCGAAGTAGCCCGTTGTCAAAGAGCTAAACACACACTCACACGCACATGCTAAATCAAACACTGATGCATATCTTAAAATGTAAAATCTAATTGTACATCAATATTTTCAAACTGACATGTTGTGTTTATGACCATGTTGCTTGCAGATCTTGCGACTCAAATGACTAAAATCTGTCAATGACAGACCAAACAAAAATTGTCTTAATAATGCAGAGAAGCACTTCCATTTTCAAGGGGAAAACTCCAACTTCAAACCCATCTCATGGCTAAAAAGAAAGAAATACTTTTGCAAATGTCCTCATGTTTACCCATTTGTCCGTTTGAGACTTAGCAAAAACGCGATGCAGAAAAGCAAGCACCATCCTCAAAATGATGACCCCTAGAGAATTGAAGTCTCCTGATTATGCTACTGTATTTCCAAACAATAAGCTATGGGACAACATAACTTCCAAACATGCTGACAGAAAAATAAATACCTTTATTTATCTGTGTTTTATCTTTCCCATTTTGAGGCAGATCACTGTAGCTGATAACCCTGAAGCAGCAATGGTTGAGAGAGTACAATGCTTCATGTATGTCTACCAACTATGATTTGAAAAAAAAAAAAATAAATAAATACCAAAAAACTAACAGTTTGGCCAACTTTTTTTGTTCTAATTGACATACGAAAACATACAACAAAGTAATAATAACCATGACTTGATATTTAAACTAAAATATATTCAATCCTTCCATAAAATTTACAGCAACAAACAAAACAAAACAAAAGAAAGACAACAAAAGATAGACATAAACAAAAGTACAATTTGGAGAAGTGGGCAGGGCTGACACACCATTCATTCATCCTCTGTCGAAGAACATTCATCCCATAACGTCTCAAACAAGTCCCTTAATACCTTGTCTTCATACTAATACTATAAATTGCCTTCAGTGTATATGTGTGTGTAAAAAAAAAAACATTTCATCAACAGCTGGCCATAACATCATAGTCCATTTCACTGTTCACAAATCAATGTATATCCCTCAAAATACCGTAAAGCCTAAATCAAGTTCAGTGTTCCAATAAGCTATCATAATACAGGTTCTTTAAAAAGCGTAGATTGTCTGCAGAATTTTGTGTCTTGATGCCGAGGCCTTTTCCAACTGTGGATGTGGTCTGAAAAGAAAACAAATCTGTCATTGTGAATATCTGATGTTAAGCAATCAAAAACAAAACAAAACAAAAACATAGCAACTCCCTTTCTGTGCATATTTGACACATTTCATGCAATGTTTACTTTCACTTTTATCCATGAGTTTCGCAGCAGATTCAAGCATACTACTCAAATTTTCTTCAATCGATTCATAACAGTTGAGATATACATGCTTAAGTTTGAAAAATTAAAGTTTTCCTATCCCAACAGTCCAATAATGGGCCACATTTATTCAGAACTACACCACAATTAATTCGAGTAAAAAAAATTTTTTTAAGAAAGTTCAAAGATTCAGCACTCAGCGCAAAGAAAACTACCTCACTCTAAATGTCATAAGAACCACTGAACCACTGAATTAGTAACAGATTTAAGGGGAAAATGAAGCTCCTCTCCATTACATAAAAGATAGGCAAAAGATTAAACGTGTGAATGTATACAAACATTTTGGCACACACTTAGATAAGCAGCTAAATTTTAATGCAAAGACTGATTTAATTCATAAGAAATGCCAATCATGAATGTATGTTTCATGCAAACCTAGTAATTGTAATGTTCAGACAAAAATCATGAGCGTACTTCATCAGTTTTGTGAAGCTAAACTGACTTATGTTTTGTGTGTTGGCTTGGTAGCCTGTCATCATGTCAATGAAAATTTTACATTTCTAAATAACATTAACTCTTATTGTCCGTTAGGGGTTTTAAGTCTGGCCGAAGGCTTTGCACTATGCGAATTGTCAAAGACAGGGTTCGGTCAGTAAAATGATGATAACTTTTTTTGTATCCAACACACAGCAAACATTTTGGTATGCCCATGTTCAAAATAAAATTGTGCATCTTGTGAATAATGCTTCATTGATATTATTGTCATATTGAGATAATCAGAAATGCTAATTACAGACACACGTTTTACAGCACAGACAAAAAACAGTTGTATGGCTGATACTGACAGCACTATAGCTGACCAGGAATCCTTGTACATCCAAACTCTAAGAAAAAAAGATGTTCCTTGACATCCTAGCAATAAGTTCACCACCACCAAAAATGTCACTGTTGCTTTATTTTAATGCTTTTCACCTCTAATTGACTTCAGGTCACCTCCCCGAAAATGACAAAAACCAGACATCTTTGCTGTTACACATGTCACAACTTGTTCATGAGCTTTCTTTTCTATACTGGCTGCAAATTTTCTAGTGTAGAACCATTATTTGATGCAAATATAAGTAAAAACCATTAAAAAAAAAAGTGTGTGCTCATCTGTGGACTTTTTCACTGATCATATGATGTCAGGTGAGTTTCAGAAAGTGCTCATTTCTTTGAAGAAGCCCTGCTGATGTGTCACACCATCCAAAGAAACCAACTCATCATTTGAGTGTCAGAAAACTCCCATCACTGTCACTGATGATATTATTGCTATTACTATTGTCCAGTGTCTCTTGAAACAATTTTATCGCCTGTTCAGCAGTCACCCTCATAGGGCACCGCCCACCCGTTGCCATGACAAATCAAAACACAGCACAAGATGCAAAAAAAAAAATCCAACTTCAAACTACTTCACCGGCACAGAAAAACATGAAACAAAAGCGGAACTATCTATTGCCATAAAGGAAGCCATAAAGCCGGCTGATATCAGAAAAGAAGTGATTGGTGCAGTCAAGATATCTGGTAACTGAAAAAGCCGACTGAGTCGGCTTGCCATCCATTCAGGTTGGACAGAAAGCCGACAATCGGTTTGCCAGACAATAAGAGTTAAGGCCATGTCTTGTAAGACTGAGGACAAAAGGCAGTTGTATGAAAGATGAATGATACAGAAATCGAGAACAGCTGTTTTCAACAGCAGTCACGTCCATGTGCAATGCTACAAACTCCTTTCATCAGACCACCGATTTTATGCACTAAAAGTGAAGCAGTGCAGAACAAAAAGTAGTAGCTTTGTGCCAAAGTTGGCTGAGCTCCTTAACACATTTCTGACCTCACGATACTGCTGAGATTGCTGCCCCTGGACCAAGTACACGCCTGCATTTTTCCAGCCATTCTGACACCCTTTAGCTGCAAGCCGGCATCGCCTGTGAGTGCTATTTTTAGCCAGGCAGGGTCGACCAAAGTCTTATCTCTGTAGAACGTCTTTGTGCTCAAGCACTAGTGATAAAAGAAGGACGCTTTGTGTGTGTGTGTGTGTGTGTGTGTGTGTGTGTGTGTGTGTGTGTGTGTGTGTGTGTGTGTGTGTGTGTGTGTGTGTGTGTGTGTGTGTGTGTGTGTGTGTGTGTGTGTGTGTGTGTGTGTAACTGCTGCGTTCTTCCAAGAGTCTTAAGAGGGACTGAATGTACCAAGCGACTCAGATCAGCACAAGAGTACTGGAATCTAGTCCAATCTGAGGCCTATACTACCACGCGCGCCTGTGCCTCGCTATACATGGCAGCGGAAAGGGTGAAAAGGGTGTGGGGATTGGAAGGGAAGGGGAAAGATGCAGGGCAGAGCCAACTAAAGTATCTTGGATTTGTGCGCCGTAAGTTTAATTAAGCTGCGATCAATGCTATAAGTTGCACCTTATAAAATCCTCTTGCCTGCTTGTTTCAGAACAGATCTGCTTAAACTGTGTAAAAATGACTGTGCAATTGTGTAAAAATGATTGCATATGCATGTGCATGCACACAGTCACTCTTTCTCTCACAAACACATAGGACAATCATATACACACACACAATAAAATCACAAATGTTTATGCACAGACTGTCAAAAACAAACACACACCTGCTAAAGAAGAAGCTGAGGGTGTCCCTGGCCGTTCGAGGAAAATAGGACTGCTGAATAATGTGGTTCAAAACCAGCAAGGCCCCACTGATATCACTGGGTGGCTTGTACTTCTTGTCCTCCCCCTAAATGAAAACAGACAGAAAGAAGCCACCGTCTGTACAGATGTACGTCTGACCATCCACACCTGTCTGTTGAGATGTACATCTGACCACTCACACACAAAAATAAAAACAGGGCATTATTTACACATCTCTTCTCAATGGAGATTGTCATTATTATTTTTGTTTAAAATCCAGCTGACTGAACACAGTCAAATCAGGGCTATAACCATTTCAAAACATACACAATACTTAACCCTCTTGTATCTGCATTCTAGAGAGCTGCACTGCCCCTAGATTTCGAATTTTCTCAAGCTTTTTCCCCCAAAATAGGGTTACTCTGTTCATGAGTGCACTGTGAGCATGTCTGATCAGATATAAAGCTAGAAATTTGTCAGCTGTCGTAAACATGCTTTACTTCCATATCCAAGTGAGTATGTCTTTCTAACCACTGCTTGTCGTGTCATTGTCACCAAAGATGTCACCAAACATGAATAAATAAGTGACATATATATGAAAACAAACGAAGCACACTATACGTGACCACAACACATACAGATGAGTAATGAATTAGAGTATGGTTTAGTTAAAGTGTCTAACAGCATTTCCATGTGATAGTACTCACAGTGGTCACCAAATGTCACCAAGTGCTCCTCAGGTATTTACACAGTTTGTTCAGGTAGTTGTTATCACTATTTTTCTTTCCACTACAAAACTACATTCAATGTTCATAATACAGTTTACTAATTGTCTGTACAAAAACAAAAAGAATCTAAAGGTTTGGCATCAGCTGGCAGTATACAAGTTGGTCCGACCCAGAGATCAAATTTCTTTACTGTCAGCAGAACCAGTGATGGGTGCCACGTTCACTGGAATGCGGCCAGCGGCGCATTATCTTCTGTGTCGGTCTGCTCTCCTAAATCACAGTTTTCATCATCTTCCCCCTTACAAACCTCAATATCTGACTCAGCTACATCTTCTTCGTGTTTTCCTAATTTACGAACAGTAGTATTTAATTCCTCCTCTGAATAATCTGGAGAATCATCTGTATCCTGAAAACCGTCTGCTACAAAGGGCATCGCCATTTTTTCACATGCTACGAGGCATGAATGAAAATACTCCAACCACATTTCGCGCCCAAGCATAAGTGAATGGATGTGTGTGTAGTGCTAATTTTCCCAAGATCATCTCATTGGATGATACCAAGAATGTTTGACCAATTGTCAGTCACCCAGGGCCAGAAACATGTGATCAGTGCTTGATCAAAATAGCCCATGCCCGTGGCCAATTTTTACGGTCGGGTACGGCCGTAACGAAGCGCTAGGCAGTGCCAGCGGAACTGTCGGCTGCGGTTGTAATGAAACTAAGAGGGTTGAATAGGAAGAAAAAAAAAAAAGGAAAAGAAAATTACTAACCAATGCATTCACACACTTAATCTATTGTTATTTTCATTTCTGTTTAAAGCCCAGCTGACCACATACAGCCATAACAGAGCTACAACTGCTTCAAAACATACACAATATTTCCACACGCAAAAAAGGAAAAGAAAATTAAGTACACACACCAATGCATTTGCACAAATAATCTAAGGAGATGTCCTTGGCGTTGACTGAGATAAAACACCATCAATCAAAATAAGGAAAAAAATCACACAGAAGAAAGTGCATAGATAGATACTATAGGTGTTTTCATGGGTCCCCCTCCCCTTGTTCTGAGCAATGTTGTACTGGAATGCTTGTATATAATGTGTCTTCCCCTGTTCTGAGCAATGTTGTATCGATATGACTGTATGTAACATGTTTTCCCCCTGTTCTGAGCAATGTTGTATTGGGATGCTTGTATGTAACATGTTTTCCCCCTGTTCTGAGCAATGTTGTATTGGGATGCTTTATGTAACGTGTTTTCCCATGTTCTGAGCAATGTTGTATTGGGATACTTTTATGTAACGTGTTTTCACCCTGTTTTGAGCAATGTTGTATTGGAATGCTTGTATGTAACATGTTTTCCCATGTTCTGAGCAATGTTGTATTGGGATACTTTTATGTAACGTGTTTTCCCTTGTTCTGAGCAATGTTGTATTGGAATACTTGTATGTAACGTGTTTTCCCATGTTCTGAGCAATGTTGTATTGGGATGCTTGTATGTAACATGTTTTCCCATGTTCTGAGCAATGTTGTATTGGAATGCTTGTATGTAATGTGTTTCCCCCTGTTCTGAGCAATGTTGTATTGGGATGCTTGTATGTAACATGTTTTCCCATGTTCTGAGCAATGTTGTATTGGGATGTTTGTACGTAACGTGTTTTCCCGTTGTTCTGAGCAATGTTGTATAGGGATGCTTGTATGTAACGTGTTTTCCCCTTGTTCTGAGCAATGTTGTATTGGGATGCTTGTATGTAACGTGTTTTCCCCCTGTTCTGAGCAATGTTGTATTGGGATACTTGTATGTCATGTCTTTTCCCCTTGTTCTGAGCAATGTTGTATTGGGATGCTTGTATGTCATGTGTTTTCCCCCTGTTCTGAGCAATGTTGTATTGGGATACTTGTATGTCATGTGTTTTCCCCTTGTTTTGAGCAGTGTTGTATTGGGATGCTTGTATGTCATGTGTTTTCCCCTTGTTTTGAGCAGTGTTGTATTGGGATGCTTGTATGTCATGTGTTTTCCCCCTGTTCTGAGCAGTGTTGTATTGGGATGCTTGTATGTCATGTGTTTTCCCCTTGTTTTGAGCAGTGTTGTATTGGGATACTTGTATGTCATGTGTTTTTCCCCTGTTCTGAGCAATGTTGTATTGGAATGCTTGTATGTCATGTGTTTTCTCCCTGTTCTGAGCAGTGTTGTATTGGGATGCTTGTATGTCATGTGTTTTCCCCCTGTTCTGAGCAATGTTGTATTGGGATACTTGTATGTCACATGTTTTCTCCCTGTTCTGAGCAATGTTGTATTGGAATGCTTGTATGTCATGTGTTTCCCCCTGTTCTGAGCAGTGTTGTATTGGGATGCTTGTATGTAACATGTTTTTCTCCCTGTTCTGAGCAATGTTGTATTGGAATGCTTGTATGTCATGTGTTTTCCCCTTGTTTTGAGCAGTGTTGTATTGGGATACTTGTATGTCATGTGTTTTTTCCCCTGTTCTGAGCAATGTTGTATTGGAATGCTTGTATGTCATGTGTTTTCTCCCTGTTCTGAGCAGTGTTGTATTGGGATGCTTGTATGTCATGTGTTTTCCCCCTGTTCTGAGCAATGTTGTATTGGGATACTTGTATGTCACATGTTTTCTCCCTGTTCTGAGCAATGTTGTATTGGAATGCTTGTATGTCATGTGTTTTCCCCTTGTTCTGAGCAGTGTTGTATTGGGATGCTTGTATGTAACATGTTTTCTCCCTGTTCTGAGCAATGTTGTATTGGAATGCTTGTATGTCATGTGTTTTTCCCCCTGTTCTGAGCAATGTTGTATTGGGATACTTGTATGTCATGTGTTTTTCCCCTTGTTTTGAGCAGTGTTGTATTGGGATGCTTGTATGTCATGTGTTTTCCCCTTGTTTTGAGCAGTGTTGTATTGGGATGCTTGTATGTCATGTGTTTTCCCCCCTGTTCTGAGCAGTGTTGTATTGGGATGCTTGTATGTCATGTGTTTTCCCCTTGTTTTGAGCAGTGTTGTATTGGGATACTTGTATGTCATTGTTTTTTCCCCTGTTCTGAGCAATGTTGTATTGGAATGCTTGTATGTCATGTGTTTTCTCCCTGTTCTGAGCAGTGTTGTATTGGGATGCTTGTATGTCATGTGTTTTCCCCCTGTTCTGAGCAATGTTGTATTGGGATACTTGTATGTCACATGTTTTCCCCCTGTTCTGAGCAGTGTTGTATTGGGATACTTGTATGTCATGTGTTTTCCCCCTGTTCTGAGCAGTGTTGTATTGGGATACTTGTATATGTCATGTGTTTTCCCCCTGTTCTGAGCAGTGTTGTATTGGGATGCTTGTATGTCATGTGTTTTTCCCCTGTTCTGAGCAGTGTTGTATTGGGATGCTTTGTATGTCATATGTTTTTCCCCTGTTCTGAGCAGTGTTGTATTGGCATACTTGTATGTCATATGTTTTCCCCCTGTTCTGAGCAGTGTTGTATTGGGATGCTTGTATGTAACGTGTTTTTCCCCTGTTCTGAGCAGTGTTGTATTGGCATACTTGTATGTCATATGTTTTCCCCCTGTTCTGAGCAGTGTTGTATTGGGATACTTGTATGTCATGTGTTTTTCCCCTGTTCTGAGCAGTGTTGTATTGGCATACTTGTATGTCATATGTTTTCCCCCTGTTCTGAGCAATGTTGTATTGGGATACTTGTATGTCATGTGTTTTTCCCCTGTTCTGAGCAGTGTTGTATTGGCATACTTGTATGTCATATGTTTTCCCCCTGTTCTGAGCAGTGTTGTATTGGGATACTTGTATGTCATGTGTTTTTCCCCTGTTCTGAGCAGTGTTGTATTGGCATACTTGTATGTAACATGTTTTCCCCCTGTTCTGAGCAGTGTTGTATTGGGATGCTTGTATGTCATGTGTTTTTCCCCTGTTCTGAGCAGTGTTGTATTGGCATACTTGTATGTAACATGTTTTCCCCCTGTTCTGAGCAGTGTTGTATTGGCATACTTGTATGTAACATGTTTTCCCCCTGTTCTGAGCAGTGTTGTATTGGCATACTTGTATGTAACATGTTTTCCCCCTGTTCTGAGCAATGTTGTATTGGGATGCTTGTATGTCATGTGTTTTTCCCCTGTTCTGAGCAATGTTGTATTGGCATACTTGTATGTAACGTGTTTTCCCCCTGTTCTGAGCAGTGTTGTATTGGGATACTTGTATGTCATGTGTTTTCCCCCTGTTCTGAGCAGTGTTGTATTGGGATGCTTGTATGTAATGTGTTTTCCCCCTGTTCTGAGCAATGTTGTATTGGGATGCTTGTATGTAATGTGTTTTCCCCTTGTTCTGAGCAATGTTGTATTGGGATGCTTGTATGTAATGTGTTTTCCCCTGTTCTGAGCAATGTTGTATTGGGATGCTTATATGTAATGTGTTTTCCCTTGTTCTGAGCAATGTTGTATTGGGATGCTTGTATGTAATGTGTTTTCCCCTTGTTCTGAGCAATGTTGTATTGGGATGCTTGTATGTCAGTGTTTTCCCCCTGTTCTGAGCAATGTTGTATTGGGATACTTGTATGTAACATGTTTTCCCCCTGTTCTGAGCAATGTTGTATTGGGATGCTTGTAGTTGTATGTAATGTGTTTTCCCCTTGTTCTGAGCAATGTTGTATTGGGATGCTTGTATGTCAGTGTTTTCCCCCTGTTCTGAGCAATGTTGTATTGGGATGCTTGTATGTAATGTTTTCTCCCTGTTCTGAGCAATGTTGTATTGGGATGCTTGTAGTTGTATGTAATGTGTTTTCCCCCTGTTCTGAGCAATACTAATAATACAAATAACAATCATCATCATCATCATTCTTGTATAGCAGAATTTTCCAAACTCATTTGGACTCGCTGAACGTTACCCATTTACAACTGTAACGCATAACACATACATAAACACAGATCTGTCACATACATCAGAATACACTCAATAATAAAGGTGCTTAAATGAATACATATTATCAAGTGTCTAATCATACACATACATATGTGACCCTCCATGGGAAAAGGAGGCTGAAGATGCAGCCAGCCAGTTATAGCTAAAATAATTCAAATAAATTGTCAGTTGTTTGCAAAAAATAATGCTATCCTTATTATTCTGTTTGCTCTATTGTTGCTGTTGTTTCTTCAAGAAATGACAGTTTTCATTTACCTTCAACAAACCCAGGCTGACGAGGAATGCATTAGGTACCTGTGTGTCAGCGCCTTCCACCTGACCAAACACGTGCTGCAGCAAGCCGTCTGCAGAAAGAGAAGTATACCGGAGTTTATGCTTGCATTTTATGCTGGGTTTTCAACAAAAGTCTCAGGGTCAGCATTATGACAGCAATGCTGAACTTCGGCTCTCCCTCAGTGATGTACTTTCCGCATCCCTGAACTTTGCCAGGTGCCTGCTGACAGCTAGCTAACCATATCAATGACACTCACTAGTCCTTGTCCACACACATAGTGAGTAAATGAAACGTTTTCATGACAGACTGTAGCGCCACAGCTGAACACAGAACTGGTGAGGGAATTCAGACCAACACTTGATGATGCTGACAGGGTTTCACAAAAGATGTCGGCACCCACCAGTCGCCGTGGTATAGTGGTTAATGCAACGGACTACTGACTGAAAGACTGTGGTTTCGAATCCCCATCAGTTCCTTCAAAACTATATCATTGTGGGATTTTTCGGCTCTAACCGGCTCCTACCCAGAGTTGGGGGTGCTATGGGCTCATTTGGAAGACTGGGACCACACAGTCGAGTCTCATCCACTTCATGGATGCGGCACCGAGGGTGTTATTCAAATCTTCTGACCAGAACCGCAGGTGTCTGTATCTCTCAGGCCTCGTTGACGCCAGGATATGTGATGATAGTAAGCATAGAGTACACCCCTGTCACACAGTCTCAATCCTAGATGGAACTTCATAGCATCATGATTATCATCCTCATCGACATCATCATCATCGCATTGTAAAAAAAAACTGTGCCAGCTTCTGTGGCCATTAAAGATGGCATAGAAAATGGGCTGAAAAAAAAGGTGAGCACAAAGGTAACCTCCCTGAGTGCAAATGATCCTAAAAAAAAATAAAAAATAAAAAAAATTAAAAAAAAATTTTTTTTTAAAAAGATGTCATCACCCACTGACCCATCCCCATTACCACTGTATCAGCATCTACACAACATCTGGTAGTGATATAAGTACGGCACTGCAATCCGTAACAGTAGTTCTGTATAACAGACATTGTCAGAAAACAATCCTCAATAAAATGGTGATAAGGGTGAATCTTATAATTTGTGGCCATATGAGAGACAGACAGACAGAGACAGAGAGTGTGTGAGAAAGTGAGAGTGTGAGAGAGAGGGAGAGAAAGTAAACTGAATGAATGTGTGTGTGTGTGTGTGTGTGTGTGTGTGTGTGTGTGTTGTGTGTGTGTGTGTGTGTGTGTGAGTGGTGTGTGTGTGTGTGTGTGTGTGTGTGTGTGTGTGTGTGTTGTGTGTGTGTGTGTGTGTGTGTGTGTGTGTGTCTGTGTGTGTATGTGTCTGTGTGTGTGTGTGTCTGTCTGTCTCTCTGTGTGTCTGTGTGCGTGTGCGTGTGCGAGTGTATGTGAGTGTGTGTGTATGCCAGTGTATGCGTGTGTGTGTGTGCATGTGCATGTGTGCTTGTTTGTCTAAGAAACTCTTGCTGAGAAGTGACACATCACAAATACAACACATAATGAAAGAAGACTAAGGCAACTAATGGAACAGAAACAACAGCAATAGAGAAGATTACACAAAATAATTTTGTGTAAATATGTGGGACAAGACGACCAAATGAAAAGACAAAAATAGTACAGACCAGCAATATCAAAGGCACATTTCTGACCCTTGTCGTCATTCTCTTCCACCACCAGCGATATCTGAAAATAAAACAAAACAAAACAAACTGTATGAGGGGAAGAGAGTGGAACCTGTCTTTTTCAAAATGCACAGAATTAAGGACGTCAAGCTTACAGTTTCAGGATTGAAATTTAAAATATTTCAATATCTTTTAAAAAAAATACTGTAATGTCCATAACATACTTGATACAACCACAATTTTGAAAGAAATTTATAATTACAATTATATCAGCTTACAGTGTTTGAAGGAAACAAAAAGATATTGTTCAGCATTTCCTTTGGATGTGTGATAACACAAAGCAATTTTGGCAAAAAACTGAAACACTGCTGAACGCCATACTGTCTTATCAAGACCATACTAGATTAATGACATACGTATTCCTGGACTTCAACATAACATTTGCTAAAATGTGTATCTACACATGTGAGATAAATATGCCTCAATATCTGTCCTGGAAAAGAATATGTAAGTATTTACTGTCTTCAATACAGAAGATCTGATGGGTATCTATAAAAAGAATGAAATGTTTACTCTGTCTGCAAAACAGAAGATTTGGTGGTAAAATTGTTAATATCACAAATGCAGTGTACTGTTCTTTGTGTCTGAATCATTTTTCACATGTGGCTCTAAGATTTTACATGACTGTGTTTATTCATTACAGTGCTATCCCTATCTGAATGTAGTATTTGAAAATTCAACTTTACGAAAAAGTTAACAAGAAACATTAAACAGCAAAATGGGCAACGTCTAGAGCATCATGCCTGGCCACTTTCATGGCCACTTAACACCCCCTGTGGCTGCAGTAAACAATGCTGGAAGCTTCTGACTGCTAAGTGTCAAGACTACAACACGGGGAATAAGCTGGCAGCTATGTGAGCTGGTGGTTAGGAGAGCTGCCCAATACAGAGATGAAGGCCCAGAATAAGGCAAGAAAGGGCTCTTCCATTCTCTCTTGGTCCGGCAGCTGAGCAGGACCTGGTTGGTTCGCATTGTGTGATTATATCCCGGGTTTTGTAGTCTCCCCCATCTTACCATTCAGTTTGTACACAAGGTAATTGATGACTGGGTCCAAATGGGTCATGCTGAGCAAGAACAATTCCCCTTTGCTTGATGAAATATCTCAGCTGCTATCGTATGGCATCAGGAGGTTTGGAGGTCAATGTCTGGAGAATGGTGAGGCACTGGTGCTCTGGATCCCATCCAGCACCCTCGGGTGTTTCTTAGTAACTTTTTCATAGAGTTAAACTTCAAACATATGCTTGATATTACATGCTAAGGACATAATAAATTGCAGAAAAGTTTAAATAAAGTTTTTGCATTATTCATAAAGTTAACATTCAAACATGTGCTTGATACTATGTATTAAAGACATTGAAATTGCAGAGAAACTTCAAGTAAAGATTAACATTTAGACTCCAGCACCTTGTCCACCAGCATCCTGCATTGTCAACCATGCTAGCAAAGCGAACATGTTACCCTTTGATTCCCTCACTCTATCCATCAGCTTCGTGCAGGATACAGGTGGATAGGGTGAGGAAGTCAAAGGGCTCAGTTTTTGCAGTTGTTCGATACGATGCAGGAGTTGAAGGGTTAAATTGTGTACCAATGAAAAGTTCTACATACCCTGACAACAGCCTCCACAACCTTGCTTGGGTCATCAATGTCAGCCTGAAAATCCAATACTTATTTCTATTATGAAATAGTATGATACTGACAAAGACATCATAATTGTATACAATCACAAAGACATCAAATTTGAACACAACCACATTTTGACTCCAGCACCCTGTCCACCAGCATCCTGCATTGTCAACCATGCTAGCAAAGCCAAAACTTAACCCTTTGACTCCTCACCCTATCCATCAGCTTCCCGCAGGATGCTGGTGTATAGAGTGAGGGAGTCAAAGAGTTAAGGTTTTGCAGTTGGTGGACAGAGTGCAGGAGTCAAAGAAATTAACTAAAACAGGTAAAGCATTTTCCATTATCCAGAGGTCACAGCGAGTTAGATCATAGAAAGCAACTTTTCTCAAAGTCCAATACTACAAGAGTAGTTCCATTTCCTCTCCCTAGCAGCTTTACCTTCCCCAACTACTAAAAAGGCTAAAAGTACTCATTCACAGCTTGGGGGTCTACAGGTTGCATGCACTAAGTTTCCTGAGCAGTCAGACTGGAAGTGGAAGCTGTATGCAAACTAGGCCTCCAGGTGACTATGACAAGGACGTTAACTTTACAACGTAACACAAAAATAATGATACAATGAACAAACTTAGAAATGAAAAAACTTTAATAATACAGGGCAATCACACAACTGACAAACAAGCATGATAATACGAAGATGTTAATCCTATGAATGGTTAAAAACTGAACATATGTATGAAGTATGTAAGACCATTTACAACGGTATACAATTTATAATGCACATACTTTTTGAGCTGTCAATCTGCAACTACATTTAAGGATAATAAACAAATTTCTAATGTACTATTTCAAACTGATATAAAATTAAAAAGAAAACCAATCATCCCCCCCCCAAAAAAAAATGCAATAAAGCCATCCACATTCCTGGGAAATTTTAAAATCTCATTCAGATGAAACTCTTTTTTCCACCACACAAAAAAAGGTTTTGAAATTCTACATCTTTGGTTTTTGTTAACTGGATAATAACATGATTAAGGGCAAAATCTGTAAAAACACAATGTGAAGAATTTACCCAACAAAGGGCAAACTCCCTTCTTTTGTTGAGGGTAAAGATACCTCATAAAGGGCAAAATCTGTACGCTGTGAAAATTTTACCCAACAGAGAGCAAACTGTTCTTTTATCAAAGAAAACTTTACTCCATAAAGGGGAAAATATGTACAAAATAATGTGAAGAAATCACCATAAGGCAAACTTTTTTTAAGGAAAAATGTCCACTCTAAAAAGCGTAAAACCCATGTGAAATAATAACCCTACAAAACATGACATACAAGATATTGCCCAAATGTTAACCTACAAGTGTATACCATACAAACATGATACTAACCCCAATTGCCTCTTTCATAGACTGAACACGATTAGGTCCCAGTTGTTGCAGCTTGTCTGGTGATGGAAATATTAGAAACTCTTTACCCGATACCTGGGAAAAAAAAATTAGATAACACTGTATTGCAACACATTGTACTTTTTACCTTGTACTGCATTGCAATGCGTAGAGCCATATCCGGGCTATAACCATTTCAAAACATACATCATACTTCCACAGGCAAATAAAGGAAAAGAAAATTAAGTACACATGTATATCAATGCATTCGTGCACATAATCTTAGGAGATGCCCCTGGCGTTGACCACACCAATTTATCACACTGGGGATTTAAAAACAAGCCAGAACAGAAATTTAAACATAACTAAGGACACTAAAACACACATTAAAACTGGCCTAAATTACCTAAAATTGCTTCCGCATGTGGACGGACTTGCAGAGTGGCTGGGGACGAGGGGGGTGGGAGAGATGCTAGGGGCAACAAGAGATAGAGACAGATGGAAGTCCATGATCACCAACGCCATGCAGCAGGGCACCTGATGATGATGATGATGATGTGTCATTTCCCCAGAGCCAAAAATGCACTTAATACATGTACCAAATTATCTTTCCTAAGAGAAAGTATTAAGACTTAATCGAGCACATACAGGTGAATGGACCAGCACGGCAGAAAATGATAGAAAAATCACAAAAAGCAAAGGAACAAGGCTTAGACAAAGAAAGTGACAGAAAAGAGGAATTTTCTAGCAAAGAATTTCCAGAAGATGGGAATATCATTTATACTGAAAGAGCCCCCTGCATCTCCATGGGGGGGGTATACTGCACTACAGTGGACTGTTGCATTCATTAAACTCTTAAACTATTAATTGAAAATGACGATACTGTAATTTTACACCAAATGCATGTTGCATGAAAATATAGTCATGTGACATTTGCCCCTGCAACAACAGATTGCCAGTAGTTCTTACATGTGGCATTCTGCAACTTTTGCATTATTTGCTGCAAAGAAGTGCCATTCTTGTGCAGTTCTGCAACTCAAGACTAAACCATTCTTGAATTCAGAGACACTTGTAGAGTATATTACAGGCAAGATGAGGGCACCTTTAACTATCATATTTATATCATCAATGAACGAATTTTTCTAAGTGGAATTTGGACTGCTGCTTTCCCAGATATTGCCTCCTGAGAATGCAGTACCACCTATACATCAGCTGTTTTTAAAATCCTTTAGCACCTGAACTCTGAACTGATTAGTGCTCTGTAGAATTCATATCACTTTGAAAACAATGAAAACAATGGGCAGAGCCAGTAGTTATTCAAAAACTAGGCATTACTCAATGGTTTTAGTGTTTAATTTAGCCTTTAGGCCTGAGTATTTCTCCAAAATATTTAGCTTAACCCATTTCATGCCAAGGAAAACTATGTAACGTCATTACTCCAGACCAAGTAATTTTCATGCAAGAAAGTAATCAGTAAAATTTTGTTTCTGCATGGATCTTTGTAAAATGTGGTGTGCATATTATAAAGGATTACTAAAGTATGTGTATAGTGTAAACTGAATAAAACTGATTTGTTTGCACTACCAGTATGACAAACAAAGTTAGCTGCATGTTGTTCGAGACACTGGCCTAGCCATGTGTCAGACACATAGCTAGGCCAGACTCAGCTATGCCTTGTGAATGCAGGAACATGTGTGCTCAGTGTTTCCATCACACTATAAACTCTTCCCTTCATGCAGCAAGGCGCCTTGGAATATGTGCATTTGTAACCATAACTCGACCATGCCCTCTTCATCTGCACTTTAAATGCTGTTTGCTACATGAGATGTGTTGGCACTACAATTCACCAATCCATCATTTTCAATCAGCAACAGAACACTTTGTTCACTCCCTCTACTATCAACATCATTTTTATCCTGCTTATCATCTAAGCGGGTTTCCCATCCATTATCTGACTCATTATCATCATATTCACCATCATCATCCTAGAACAGTCACTCCAAGAAGGTCACAAACCGATACATTTCTTTGATTTGCCATCACTTTCTGTGTCAAACACACCCTAACATAAAGTGCAGAAAACCATGACTTACCACCCTTTCTTAAAAGAAGTTAATAAGACAAACAGGTCTCAGTACAGTAGGACTAAACAAAGGGTGCTCAGACACCAGTTCCTCGTTTCACAGTCTGTGAATACACACACACTCATGTCATGAATCCCTTATGACGAATTTGAAATGAATTAAGTAAGCCTAACACTGACGGTCGGTAAGACAAACAGACTGTTTCAAATATGCTTTTTTACAGCTAGTTTGGTCAAAACAGATCATTTCAAATATGCTTTTTTACAGCTAGTTTGGTCAAAACAGATTGTTTCAAACATGCTTTTTTTTATGGCTAGTTTGGTCAATAGGCCAAACAGAATGTTTCAAAGACTGTAAACATGTTTTTTACGGCTGGTTGGAATACCAGCAACAATTCGATTATTGGCCGGGTCTGACCAGGGTTAGGGTGTGGGGACAAATATACCAACTGATCAAGCAGTTCACGTGTGGCCTGTATTTAACCCTTTTACGTCCACACAGGAAGCAACCGGGATTCCCACACCGGCCTCAAGATTTCACTCAGGAAGTAGCCGGGAGCACATGTACAGTTTTTTTCTGTCACGCCGTGACCTTGAACTTGTGGTCACGGTGACTCGGAAAGTCTGTTAGGGGAAAGCTCTGGCATCAACACATTGCTGTAAACTATTTCTAGGCCATAGTACCATGCTCATTCACATGCATAGTAGTAAGAAATAGTAGTAGCAATAGCGAGAGAGTGGATAATTATAGTGTGAAACTTGTGACTCGCCCAGTGGGACCTTTTCCGTCAGGATGGAGTGTGATCACATCAGGCAGGCTCTCACTTTCATTTCACACGAGCATGTAGCATGGGCATGCCAAACTTGCATGATTGCAAGGTTTAATACAAATGTCACCATAAATTATTACAAAACTGGTGACAAACTGGTGACAACGGCACGACAGTTTAGGGAGAGACACAAGATTCGGGTACCATATGAAAGTACATGGTATTGTGACCATACTTGCTGATTTTCATATTTCCCTGTCACTCAGTAAACGCATGGTAGACAGTTGAACACTATTCTGACTGGCCCTGCCTCTGCCTGAACTTCCTGCCAGCCTGAGCCTGCCTCCAATAAAGAACCAATAGTTGTAAAAAAAGAAAACTCTCTAGCAGGCCTGAATGAAGTCCAATTGTCACCAAAATTTGTGTACTTAATGAAAAAAGGATGCTGAGTTTAACTGTGCTATTTATAAAGCTATTACTTAAACACTTTTTAGCCGCCATCCAGTTCTGTACCATATACTCCTTGTACTCAAAAAGAAAAAAGCTGACCACATATCTCCTCTCCTGGCACAACTTCACTGGCTCCCTGTATCAAAGCGCATACAGTACAAACTAGACACCATGTGCTACAAAAGCCTCAATAACGCAGCCCCCGATTACCTGTCAAGCCTACTTGAGATCTATGTTCCCTCACGTACCCTCCGCTCTGCCTCTGATCCTCTGACTCTTCGCTTTCCACGCACTAAGCTCAATACCTATGGTCCACGAGCCTTCTCTGTTTCTGGTCCACTCTCCTGGAACAAACTTCCTCTCTCAGTCCGTCAGCAACCTACTTTTGTCTCCTTCAAGTCCGCTCTCAAAACTCACCTTTTCTCTCCTGCATAAAATCCTAACCTCACTCAACCCTCCCCTCTGCAGCCTGTCTCCGCTCGGAGGGAATCACATGGTTATAATATATAATTGTATGCTATGCTCTCTATAATTTTCCATTGCTTTTATTCTTGCTTTTATTGCTTTTATTCTTTCTCCCCATTTATAGCCATGCGTGTGTGTGGGTGTGTGTGTGTGTGTGTGTGTGTCTGTATGTGTGCGTGCGTGTGTGTGCGAGCGTGCGTGCCTGCGTGTGTGTCTGCTTCAGCGCTTAGATTTGATTTTATCAAGATTTTGCGCTATATAAATATTGTAATTATTATTATTATTATTATATATCACCAAAACGACTTTTAGTGCGGCCCAGCAGTAGGTGAAGCTCGCTGTTCACGACTATAGTTGCGGCCCATCACGGGTGTGTTAAATCAACCAACCCATTTTGTGATGATGATGACCCAAAGAATCCGAAATCTAGGGGGAGATAAGTCTCAAAGAAAGCGAATGCGTAAGGGTTAACTGCACCAAACGTGGACTTTGACCAAGCCCATGGAGCACAAAAGTACAACCTATGATATGCATTAATTGAAAAGACCTGTCAGCAAGACCAGACTTGACATGATAAGAAACATCAAGATCAGAGGAATGGTGGAAACAACACCAATCTTCCAACATGTTCATAAACAAAGCATAAAAGAAGCTTGGTCTTGTGACCAGAATGTAATCCCACTAGATGGCCAAACACGCTTAAATCAAAGATAATATCTATATTTAAATATTCAAAGCGAGAGACAGACCAAGAAAGATCTGGATCATTATTGTTATTGTTGCTGTTACAGCCCATCTGACTGCACATAGCCATATCAGGGCTGTAACCATCTCAAAAAGTACACTATACCTCACTGGAGGAAAAAAAAAAGAAACACCACGAAATGAAAATAAAGTACATATATATCAATGCATTCACGCACATAAAGATATGCCTGTGGCGTTGATCACTCAGTCCAATTTATCACACAGGGGATTTAAATCAAAAAAAAAAAAAAACTTGAATCAGGGCTTAAAACAGGAGGAAAAAACCACTGAAACTAGGGGGGTCCGGGGCAAATCAGGGGCCATAACTTGCGCGCCGTTGCTATGAACGCTTGCAAGCCGATCACGGATGCCTTGCTCCTCTCGTTTTTGTTGTTTTTTTTTTTTTTTGTTTGTTTTTTTTTTTTGACAAACCGAAATTGCGGAATTCCGCCCAGACGCAGAACGTTTTAAGCCCTGTTGAATACAAATATAAACATAACTAAGGACACTAAAACAAACATACAAATGGGTCTAAAACTGTTTCCGCAATTCACATTTCCCTACAACCAAAAATGCGCTCAGTACATGTACCCAAATACTAATCCCAAGAGAAAGATGTGAATGGCCCAGCATTGCAAAAAATGATAGCAAGAAATGACAGAAACCAAAGGATCAAGGCAGAAACAGGAGTGACAGAAAAGAAATTTCTAGCAGTTTCAGTTTCAGATGACACTCTCCACGCTCGGAACGAATTCCATATGCACTAACATCACAGGTGCCATGTGTATGGTGATCATGGCACAAGCCTTAAGCCTGCACGTACACCCATCATACTGAGGCCCTACCTAGCCTATGTTTTACCTAGTCTATATTTTATACTGGCACTGTATCACCCTCTAGCACAGAATTTCCAAAAGGTGGGGATACTGTTTACACTGAAAGACCCCCAGCATCCCCACAGCGGAAAGATCTGGATCGTTGCAATACAAAGACTTGACTTCACATGACATTTCTCCACTACGGGCCTTCTAACTGGCCGCTGATCATCAACTCTTTCTCCCTACAATACCCATGGTGGTACAAGTAGTCAGTCAAAAAAAGACTGGATCAAAGAGTGCTGGTCTCTTAGAAATGGGGAACAGACTCAAACCCCACAGGGGTTAGAATTCTTTCCTTTCCTTTATAACACAGCACCATCACATGGACATGTCTGAGATTCTCTCCAGGCTTCAGGGTTCTTACATTCACTAAGTCTTCTTTCATATCGTTCTCTCTCTCTCTCTCTCTGTATGCGTGTGTGTGAGAGAGAGAAAGAGAGAGAGAGAGAAGAAAGAAACATAGGGGGAGAGACAGAGTGTGAGACAGACAGAAAGATAGACAAAAAGAGAGAGAGGTAGAGAGATGTTTGTTCCCATTCTTGGTCCAGTCAAAAGACTTCTGACTTTAATATCTGCATAAAATTATACGTCTACATGTGTATGTGTGTGTGTATAGATGTATAATGTACCACACATGTGGCAATACATGTAAGCATTGTTTGTGTACATGTATGAGGAAGTAAGAGTGAAACACATGGACATCTGTTCTGGTACGTGTTGTTTCTGGACACTTGCAGGTTTTGAATTTGATGTCTGTATAGAAAAGGTGTAAAAAGAACCAAATGTATTCTGCAAAGGCATGGTTCCCGTAGAAGTAAAGGTCTTGCGTTCCAAGCCCACAGCACAAATTTCCATAGATGTAAACCTCACTTGTGGAAAAAAATGTGTAATTGGCCTGCAGTCCATCCACTAGTGAATGAGAACCTGTAACTGTTCAGGGTTGGGAAAGGTAAAGCAGCAGTGGAGAGGAGATGGCCCTCATAATGCTGGTCCACAGGGAAGCCGAAGTCTATTGCATCATCTCATCTCACTCCCAAGCAACCTCAGTTATGGGACAACCATACTGCCTGCTATATATATACTCTGTGTGTGTGTGTGTGTGTGTGTGTGTGTGTGTGTGTGTGTGTGTGTGTGTGTTGTGTGTGTGTGTGTGTGTGTGTGTGTGTGTGTCGTGAGTGCGTGAGTGAGTGAGTGTGTGTGCGAGTCTGAGTGTGCCTATGTGTGTGTATTCTACTCGTATGTACTCTGAGTGTGTGTGTATGTGTGTGTTTCTAAGTACTCTGTGTGTGTGTTTTGTGTGTGTTTTGTGTTGTGTGTGTGTGTGTGTGGTGTGTGTGTGTGTGTGTGTGTGTGTGGTGTTTTTTTATATGTACTCTATGTGAATGTGTGTGCGCATGTGTGTGTGCGTGTGTTCTATGTACTGTGTGAATGTGTGTGCGCATGTGTGTGTGTGTGTGTGTGTGCATGTGTGCGCATGTGTTTGTGTGTGTGTGTGTGTGTGTGTGTGTGTGTGTGTGTGTGTGTGTGTTCTATGTACTCTATGTGAATGTGTGCGCATATGTGTGCGCGTATGTGTGTGTGCGTGTGTGTATGTGTGTGTGTTCTATGTACTCTGTGTGAATAGGTGTGCATGTGAATGTGTGTGCGTGTGTGCGCACGCGCGCGTGAGACACACACACAGATGCATGCACATATACGCTCGCATGTAAATTAGTGTGTACAAGTGTGTAGTCGATATAATTGTGTGTTCATGCATACAAATGGACATGGATAGCACAACAGACAAAACATGTTATCTGTCACTGGAATCCTTGACACACCAAACATAACGCTAATAAAACTAAAAATGTTTTATTCTCCTGGCACAATGGGACAACACTGTTGGCATTCACTCAACTTCTTGTAAAGTAAAATGAAAAAAAACGAAAAGCCAATCATACAAACAAACAAAAACCCAGCCTGTTGGTAGGTTAGTCTACATTATAAACACATGGACACAACACACAGAAACCTGACTACAGTACAATTACTACTGTATAAACTTTCTTGACATTTCTAAGTTACCTTAAAAGTTTGTTATTCACAGGTCAACAACATCTTAGATACGATTGGGCGACCAACAAGTTTTTTTACACTTCTTGAAAGTACAGTCTATTGTTTCTCCTATTATTGTTTTTCAAAAATATCAGGCAGCACCTTTAATCTGTTTGTGTATACTGCATCATGTTCTTAATTATAGCAGCTGTTCAGAGGGAAAAACATACAAAAGGACAGCCTATTGCAAGTGATATGTCAGGGCTTAAAACAGGAAGAGGAAAAAAACCACTGAAACTAGGGGGCTCCAGAGGCTATGAACGCTTGCAAGCCGATCACGGATGCCTTGCTCCTTTCGGGTTTTTTTTTTTGTTTTTTTTGACAAACCAAATTCGCGGAATTCTGTCCAGACGCGGAACATTTTAAGCCCTGATATGTGCAACAGAAACAGTACTTTGCACAAGTCCTGTTTTTTTCTTACAAAAACTACTCAGTATCTTGAAGCTGAACACAATCACACACCCTGACATGCTGACGTTCAATTATTTTCTTTCCCACTGATCAGCTTATGCGAAAGTTAAGTAATGAAACCACTGCATAATCTAAAATCCTAACAAAGCAAGCTGTGACATTAAAATGAAAAACATGAACCTTTACTTATAAAAAAAAAAGCACTTGGTGGTCCCAATATAATCAATTCAATGTGACACTATTACAATCAATCTGCCAATGTCCAATACTTGACAAAATGACTTTAGAAGAAATATAACAAAAATCCCCAAAAATCCCAAAAATAATAAGGTCCCAGACAACAAAAAAAGTGAACTACAATGAAAATACTGATTTACTAACTCAAGAAGACCAGAAGTAATTTCTAAACAAATGTTAAATTCCAGTCAAAATACGCACAAAATTAGTATGTACATAACAAAACATACAAAACACTGATCAGACACTACAACAATCATTTCTTTCCTTGTCCTTTCTCTTGCAAAATCATTTGATATCAAGTCGCATCACTAAACATATTCAATTCATTCAATAGGGAATGTATTGAACACCCGATTGCAAAAGACGAGAAATGGACGGCAACCCTGGCTCTGTCATTTAATTTAAACCTTGTGAAAACACAATTCCTGCATAGTCACCAGTAATTAACGCACAAAACCAGACTATCAACGTTTTTATAGCAATTTCTGTATGAGCAGGTGAATGTACATACTGAGACAGGAATGTAAAACAGCACACATTTTTCATGGACATGGGGCATTATGACATGATGAAGCGGCAAATTTTAAGAAAGAACACCATACTTGAGTACTGATCAATATTATTATGCCATGTCAGAAATACTGCAAAACGGCATGACTTTCATAATCCCAATATTGAGACTATTAATTTCGACAGAGTAAAGAAATAAACTCTGGATGATTAAGACTCAAAAATACTTTTGAATCTCTTTTTATAACTTTCATCAATAACATACATGTATAGTCACCATCATCATTGCATTCTGATGTGCCTTGAACATCAAGGCATAAACGAAACAAGCTCATCTCCATTCGTTAATGAAATGGCATTTATCCATATGGCATTCATGTAACATGGACAGTTTGTAGTGACTGTGATTACAATGATATGCACTCTCCAACAAAGAAAAAAGTGACATATAAACAAACAAGTAAAAAGAGAATAAACAAAAACAATCTGTCACTAACACACGATTTCAAATGAGTTACAAAATGCAAAACATTTGACCAGCAGAAATACTTGCAGTCCCACACCTTTTTTCTTCCCAAAGATAATGTGAGCACATTGGTATTCATACAGTGTTTGGTACTGCTTTTTGCCTCATACTGCCGTCTTCAAATTCCACAGATTACAGACCTGTCTACCTTAAATTTGCTGCTTGTGTACTCTTGTCTCAAAAATTGTGTACTCTTCCCGCAGATTGTGTATCAAATAAACATGTCTCAGACCATGGTTCAACTGCTTTTCATATAAACCAATATTCCCAATTTCATAAATTTCATAGAAATTCAACAAGACAACCTTACAAAGGCACCGTACAAGAACAAATATATCAAGAATGAACATACACATCAAGAATGAACATACTTGAGTCTATATCTTACTGCATAAAGTCATGATCAGCTTCCATTTCTCTGCACCACTTTCCATATACTTGTCATGAATGTGAACAAATCAAACTGTAGTACCGTCTAACATGTGACACATCTTTAAACTAACTTTATGACCAAACCCATTCTGCAAAGGTTTGTGTTTTGAATGACCATAAATGTCAACAAACTGAACTGTAGTACCAGCTAACAATGTCACATATTGTTTTTGTACTAACTTTGAGACCAAACCCATCATATAAATGTTTGTGTTTTAAATGACCATAGTGCTAGAGAACTGGACAGCAAGTTGGGCACTTGTGTTTCATTTTCTGCAGTCCATCAAACACTGATAGAAAAATAAGATTTATTTGTGAGTTCTGCTGCTTGACCAGCAATCGTTTCTGAACGGGTAACAAACCACAGTGACATGTAGGAGGGCTGGTTTTTGTGTTTTTTCTGCAATGGTACTGAAAATCTTTTTGTTGTTTGTTTTGTTTTTGCCTACTGGCGTTAAAAAAAAGTACAAAATACGCAAAAATAGTAGGGTAAACAGGTCTGACATCATCATTACAGAGTTTTGACAGAATATCTGTGAAGCAGACAGTAACTAAATAACTTAGCTTAGTTGGTTAACCCTGTAATTCGCTGACCCTTCCTCGCTCTGCAGGAAGCTGGTGGATAGGGTGAGGGAGTCAAAAGGTTAAAGCACTATGTAGGTAATGCAGAGGTCGTGAGTTTGACCCTCAGGTGGGCCAGTTCTTTTTCTGGATTGAGAGAAGGGAAAGGGGTTAATGGCCTTTTTGGCTCAGCTGGTTAGAGCGCCATGCTGGTAGCAAAAAGTCGTGAATTCCATCCTTAGGCCACAGGCTGGCTGTGGATTCGGTATCCCATGCCTCAAGTTCAATCCTACCCCACAATATACAATCTGGCTTTTCACCGCCATTCCTAATGCTTCAACCTGTTGGTGTCAATGTTTCATAAGTCCCACCCCCACCCCCCATCTGGTGGTGTCAATGTTTCATAAGTCCCATCTCCCCCCCCCCCCCCCATCTGGTGGTGTCAAGTGTTTCATAAGTCCCATCTCCCCCCCCCCCCAACTTGCCCCCCTGCCCTCTCCATTTCAAGACCCTACCAGCACATAGAGTTTCGCGCAGGCTCAAGATAATCTGCCAGATAACCCCCTGGCAGATTTAAGACGAGGGCAGTGAATCCCTTTTGTACAAAACCCCCAATACTAAGTACGTGCGGAAAGTCTTCCAATAACACAGCGATACTATGATTTGTTTGCATTTTCATAAAATCAGCGTTCATAACAACACACAGCATTTACAGACATGAAAAGAAACATTAAATAAAGAATCAGAATGCAGCTACTGAGGGGAAACAAAAGGCTGCCCAAAAGCTTTAAATAAACAATCACTACGCTGGCAGCAGTATTAAAATAAAAACAATCATCAATCATCACAGTTTGTGGTGAATTCTGAGTATTCAAACATCAATCTTGGCAACCGCGAGTGACTCGTGTTTCATCAACTGTAAAATGTGTACTGGATCTCTGGTGTACCGATGATGTTTTATCAATTAAATAAACTGACCCCTTTACTCCCTCCCTAACATTTAGGTGCACCTTAATTCTTTCACAGGCTAAAGTGTGATAGGGAGCTGGCGGACAGGGTGAGGGGGTGAAAAGATTAAAGAACATTAAGCCAAAAATGCTATTTGAAAAGGGACGTCATCAGGAGAGACTGAGCTTGCCCAGTTCATCACACAGGTCAGGGTTGGTGGAGCCCTGCAACAGCCAATCAAACCAGTTTCTTTTAGATTCGCATAGCCAATCGTCTGATCTTTAAACCTGATTCAGCAATGTTTGTCCAATCATATCATATAAAGTATACTTAATTTTTCAAACCAGTTTCTTCAGTGTCGTTTATCTAATCGTTGGATCTCTAAAGCTCATTCAGCATGTCTGTCCAATCAAATGTGATACAGTTTTTAAACCAGTTTCTTTAGTGATGTTCACTCAACTATCTGATCTCTAAAGCTCATTTAGCACTGCATGTATCGTCAAGTAATCTGACTTGTATTCCAGAATATTTACTGCTGTACAACTATTTGTAAAAATACTGCTGTTTAATAAAATATCTGACTCCTACAGCAAATATTCACTTGTTTACTAACCAAATTTATTTATTTGATTTCTACAACTTTACTACTTAAAACAAAATGAAATGATCCTAACCTAAGAAATCAAATGACCTCAGTAAGGATAATTTCATTAAGGACTATTCCAGCTTATAAAGTAAGGCAGAGTTGGGTAATCTGCATTCCTAAACTTTACTACTGATTATCCATCTGATTTACCTGATACCTTAGCAAGAAATCTACTGTTGTTAATACAGCTGAATTATCTAGTGTCCTGAACACATTTGCTTTTGTTCATATAATCAAAATATTTCTTTAAAAATACACACTTCCGATTTTATTATTCAAAATATTTTCCAAAAAAATAAACGATTCTGATTTATCTTATTTCTACATGATCAAGTACACTAAAACCTGCCACTTTTGTCACACGGTTTTATCCATTCATCTTTCTCTATGATTTCAGGTAACTAGGTCATGTTATTTTCTTCAAAGAAAATTTCTTGTGGGGACAGTAACAAAAATGTGCTCCACCAACCCTGTTGAACTCCTAGGTTTAATTAAAGCACAAAGAGAGTATATCCTCATTTTTCAGAATGAGGAAAACACTGGGCAAGCTTACAATAAAAATAAGCTCCAGCACATTTGTTACAACGAAATGACACACATACAATTTCCTACTTTTCTTGTTATTTCACACCAAGCATATCCACGGTGTCGTACCTTTTCACGCATTTACATATACAAATGTTTATCAACAACTGTCATACAAGCACACGTTACACTCACAAATGCCTGCACATGTGTGATGTACATGCAGGCACATACACACTATACATGCATACTTATGGACAAACATACACACACACAGACTGACCTGTTTGGAGGGCGTGATGGCCTTGCCTGTGACTAGGAGCTGAGGGTCATCATTAACTTCACCTTCATCATCCTCTCTTGGCTAAACATGTGAAAAAGAAAAACATTAAACCACTACCACTCTAAGACACAAAAATAAAGAATAACTCTACATATCTACATACAAACAGAATGACTGCTGTTGCTGTTATTATTATTTAAATGCCCAGCCAACTGCACTCAACCATATCAAGGCTATAACCTTCTCCAAAAGTACACCCTACCTCACTGGAGAAAAAAAAAAAACATGGAAAAGAAAACTAAGTACACACATATCAATGCATTCATGCACATACTCTGCGGATATGCCCCTGATGTTGACCATTCCATCCAATTTGTCACCAGGTGATTTAAGAAAACAAACCTGAATACAAATATAAACATAACTAAGGACAATAAAACATATATACAAACAGACCTAAATTACCTAAAACCACTTCCACATATCACATTTCCTTAGAGTCGAAAATGCACATAATACATGTATGCAATTATCACTTAATACATGTACCCAATTATCAATCCTAAAAGAGAGTATGTAAGGCTTTATGGAACACATACAGCTAATGGACCAGTAAAAGTGAACAAAACAAAATGAAACATGAAAGCATTTCAAAGCCTCCATTTTTTAATGTAATCTTTTTTTTTTTTTTAAACTGAATATCAAATCACTGGGAAACAATCATAAATATAATCATAAGTACAGTCACTGTTAACTGCAATGTTGCTCCCTCATCACTAACAACGTTCCTTAACCTACCTCTTCCTCCTCAACCTCTTCTACTGCATCTTCCTCTTCGTCTTCATCATCTGAACCTTCATCGTCGCTGAAATAATACCCAACACCATCAATTACAAGCATTCTTTTTCTTCTCAAATCACAGGGTGCAACACCCACATTTACTCATGAAATCATACAAGCTGGCTTTCATATGTACTTCTTTTTTTTTTTCACCTCATACCCCATTGCATCGGCAATCATACTCATCAACTACAAGCATTGTAATGATTCAGTTCAATACGCACATGATCTCCTGAGAACAGTTCTACAGGAAGGAAAACACTGAACAGGGTGGCTAGATGACCAACTTATTAAAAAAAATCAATTTCAGTAGACCATTCAGATCTGCAAGTCTTCATAAAACTTTCAGACTAGTTGTTTTTGTAAAACTGAACAAGTAGATGACAAATTTCTGAAAAAAAAAAAAAAAAAAAAAAAAATTACGTTAACAGGTTGACTGACAAGCTGTTGTGATAGAAGTGTATTTTCCATGCAGTAAGTCCCAACAGAACAATGTTTACACAATCACAAACACACACAGCAGCACAGACAAGACATACAAAATGAAATGAGAAACCACAAAGACAGATGGCTGTAGTACCTGAAAGAGGCCAAAGTGTCCACTTTGCCCAACGCCTCCATAGACTCCTGCACCAGCTCTATACCCTCTTCTCCCAGTTGATTAGCTGTGGTAACAAAATGGAACAACTGTCATAGACTGGAAAAATAAACAAGATAAAAAGTCACTCCTATAATTAACTTCCATCAAAATCCTCACAGAGATTATGTTTTAATGCAAACTTTTCATTATTCTAAAGGAAAAAAAAAAAGAGACTACTTCAAACTGACCAAAGTGAGAGCATAATGTGAAAGGAGATTGCTTCAAACTGACCAAAGTGAAAGCATAACGTATGCTGTTTGTAGTGTAGAGCAGTGTAGGGTTTGGTAGGGTACGGTAAGGTCGGGCTGGGCAGGGTAGGGTTGGGTTGGGTTGGGCTGTGGTTGTGTGGTGTTTGTGTAGGGGAGTGGTCGGGGGGGGGGGGAACGTAAGACAAATATATGTGAATAAGATTTTCTCTGCTCTTATAAGGGATCTTTACCAAATCATGGTCAACGCTATAGATTGCAGATTTGGTGGAAAGCATAAAGCTCCACGGTCAACGTCAAAGAGACCACAAAAAAGGGTCTAAAATGAGCCCTTTTTGAGAAAAGTATATGAACAACAATGTCTCCAGAATTGTGAATATATAAGATCTGCTTTCATTGTTGAGACAGTCTGCCACCGTCCTTGCTGCATGTCAAGTTTATTTCAAACAAAGCCACTTCAAGGTCAAAGTGACCTTGAAAAGTACAAAGTATGGATTTTCTGCAACAATTTTTGTATGAAAAGGAGACCGTTACAATGGTTCTAATATTTCGCCGCTCTGTTTTCACTTATATGAAAGTACATGAAAGGATGCATGTTAGTGACAGACAAAGAGAGATAAAGTGTAAGAAAAACTGTGTGCAAGCGTGTGCGTTTACAAATGGGAATATAGTGTGTTTGTGTGGAAAGAAGATAACGCAGTCATATACTTTCATGTGTTCGGGTAACATGACATATTCCTATACTCTCTACAAAGACAATTTCTGACATATTTGCCTCACCATCATTATTAATATATGAATTTTTTGTTAGCCTGTCAAAAAGTCCTATAGCGAATTACCTTTAACATGTTATTTCACTTGTTCACTGTTGTAGTTAGTCAATTCTTAGTTTTGACTTTTATTCATTTATTCTAGATGTTTATTAATTTTGTTATTAGATTGTTTGTTTAAATCTTTAATTGTGATAACACTATTTGTTAGATTTACCTTCCTCTCCGCCGAAATAATTGTTTTCTGGATCATTTTTTTTTTAAAGATCAAAATTGATAATTTTCATATACCCTCTTCACTCCTCCTGTATCCCCCCCCCCCCCCCCCCCCCTTTTTTTGTTGTTGCTAAAATCACTTTAGTGAATAGACATTAACTCGCATACACACACACACACATATTAATAAAGAAAAAAAGCCCACTCATTTCAAGTGCTTCTTTTCATACCACATGCCTGGACCCCTCCTTTCCAAATGCATGCAAACATGACTCATCAACAGTCTATCCATTTAAAGAAAATCTGGTAAAGATCCCTTCAGAAACAGCTGAGAACATCTTGCTCACACATTTTCAAAACAGATGTAGTAATGGACACACATCCTGCTTTAATCAATATGAAACAGAGATATGAAACAATTTTTTTCTCTCTTTTCAATTGATATGAAACAATGATATGAATCAATCTTTTTTCTTTCATTTCAATAGACGTAAAACAATCATTTTTCCTTTTGTTTCAATGATATGAAACAACGATATGAAACAATCTCCTTTTCTTCTTTCGTTTCAATTGATATGAAACAATCTCTTTTTTTCCCTTTTGTTTCAATTGATATGAAACAATGATATGAAACAATCTCTTCTTTTTTCTTTTGTTTCAATTGATATAAAAGTTAATGATATGAAAATCTTTTTTCTTTCTTTTCAACTGATATGAAACAATGATATGAAACAATCTTTTTTCTTTCATTTCAATTGGTATGAAACAATGCCGTCAAACAATCTTTTTTTCTTTTTTTTTTTAAAGGGTGATCGAAAACAAAACAAAACAACAACCACAAAAACCACAAACCATTTAAGTCCATCAAGGTGAGGTTGTCTTTGTCGACCATGCTTGCTGTGAGGTCCACTGCACCGATCTGTTTGATCTCATTACCGCTCAGTATCAATTCCTGAAAATATCACCATCATAATAATTATGTATTATGCATCAAGTCTTTCAGGAACCATTCTAACACAGTGAGACTCCTGTTGTTGTTATTGTTTAAAGCCCAGCCAACTGCAGGCAATAAGCCTACAAAACATACAAATCTTCAACAGGAAAAACAAAAAGAAAAGAAAATTAAGTACACATATCAATGCATTCGCGCACATAACCTATGGACATGCCCCTGGCGTTGACCACTCCGTCCAATTTATTGCACAAGGGATTTAAAAAAAAACACCTGAATACAAATATAAGCATACCTAAGGATACCAAAACATATAAGAACAGGCATAAATTACCTAAAACTGCTTCCGCATATCTCACCTCCCTAGAGCCAAAAATGCACTAAATACTGTACCCAATTATCAATCCTAAGAAAAAGTACATAAGACTTTATCGAACACATACACGTGAATGGACCATTAACTTAAAAGGCAGAAAATGATAGGTAGGTAGAAATGACAGAAAACAAAGGAACAAGGCAGAAACAAACAAGAGTGACAGAAAAGAGGAAATTTCTACCACAGAATTTCCAGAAGTTGGGGATACTATTTATACTGAAAGAGCCCCCAGCATCCCCATGGGGGGAGGGGGGGAGATAGTGTACTCCTGAATCAATCGATCAGTAGTCTAGATTTTGATCAATGAGCGTCTCATATTCAACTCTTGAAATAAAAGTAAGTATAAAACAAAAATAAACTAAAACAACAAAAGCTATCAAAACAAAACAAAATTACACAAACCAAAGCAAAGAGAAATAAAACAAACCAACAACAAACCAAGCACCCTAGGCATGCAAAACATACACAATAACCATTACAAATCACAAGCATAGCCAACACTGAATGAATAGCAACAAGAAATCAATACAATAAACATTTGTCTACATGCATACACACACATATACGTGTGCGCAGACAGACGCACACCCACGCACACAACTTGTTACAGCCCAGAAATGTAGCAAACAAAATATATGTCGTACTTTACACATCACCACTAGTTACACAAAGACAGTCAGAACAACACACTCAACACTCAATAACACAGCAATACGTAGACAGTTTTAAACAACTGAGGGACTGGGGAGGCCATGGAGGCACACAAGTATCCTACCTTGAGCTTAGGCTGACCATCTTTCAGCGCCTCTGCCAAGGCCTTGGCTCCTCCTGTCCTCAGCAGACAATCCCCAAAGTTGATTGTCTCCAATTCCTGAAGCTTAGGAAGGACCTGTGAGACACGAAAGGCAGCAAAAAAAAAAAGAAAAAATATAATATGACAGTATCACAACTGCTCAGGTAGTTACTCAAAATTCAAGTTAAATAACTATCACATCCAAACAAAATCTTTAAAACACTCTAGTGCAGGTTTCATAACTGGATCTCAGGAAGAAACAAAAAATCAAGACTGCTTAAAGTAGTTAACGCAAACTGCATGGAATTTCATTACACAAAACTTTCAATCAAATTTCTACATTCACAAAAACATCTGTGGATTGGAGAGTATGTGCTGTTTTCCCCCCGTTCTCTCCCTTTGCAATCCTAACAAAATGTACTGTATTACATATCTTCCTCACAATTTTGCTATTTCTCTGCATCCTACCAAGCAATACATTCTCGGTGTGCACAGGTCACTGAAAACATGTGTACATGATACAATAATATATGTATAAAAAAAATGGTGTATAAGAAAATGAACTTTTTGTTAAGAAAAGAGATTAGATTTTCTCAGATGCATATATGCATGTTGTTTTTCCCACACTGTGCTGGCAGTATACTGCTGCCCAATCTACATACTCCTGTCTTCAGTGGTGTGTGTGCTGGGTGTTTCCATGTTTCCATAGGCCATTGAACATCGGCATAGCTTACAGATTTTTTAACATGTATATATATATCTGATGTTCTGCGCATGTACATACACAAAGAGGGTCTAGGCACCAGCATGTCTGTACACATGCCCCCCTGGGAAATCTTAACAAATGAATTAGCTAATGTATCAATAATCAATGAATAAATGAATGCACTGATCACAACAATCTTTAAGACCAAATTAAAATCTCCCAAATAAAAATAAAAACAGACCAAGAACCCCAACAAATAAAAATAAAAACACAGAAAGAAACTTGACACTCTTACTGGTTCAGTCACAAGGAGAAGACACCTACCTTGGCCATTTCACAGCCACCAGCCTCTGTGAAGGTGTTGTCATTGAGGTTGAGCACTCTCAGTTTGGTGTTGACAGCAATGGCTTCCACCAGGGCCTTGATACCTGGCAAGTTGATTCCATTTTGAGGCATGGCCAGCTCCTCTAGAGTTCCAATTGCCTGCAAATCAAAATTATAACACAGATTTCTCTTAATACATTCAAGACACTGGAAAAATCCCCAAAGATATGTCAAAATCAATTTTCATTGCACTTCCAAAGAAGACAGGGGCTATAGAATGCGAACTCCATCGCACAATCAGTTTGATGAGTCATGTAACAAAAATCCTGTTAAGAATAATCATGATGAGGACAAGGAATAGAATCAAAAGAGAAATAGCAGAAGAACAGTGTGGATTTGTGGAAGGGAAAGGAACTATTAATGCCATATACATCCTAAGAACTATCATAGAGAGGTCAATTGAGATGACTAAGGATTTGTATTTATGCTTTGTTGACTATACCAAGGCTTTCGATCGGGTACGACATGAAGAATTGATCAAACAACTGGAGAGACTCAATGTCGATGGAAAAGATTTACGAATAATCAGGAATATGTACTGGGAACAAACAGCTGCAATGAAATAGAAAACAATATAAGCTCTTTTCAAAACATCAAAAGAGGAGTCAGACAGGGTTGTGTTTTGTCACCAGATCTGTTTTCACTGTATAGCGAAAACATCATGAGAAACCTAGAAGACGACCCTGGATTAAAGGTTGGAGGGAAAATGATAAACAACATTCTGTACACAGATGACACCGTGCTAATTGCAGAAAATGAAAGGGACCTACAAAACCTTGTGAATATACTAGAAATAGAAAGCAAATGTAAGGGGTTGGAACTAAACAGCAGGAAGACTGAAGTCATGGTGATCAGTAAAAAACATGAAATCCCCTCATGCAAAATAACAGCAAATGGCACAACCTTGACACAGGTTAATAAGTTCAAATACCTGGGAACGGTCATTTCATCAGACGGCAGATGCACATCGGAAATAGCTGGCAGAATCGGCCAAGCCAAAACAGCATTCAAGAAGATGACAAGCATTCTTACCAACAAATGCCTATCAATTAACATCAGAAAGAGAGTCCTTGAATGTTATATAGAACCAATACCATTGTACGGATGCGAGGCATAGACAGTCAGCAAGCAAAGCCAGATCAGGATCGAGGCAGACGAGATGTGGTTTCTCAGAAGAATATTGAGAGTTCCATGGACAGCAAAGAAAACAAACGAGACAGTCTTGATGGAGGCAGACACAAGTAGATCACTCATAAGGAAGATTAGGAAAAGACAAGCAACATTTATATACGCCATTTTATGATGAAGGGGGATTTGGAGCACCTGGTCACAATGGGAAAGCTGGAGGAAAGAGAACACCAGGTAGACCCAGGGAGAGAATGCTGGATGGACTTGCAGAGTGGCTGGGGGTGAGGAGGGTGGGGGAGATGCTGGGGGCAACGAGATAGAAATGGTTGGAAGTCCATGGTCGCCAACGCCATGCGGCAGGGCACCTGATGATGATGATGATGATGACATTCAAGATGACAAATCCAGCCCTAACTATAAAAATGGTTAATGGTATCAACCCGGTCATATGTGCTTTGACCATGTGCCTGTATAACACTGACCATCAATGCTCTACACACTTAAAACTGAGGATTAATACAATTTTCCATTCGTATAGCGCAAACAGTTCATATCAAAGCACAGTCACTGCCCTTTACATTACAACAAAGAATGATAAATTGGGGAGAGGGGGATGCCATGTCAATACATTAATGCAATATTGTTTAGCTTTGAACATTTCCCTGAACAACTGATCATTAAAGCTTTGCACACTTAAAAGTTCAGAACTGTTCAGAAATCCTCAGGTAAAAATGAAATGGTAAAAGCAATACCCAGTTTTCTTGAATAACAACTGAAATGGCTGCACTTTCTACAACTGTATTACCACCAACTATTCTAAATATCAAACATAATTTAACAAATCAAGTTTAGTTTAGAAATCAAATAATACAGCGTTAACCAATAAAACAAAATATATGATTAAAATTAGAGTATACATGAGCCATCAGCAATAAAAGAAATTATTAAGAAGGGATGGAAAGATCAAGATAGAAGAAGAATCAGATAAAATATGTTCAGTGCTTTTATTAATAAACTGTAGTTACACCAAAAGTGAATAGAACTGGTCTACAATTTCAACTTGCAACCACACGCACACACACACACCGACAAAAACATGCGCAATACAAAAACCTATAAAATCCAAATTGTAAGTGGGAGATGGACTGGACTGTGGTTGATATTCTGAATGGTTTTACTAATAAATTACATATTGCTGCACAGTCTGCATCTTTGATGGTCATGTATCTTTGTCTAAGCACTGGCAGATCTGTACACAAGTTGACCTGGGAGATCAGAAAGACTCCACCCTTTACCCACCAGGCAGTGGTATCCAGGCAGATTAAACTCAGGATCTTCCGATTTGAAGTCCAACGTTACTTTCTTGACAGTTGTTTTGTAGCAACTTCCTGTGATCTGAGAGTTATTTTCCCTTTGTTGTTTTCAGTAACCAGGAACTTTGGTGAGTTTTGGTCATTGCTGTGTTTGTGAAAATCGTTGCAAGAAATGGTTAAAATTTAGACACTGCGCTTCAGTCTGTGTCTTTCTTTTCTTTAGAGTTGTGAACAGCTAATTTTTGCCACTCTACAGTTTCAACAGGAAGTTATGAAAAACATTCAGGTTGGCCTTGGGAGTAGCATTTTCATTACCTGAGCGTAACAAGATAGCTTTTGAAAGTAGCACCTCTGAACATCCACTGTAACTTCATCAGTCAATCCACCATTCTACACTGTGAAGTAAAGACGGCACAGACCAGATTTACAGAATACATGTTTAGTACTAACCACTCATCACTTAAGACGTGGAAATTTAGGCATGTTTGTCACACAGTAACATTGTGTGGCTGGCCTTTTCTTTGTTTTTGCTTCATTTTCATTGCTAGCGTTTTCCTTTGCACTGACAGAACTAACGAACTGATGGAACGGATAGAAGTAACTCAACAGTGATGATGACAAAGATTCCACAAGAATGGAAGTGAGTCACGCATAAGCTATGACTGGCTCGACCTGATCATGTGTCATGAAACAAACACTAGCAATGATTGAGATACAATTGCATGAGAAAAACATCAGAATTGGTGACCCCCCCCCCCCCCACCACTCCTTTACATTTCCTTCAGGTTGCTTCAACTAGGTTGGTTTGTGGCATCAACTGGTAAAAAAAAAATCTGATTTTTGCCATTCCAGGTAGTAATTTTATTGTGAACACAGCAGTGTACCATTCTGATGCTCAAAACATAGCAGTTGGCAGGTCTGAACATTTATCCATATAGTTATTTCATGTAAAGCTTCGTTGTCAATTTTGAGATATCCTGTGGTCCAATTTTCTTAATACTGGCAGTCTTTAACTTCAGTTGAAAACAAAAAAGGCTTTGCTGACTACCACTTGAAGATTCGATGCATAATGCAAATACAATCATTTTGGATATTGGCTTGTAAATTCTCATACCTTGAAAGCAGCAGCTAGAGCAGTTGCACCATCGTTCTCCAAACGATTTCTTCCGGACACAAACACTCTGAGTGCTAAAGGTTTGCCAGCTGCCACACTGCTCTTGTGGCATTCTAACAAACACTGAGACAGCGTCTGTGAACACAAATAGTATATCATATGCTAAAACTAGAAACAGAATGCAAATTTCAAAAACTGTTTAAAAAACTTGCAAAACTGTTCACAAATCCAGTTAAACTCAATCATGCAAACTTTTACAACTAAATTTTCACAAATCAAAAAGCCACTCTGAGCTCAATTTTACGATGTATCTTTTGGAAAAACAAACCCATCATAAAATCAACAACAGCAACAACAAAAAACAGAAATTCAGAATATCCCAAAGATTTTACCTAAATAAAAACACTACCAAAAATTCATCTTCACAATGCCTACCCCCTCCCTTTCAAAAAGAAAAGAAAATTTACGCAGCAGATATGATAACCTACATTCATAATTTAAAGATCAAAAACGTCAATCTTTACCTGGCCTCCCCCAATGCCCAACCCATTGTTGTTGAGTCGTAGCTCTTGCAGACTGTAGCAGCTGGGGCTCTTGAGCAAATCAACCAAGCCCACGATGCCTCTTGGCCCAAAAGCGTTGTCACTGAGGTCAAGTTCTACCAGCTGGCAACCTGCCGACATGATGGCTGCTCCCAGGTGTTTCTGAAATAGGTCAGTCTATAGTCTTGCTATGGAACGATGGCCACATTATTCTTACAGATACTCAACGGTGATTTTGCAAAGTAAATATTTGTTGTTTATCATATCTAAAGAGATTAGTAGTAGGCCTCCTTCGGTCATGACTGACCATGGACAAAGTACATCCGTTCTAATGTCTAGATGGGCTGTCTGCTTGGTCCAAGCAGCGTCGCCTGTGACTGTACAGACCAATGCGAGAGAGGCAGTCTCTGTCGCAGCGGTCGCATGTGTATGCTGATGCTGGTCTGTTGGCTGTCATCCCTTTTCTGCGAACTCACTTTTCTGCTGCAGCAGCTGACAGTTTGTCCTCACCAATCCGCAGCTGTTGCGGTCGTCTGCGAGGTCCTCCCAGGACTCAGTGTTGATCTCAAGCGCCTTCATGTCACGCTTGCAAACGTCTTTGTATCTCAGCTGTGGGCGGCCAATGTTTCTCTGCCCTGTGGCAAGCTCACCATAAAGGATGTCTTTTGGGATGCGACCATCTTCCATGCGGCGAACGTGGCCCAACCAGCGCAGCCAACGCTGTCTCAGCATGGTATGCATGGTTGGGAGGCCAGCGCAGGTTAGGACTTCGGTGTTGGTCACCTTGTCTTGCCAGGAAATGCCAAGTATGCGCCGTAGGCTTTTCAGGTGGAAGGTATTGAGCCTTTTCTCCTGATGAGCATGCGTGGTCCACGCCTCGCTGCCATACAGCAAGGTGCTGAGGACACAGGGTTGTATACAGCCATCTTTGTCTTTGTGGTCAGCTTGGGATTTGTCCACACCCTTTGTGTGAGGCGGGCTAGTGTTGTGGCTGCCTTCCCGATCCTCTTGTCGACCTCTGTGTCAAGGGAGAGGTTATCGGTGATGGTGGACCCAAGATATGTGAATTGATGGATGGCTTCAAGCTCGTAGTCATCAATGGTGATGGTTGGTGGAGATGGCGTGTCTTGGCCCAGGACGTTTGTCTTCTTAAGACTGATGGTCAGACCAAAATCTTTGCAGGCCTGGGAGAAGCGGTCCATTAGTGAATGCAAGTCCCGCTGAGAATGGGTCACAACTGCGGCATCGTCGGCAAATAGCATGTCGCTGATGAGGGCTTCACGGACCTTTGTCCTTGCTCTGAGGCGGGCGAGGTTGAAGTGCCTGCCATCTGATCTGGTCCGCAGGTGGATCCCTTCTTGCGCTGTGCTGAACGCATGCCTCAGGAGGAGAGCGAAGAAGATTCCAAAGAGGGTTGGGGCCAGGACGCAGCCTTGTTACACACCGCTGCGTACATCGAAGGGCTTGGAGAGGTTTCCGCTGAACTGCACCATCCCTTTCATGTTTGAGTGGAAGGACTCAATTAAGCTGTGCAGTTTGGGGGAGCAGCCGATTTTTCGGAGAGCCCTGAAAAGGCCATCTCTGCTGACTAGGTCAAAGGCCTTGGTGAGGTCAATGAATGCCACATACAGGGGCATCCGCTGCTCTCTGCACTTCTCCTGGATTTGGCGAAGGGAGAAGACCATGTCTACCGTGGATCTCTCTGTTCGAAAACCACACTGTGATTCTGAGAGACGCGTTCAACCAGTTTCTGCAGGCGGATTAGGAGGACCCGAGCATAGACTTTGCCAACAATGCTGAGGAGCGAGATACCTCTGTAGTTGTTGCAGTCGCTCCTTTCGCCCTTGTTTTTGTACAGGGTGACAATCTTGACGTCCCTCATGTCCTGTGGTACAGCTCCCTCATTCCAACACTGACAGAGAACTGCGTGCAAAGGGTGCAGAAGAGAAGTCTTGCAGTGCTTGATGAGGTCTGGGGGAATTCCGTTGTTGCCAGGTGCCTTCCCTGATGCCAGGCTATCAATGGCCTTGCTGAGTTCGTCCGCAGTTGGCTCTGCGTCAAGTTCTTCCATTACCGGCATGCACTTGATGGCATCGAGGGCTAAGGGGGACACCATGTTCTGTGTGGAGTAGAGGTCGGAGTAGTGTTCCGCCCATCTTTCCATCTGTTGGCTAGGATTGCTGATTACTTCCCCAGTGGAGGATTTGAGGGGGGCAATCTTGCTCTGTGTTGGTCCCAGTGCCTTCTTGATGCCATCATACATTCCTCGGATGTTGCCTCTTTCTGCAGCACTCTGTATCTCTTCGCTGAGCTCTGTCCAGTACTCGTTTGCACAGCGCCTGGCGTTAAGCTGAACCTTACTTCTGGCAGCCCTGAGGATTTGCAGGTTCTTCTCACTGGGTGACCGCTTATACTTGGTGAGTGCGGCACGCTTGGCCTCAACAGTGGGAGTCATCTCTGATGATTTGGCCTCAAACCAGTCGTGGGACTTCACAGTTTTCTTCCCAAAGGTGGCCATAGCAATGCGGTGCATGGTGTCTCGTAGCGTTTCCCATCTCTCAATGGCAGAGTCTCTGGGCTGCAATGCATCGTATTCTCTCTGAAAGGCCTCTGCGAACTGTTCTACAAGATCTGGCTGAGACATCTTGCTGACGTCAATGCGAGGGTTCCCTTGTTTCTTTGAGCAGTGGAACTTCTTTGGTTGTAGCCTGATCTTGCAACATACCAGAGAGTGGTCTGTGTCGCAGTCTGCGCTGTGATAAGAGCGAGTGTGGAGAACGTTTTTGATAGCGGCACGTCTTACTAGGATCAAATCCAGTTGGTGCCAATGTTTTGAGTGGGGATGCCTCCAGGAGACTTTGTGCTGAGGCTTCGTCTTGAAGAAGGAGTTGGCGATGCACAGTTCATGGCAGGTTCAATCATGTTCAGCAGGCTGTTCCTTACTGCAAAGCCTACTCCGTGCTCTCTTGGGGCATCAGAACTCTTTCCTTGCCAGAAGAAGGTGTAGTCCCTTTCCTTTAGTGTTCCTGAGTCAGCCAGCCGTGTTTCCTGCAGAGTGGCTATGTCCACATTGAGCCTCTTTAGTTCGCTGTTTATGACGGCGGTTTTTCTGGCGTCGCTGATGTCTTGCAGATCTTGGGAGAGCCCAGGCATCATTGTTCGGACATTCCAACAGCCCAGTTTCACTGCTGATCCTTTTCCTGATCCGTTTCTTGAATTTGAATTTTTCTTGGTGCGGTAATTAACGACCTGCTTTCAGATTTTCTCCTAATCTTCATGCACCCAATGAAGAAGGCAGGTCGTGGCGGGACAGCACCTAACTGGCTGGGGCTGCCCAGCTTAGGCAGGTGGTAGCTGTCCAGTAAGACACGAAGGTCTCTCCCACCGTCAAAAGCAACCCCTGGCGTCAGCTCTACGCCAGTTGAGCAATGACTTATCACCGGTATCTGTTGCTTCCCATGTTGTGCCGACACTAGTGTTAGTAGCGAGGCTGGAGTGTCCTCTCCAGGTCGTAGGTGCAGAGTGTTTGTGGATGAATGGACGGATGTAAGCCTGGGCAGTGTAATATGGAAGACAGGCTGTTGCCCATGCAACTTGTCCCCCCTCTCCACCTCGCTGACAGATCCAAAGGAACAGCAGGGCTGTTATGTTTTGGTGCCATCGCGGCCGCAGGAGCTGCCGGAAAGTGACAAAGTTTGCCATCCAACCGCCTTAGGGGCTCCACACCGGATTTACTGTCAGGGTTTACTCCCTTAGCTAGATGGCCGCGGGTAGCTCTCCAGAGCTGGCGCCCTTTGATGGATCTAATTTATTTCCACCAGGGTTTCTAGCCACCCTCCTCACCATCCTCCTGAGAGGATTGGTGGGGTTGCTGGTTGTCGCCAGCAATTCGACCCTGTGACAGGTAGTACTGGGTTCCAGGTTACCAGTAGCGGATACATCTATCCGACCTGACACATAAAGAGATTACAATTTCATCAATCCAGTGTTACCATGTATGTTCCAAATAGTTAAGTTAGTTATGAATTCTTGTTTTGTGCGTGCATGCGTGCGTGCGTGTGTGTGCGTGTGTGTGTGTGTTTAATTGACAATTTAAGCAGTCCATAACCAAATGACAGAATGAAATAAGCAAAAGGGGGATGGAGGGTGTGGGGAGTAAACAAACTGACGCACACATGGTGACAAATGCACATGCATATACACTCACATTCACTCTCTCTCATGGACACACACACTCCACTCACCAGTGCTGCAGGAATCTCTGTCTTTAGACGCCCTGTGAACATGTCACTCCATAAAGCTCTCTGCAAGAAAAGACAACACACATGAATTTGAATATCTACATCTGAACAGAGTTATATTTTCTTCATTTAATTTTAACAGAAGTCCTAACACCAAATAAACAAAACATCAGCATTTCTCACTGTGTATCTCCATGCTGGTGAGAAACTAACACAAGAAATCACTGCCATTTTATTCATTATGTCATGAGTGATTCTGTGTATGCACGCAAATGTAGGTGTGCTTGCACATGTACGAGTGTACAACTTTACCTGCGTCTGTGCATGCAATGTGTACATATCTGTGTATCAGTGGTGGGCTAGTAAACAAAAGCAAAACATCTGACATTTGGTAATGCAATTCCATGTCTGTTCCACTTCCAGACCAGTATAGTAAACAAGTCAAGTGGTATTCTTTAATTTCATTAATTAAGTGGTCCCTTTACATTCAACTGAGCACTGAAAAGGATTCAGACAAAGAAGCACACAATCAGTGCAAACTTCTGCTGAACAAGCAATGAATTAGTGAATAAGCCCAACATTCCAAATATGCCTAACTCTTCTTCACTGAAATAGTGAATAAGCCCAACACTCCAAATATGCCTAACTCTTCTTCACTGAAATAGTGAATAAGCCCAACACTACAAATATGCCGAACTCTACTTCACTGAAATAGTGACTATGCCCAGCACCACAAATATGCCCAACTCTCCTTCACTAAAGTAGTGAATAAGCCCAACACTACAAATATGCCTAACATAGTAACAATCCCTCCTCCCCTTTCTGCAAGTAGGCATTCTTACAGTTCTTGATTTCCATGCATTCTTACATTTTTTTTTCTGTCTCTATATTACTCACATCCTTAAAAACAAACAAACAAACCTCAAATTCTGGATGTTTTTCTAAAGCTTTGGCCATTACTTCTGCTGCTTCCACTCCCAAGGTGTTGCCTTCCATGCGAAGAGCTGTCATGTGGGGGCATTTCGAGATCTCCTCTTCCAGCTCTTTGGCTATAAAGACAAACAGTTCAGTCAGAGTACAATGTGAATATTTTCCATCATTATGCTATGGTAGTCATATGTTAAAAACTGCACACTGGAAGTACAACATGTTGTGATCTGCTACTGTGATAAAGATAGTCATGACCAGACTTCTGTTCCGTCTGACACCTTTAAAATTAAATGTCAAGTTTCTAGAAGTAATTTAGTAATAACAAAGAAAAAAAATCCTCAATAGAACTATTAGAAGACAACAGACTAACAAAATTGAGGAATGGGGAGAAAATCCAGTTGCAGACACCCAGGCTTTGCTCACACAACTGACTGAGCTTGAAGAATCTGGTGAGCAGCGCCCCAATGACTCTTCATGGAGTTAAAGAAGGAGGAAAAAAAAAACGAAGGAGAATGAAAATCACAGAAAATACTTTAAAAATTATCACATTATCTGGTTCATTACTTTCTAATGCTAATTAACTAATGTTCGATTCTCTGTCTCTCCCCCTCCCCCCTCTCCATCTCTCACTAGTATAGAATATGTACCAATGTATGTGTTTGCCTAATCATGCTCATATACAGTTATGATACAATATACAGATATAATAAATGTACAGTAATACTTGAAGTCTGTCTTTGGTAAATAATTACATGCCAAAACTCCATGATGAATGTTAAAATGGTTTAAGGGCACTTTTAATGTTCTTTAAGCTTTTTAACCCTTTGACTCCCGCACCCTATGCACCAGCTGCAAAAATTAAACTCTTTGATTCCCCCACCATATCCATCAGCTTCCTGGAGGAAGCTGGTGCATAGGGTGAGAGTCAAACAAAGGGTGAATTTTTTTATTAGCTAGCATGGTTAACAATGCAGGATGTGGAAGAAGGTGCAGGAGTCAAAGGGTTAAGTAATTACTCAATTACTCAGTTTACAACTATTACATGAACTGTTACGATTAATTAGTTTTTCATGATGAGTAATATCTGGAGTCTTGTGTGTGGCAAATTACATCAATACATGCCAGAATTCCAGCAGTTATGGAAAGGGTAGTACCATCATATAGTTTTAGAGTTCATCTGATTTGGCTAAGCTAACAACAACAAAAAATTACTACTATTTCAAGTATTTGTGCAGTTTTATCAACTCGCAGGCCTAATCAGTTGTGCTTGCCTTGGCACAGGCTTGTGAAAACCTAGGCTAGGGCCTACTCAGTACTTGATTTTTGCTACTGGTTCAGTTTTATAATGCTATGTTGCATGCAATATATTAAAAAATGAATTCAGCTAATCACAGTTCCGTTTTAAATCCATCGCCATGATGTAACCAAATCTTATAATTTTGGGTGGTTACGGTTTTAATTCATAAAATCTGAACTTGCTTCACACTCAGTCAACCAAAAACATTTTTTATTTTACCGTAAATCTCTCTCTCTCTCTCTCTTCAGTGACGTTAATTTATCTATGAAGCCCCTAATTCTTTTTCAGAAAAATAACAATTCTGTCAAATATCTACACTGTGTAAGCATATTGTATCTAGCCTATAGACAAGAGTGAAGAGAAGAGCTGTAGCAGACGTCCACACGCGCCCACATGATGATGATCGTCATTAGCCTGGCTACCCATACTCACCATCTTCTGCTTTGTCGAGCTTCCATCCTCTGCCTTTAAAACTCAGTTCCTTCTTTGGCGCAACTTTTGTTTGAGCTAACTGCTCTGTCACGTCTTCAACGGATGGAGATGACATTTCGCTCTTAGAACTGAAATGGAACGTTCCTCGTCCCTCTTGTTGCTTCGCTACGAAAATGGCGCTGAATACAAGTAACTTCCGGCAATGGATATGCGTCTTTTGATCCGCGTTTTTATCAAAATGAAGAACCAAGTAGATAATCAAAATAAAAACTTGCGTTAAGATGATAATCAAGCATTAATTGAGCAGTTGCTTTTTCATCTTCAGACCTGAGTTTTCGAAACCAATTTTAGATTTAACATGGCACATTATTACAAGGGAGTGAAGTAGGTTAAGGTGTTACCGCCTGTTGTGTGCAAGATAGTTCCCCCTGAAAAAGAATATTACAGAATATGTTCCCTCGCTCCCACAACCCCCCCTTTTCTTGTTCTTATTTTGGCACGATCATGCGGTATTTTTATTTGTCAACTTTTCTGGCACACCTTCTCCCCTCCCCCTCTGTGATTTCACCATATTTATCGCTTTTACTTTTAAGTAAAGTACGGATGGGCTGTTTGAAGACACATACGAACCAGCAGCAGCGCACTGCGATAGCAGGTGAGACGTTGGATGACCAAGGCCAGGATTTAAACCATAGTGCCAAGGACATCCACGCTGACGGTTCTGATGCGGATTTTGCACAAGCTCTTAACGCCAAACGTGGAAAACTCAATTTGCCGCCTGCCGGTGCAAAAGAACAATGGGAGAAATTAGATGAGGAACTTGTCCTTAAGCTGAATGCGCTAATAGGGAACAGTACGCTGGAACACAAACTTGACACATACGGAGACATCATATACTCTATCTGCAGGGACACTTATGGAGTGAAGCAGCCAAAGACAAAAACGCCTCCCCAGAAATCCAGAAGACAGCAACAGATGGAGAGCATCCGGAGGGAGAAAAGGAAGCTTAAAAAGCGAATGAAAACTGCCTCAGAATTCGAGAAGCAAGGGCTCCTGGAACTCTGGAAAGATCTGAAGGCCAAACACAATGCTCTCAGCAAAGTGGAATCAGCAAGGCGAAGAAAGAGCAAAAAGAAGAAGACTCAAGATCGTTTCTTCAAAGATCCCTTTGACTTTGCAAGAAAGCTGTTTGAACAACCCAAATCAGGGACTCTCACAGTGGGCAAGGAAACCCTAGAGCAGCATCTCAGGGAAACATATTCCGATTCTCAGCGCGAGGCACCACTTGAAATCCAGAATCTGGTTTGGCCTGCAGCGCCAGAAGGAAAATTCAATAACAAACCACCAACACTGGATGAAGTGAAGAACGTAGTAAAGAAAGCCAGAGCCAAGTCAGCACCTGGACCAAACGGAATACCATACCTGCTCTACAAGAAATGCCCAAAAGTGCTCGAGTGGCTCCACAAGATGATTCGATCAGCATGGAGGAACCAGAAGATCAGTGACCAATGGATGAGAGCTGAAGGAGTGTACATTCCGAAGGAGCAGAACTCCAGCAGCATCAATCAGTTCAGGCCAATATCACTTCTGAACGTCGAGGGGAAAATCTTCTTCTCTGTTATGGCAGCAAGATTGACAAAATACCTGACTGAAAACAAGTATCTGGATATGTCAGTCCAAAAGGGAGGCATACCAGGAATGCCTGGATGCTTGGAACATGCCACGTTGATTTGGGATGCCATCCAAAAAGCAAGAACAGAGAAGAGAGACATTGACGTAGTTTGGCTTGATCTGGCGAATGCATATGGATCAGTTCCACACGATATGATCCAGCTGGCTCTTGAAATGTATCACATCCCAGAAAACATCCGAACAATGCTGAGGAAGTATTTCCAAGGGTTCTCAATGCGGTTCTCTACCAAAGAATACACCACGGACTGGATAGACCTAGAGGTGGGCATTGCAATGGGCTGTGCAATCTCTCCCATACTGTTCGTGTTGGCAATGGAAGTCATCTTGAAAGCTGCAATGAAGAGTTCAGGTCCAGTGAATCTGGGAGATGGATACCAGATGCCTCCTCTGAAAGCTTTCATGGATGACACAACAGTCTTGTCCACGGATGAGGAAGAGACACACCGAATCTTAAAGCAGCTGGATGAGCTGGTGGCCTCTTCAAGAATGAGGTTCAAACCTAAGAAATCCCGAAGTCTCTCACTGCGAAAAGGAAAAGTGGCAGATTCAGTCAAATTCATGGTAGCCAACCAAGCCATCCCCACTGTCACAGAAGAGCCAGTAAAAAGTCTCGGAAGATGGTATGATGACTCACTGAAAGACACACAAAGGGGATGTGAAACCAAGCAAACAGCAGAAGAAGGCCTGAAGAAAATAGATAACTGCGGACTGCCAGGCAAATACAAAGTCTGGTGTCTACAGTTCATGCTGATACCAAAGCTGCTGTGGCCACTGCTAATCTATGACATTTGCACCAGCACAGTCGAAGCAATGGAAGCCAAAATCAACAAATACACAAGAAAATGGCTCGGTGTCCCACCTGGTCTCACTGATGTTGCATTCTACTGTCGTCAAGCAATGCTGAAGCTACCCCTCAAATCCATAGTGGAGGAATACAAAGTTGGAAAAGCAAGACTGTTGAGCATGCTGGAGGAATCGGAAGACAATATCGTGAGATCAGTTCATCCAAAGCTGAGAACTGGCAGAAAGTGGAAAGTCCAAGAGGCTGTAAACAATGCCAAGAGAAACCTCAGCATCAAAGAAATAATTGGACACACGCAAACCAACAGACAGGGACTGGGAGCAACAAAAATGCAGTGGTGGTCCAAAGCCAAAGGGAAGGAAAAAAGAGACATGATCATACAGGAGTTGAAGGGAGAAGAAGATGTCAAAAGAGTGCAGAAGGCAGTCCAGCAAGGTCAACAGGGGCAATGGACAACATGGGACAGTGCACTCCAAAGAAGTCTCAGCTGGAACGATATGTGGCACATGGCTCCTCTAAGGATAAGCTTCCTCCTCAGATCTGTATATGACCTGCTCCCCTCGAATGCAAACTTAGTGAAATGGGGGAAATCAGACGACCCAGCATGTCCGCTCTGTCAGAGGAAACAAACAGTGGAACATGTCCTAAGCTCTTGCAAAGTAGCGCTAGCCCAAGGAAGGTATACATGGAGGCACAACCAAGTTCTGAAAGTGATCACAGACGTGGTTAGCGAAAAAACCATGACCCCAAACGCACCAATTGCTATGACAACGTTCTACAAAGCAGGAGGGAAGCAGGTCTGGCCCGAAAGTGCTATGACAACCAGCACATTGCCAAAGGGTCTTCTGGATGGAGCAGTCGACTGGGAGTGTACAGCAGACCTCCCAGAGTGGAGAAATTACCCAGATGTCATCAGCAAGACAGGCATGAGACCAGACATCGCTCTCCACTCTGACTCCTCGAAACAAGTGATTCTGATAGAACTCACTGTGCCATACGAAAGCAGAATGGAAGAAGCACATATCTACAAGACCGAAAAATACGCCGGTCTTGCCAGCACCCTGAAGAAAGCAGGGCTGCGGGTCAAAATCTTCGCCATAGAGATCGGGGCAAGAGGGTTTGTGGGCACCTCCGCTTATGATCTCATGAAACAACTCGCCATTTCTGGGAAGAAGAGGACTAGAGCCCTTAAAGCGATGGCAGAGGCAGCAGAAAGGAGCTCAAGCTGGATCTGGGCAAGAAGGAA
>CM060310.1:25856502-25884002 GCA_030674185.1 Monoplex corrugatus
GCTTTGTATTTCTATCACCCATAGTACGTTCCATCATCTTAGTTGGTGTGGATATCGTTGCACTGGTGACGATGCGCAGTGTTCGATTCTGCACAATGTCACGAGTCTGTTGGTCAGACTGGGCCGCTGTCATCCATGCTGGAACTGTACTTAAGGTGTGGCCGTACAGTTTCTTGATAGACGTTTTTGAGGGTTTTCTCATTGGCACCCCACTGTGTTCTTCTGGCCTTGGCTTCTGTATTCTATATGTGTTGCTTCCATATGAGCTGTTTATCGACTGCGACTCCCAAGTGGGTCTGTTGGTCGTATCTTCTAAGGTTAGGTTTTCAGGCTGTGCTTTTATGGAGAGAGAGAAAGAGAGAAAGAGAGACAGAGAGAGAGACAGAGAGAGAGACAGAGAGAGAGACAGAGAGACAGACAGAGAGAGAGAGAGAGAGACAGAGACAGAGACACAGACAGAGACACAGACAGAGACACAGAGACACAGAAACAAAGACAGACAGACAGACAGACAGACAGACATAGAGACAGAGACATAGAGACAGATTTTGCTTCTGTATTCTATATGTGTTGCTTCCATATGAGCTGCTTATCGACTGCGACTCCCAAGTGGGTCTGTTGGTCGTATCTTCTAAGGTTAGGTTTTCAGGCTGTGCTTTTATGGAGAGAGAGAAAGAGAGAGAGAGACAGACAGAGAGACAGAGAGAGAGAGAGACAGAGACAGAGACAGAGACAGAGACAGAAACAGAGAGACAGAGACACAGAAACAAAGACAGACAGACAGACAGACAGACATAGAGACAGAGACATAGAGACAGAGACAAAGAAAAACAGAAAGTGACAGAGATAGGTGTGGCAAACAACTTTTCTTTGTCCATATCACATACCAGGTGTTAGTCCAGGTTAAGGGCATGTCCAGGGCCAGTTACATGTGGTAGATGGCGGTTCTTGCATAATCTTCGGTGCACCAAAATACTGGTCATCTACATGGAGGGCTTCGTGAATTCCTTTGGGTAGTTCTGGCTTGAGGTCATTGATGAAGAGTATGAACAGAGCTGGTGATGATACTTCTTCCTGAGGCACTCCCTAGTGCAGCAACATTCTGCATTCACATGAAAGAACTGAATGACAAAGGAAATTATAGGCTTGGTGGAAGAACGGAGGAAGGCAAAGGGAAAAGAGGAAAGATAAAGAAAGATAATCAAAGAAATCAGGAATAGGTGCAATGAAGCTAAGGAAGCTTGGCTGAAAACAAAATGCAAAGAAATAGAAGACCAACACAAAACAGATCCTCAGGGTATGTACAGAAGAACTGAAGAAATTGCCCACATGAAAAAGACATGCACATCAACTGGTTGCTTAAAATCGAAAGATGGTACGCTGATCACGGAAAAGGACAAAACATTAGATAGATGGGGAGAGTACATTAAAGATCTTTTTAACAATGACAGAGACGAAGAACACATTATAAGAAAAAACGTTGAAGGACCACCCATAATGAAAAACGAAGTTAGAGCAGCATTGAAAAAAGATGAAACCAGGAAATGCCCCAGGGCAAGACAGTATTACTACAGAGATAATTGAAACCATGGAGAGATTTGGTATTGAAAAAATAACAGTCCTCCTAAATGAAATTTATGACACTGGAAAATCCCCAAAGATATGTTAAAACTAATTTTCATTGTACTTCCAAAGAAAACAGGGGCTATAGAATGCGAACTCCATCGTACAATCAGCTCAATGAGTCACGTAACAAAAATCCTATTAAGAATAATCATGATGAGGACAAGGAACAGAATCAAAAGAGAAATAGCAAAAGAACAGTGTGGATTTGTGGGAGGGAATGGAACTATTAATGCCATATACACCCTAAGAACTATCACAGAGAGGTCAATCGAGCTGAATAAGGATTTATATTTATGCTTTGTTGATTATACCAAGGCTTTCGATCGGGTAAGACATGAAGAATTGATCTACCAACTAGAAAGACTCAATGTTGATGGAAAAGATCTACGAATAATCAGAAATGTGTATTGGGAACAAACAGCAGCAATGAGAACAGAAAATGATATAAGCTCTTTCCAAAATATAAAAAGAGGAGTCAGGCAAGGCTGTGTTGTGTCACCAGATTTGTTTTCACTGTATAGCGAAACCATCATGAGAAACCTAGAAGAATGCCCTGGATTAAAGATTGGAGGAAAAATGATAAACAACATTCGTTACGCAGATGGCACCGTGAATATAATAGAAATAGAAAGTAAAAATAAAGGGTTGGAGCAAAATAGCACGAAGACTGAAGTCATGGTAATCAGTAAAAAACATCGCGCGCGCGCGCACGTGTGTGTGTGTGTGTGGGGTACATATGTATGTATATATATATATATATACATATACATATACATATATATATATCTATGTGTGTGTGTGTGTGTGGTGTGTGTGTGTGTGTGTGTGTGTGTGTGTGGTGTGTGTGTGTGTGTGTGTGTGTGTGTGTGTGTGAGTGTGTGTGTGTGTGTGTGTGTAAACATGAGAGCTTTCCAATTTCCTCTGTCATAAATTGCTAACGCAAACAAAACGATAAACAAATAAGTAAAGCGTAAATGGACAAATGCTATCAAATTAGATGACAGGAACGGAGTAAAGAGAGATTTTTGTATAATTATTAATGCACGAAGATAACTTGGAACTGGGATAAAAATGGATACCTGTATGGTAATGATGTTGATCAAAGGTTCTATCAGCACAATGTGTATATATCTGGAAAAAGGGGTTTAATTTAGAATGATAATTATGTACGTTATTTTAATCAGGTAGTTGTGAAGCTTTCGTTTGAAGCTGTCTTATAAAGTGCATGATTTGATGCTGGTGGGCAATGTATTCCAGAGATACGTACCAGAAAAGGATATATATTTTGGTTCTTTGTTGAATACGCGTAGTGTGCTTGGTATGGAATACATATGTCTGTTAAGATTGTGCCGAAAGATTTATATACATTTTTGTACATTTGAGTGCTTTTGTTGTGCATAAGTTAGTTTTTGAATAGCAGAATTTCAGTCTTTTAAAAACTTTTTTTCTGCGCCTAGGGAGCTGTCATTTATTCAATAGTATGACGTCATATCCATATTTTCTCCCTTGGTCTTCCGCTTGCGCATGCGCAAATCGTACAAAGACTACACTGCATCAGGCATGATGACATAAATCGTCTGGCCCAGCGCAATTAGTGGTTTCGTTGCAATTATCAGTTTTGTCAACAATTGCGTGGTCTGTAGCTTAAATTGTCATCCAACCAAGGTAGTTTGCTATGGCACTTTCGTTTTGTTATGCTTGAAAATAACTCTTAACTGTGTGCAACAGGGGTAGTTCTCTAAAGTTCAGTTGTAGTTGCATCAACACACTTGTTCACAATGTGACAATATGAATAATGATTCAAAATATGTAGTGTTGAGTAGCCATGGCAGTAACTAGAAGAGTTTAAATGAAAAAGTACAGATATCTTCTGAGGCTTCGGCCCAGATGTGTAAGATAGTACCTGGTTCACACAGAAGTGTTTATAAAAGAACATTTTTGGGGCCAGCTTTACAGGAAACGACGATTTTCGGATTTAGACTAGAGCGTGTGGAAATGACCGTATGACGGGAAGTAAGATTGAAGTTGTAACAAACACACCTTAAGCCGAGAAACTGCTGACATGGGTCTGTTGTTTTCTTTAGGCCTGAGCGTTTTCATGTTTATTGTTTTGAAATTATCGTTGTCAGTGTTTAGAAGAATTTTTTTTTATCGAGTAATTAATTAGGCCTTCTAAGTCTAATGCCACCAGTGATGGAATTGTATGTGTGCAAGAATTGAAGAAAAGTCTAGAATCATAATTTTGAATGTCAGTGACCACAATCACTGACAGTGGTTGAATGATTAGCTTAGCCTACACTTTACGGGCCTGACATGGACACAGAAAGTTAGAATTAAAACTTCCAGCTACTTTCTAGATGCCTAATGTAAGGCTGAAGATTTTGCTAGTTCTGCATTTTTTCAGTTCCCCCCCCCCCCCTCCAATGGTAGGCTGATAAAATACCAGTATAAAATTTAGACTAGGTAAAACATAGTCTAGGTAGAGCCTCAGGACCTGGCCAGCTCATAGGTTTATGTTCGGGCTTAAGGTTTGTGCCATGGTCACCATACAGATGGCACCTGTGACGTTAGTGTATAGATATGGAATTTGTTCTGAGCGCGGAGATGTCATCTTGAGAAACTGAAACTGAAACTAAAAGTGCATTTTTCCCAGCTGTCCCATGTTGTCTTCCTCCACAACCACGTAGTTATTATACAAAATATGACTTCTTAGATTAATGTAATCAGGGTATGTGACTTCTTTGATAGCAAGAAAGGAAAATCAATATTTAGTTTAAAATTTTCATTTCTGATTTGTTGTGTAGAATTTCCAATACATGTAATTTAACTCGGTGGAGTTGTAGTCAAACAGAGACAACTTTTCCATCAAATTGCAGAATTTTGACCCAAGTGTATGAGATTAATAAAACTTGACCACAAAGAGCAAAAATGTGAAGCAAACACCAGTGGAAGATAATGCTGGAACTTTCTTCCTGAGAGCTTTCTCGTGTTTGTAATAAGTAATCCAGAACTGTATATGTGGATATTAAAACAAAACAAAAAACAAACAAGCAAACAAACAAACAAAATCCTGCATTCTTTCAGTACAAACTACATCCTTTCACACAGGTTCAGTACGAAATGTGTACGCATTTTTTTCTGCTTTACTGGGAATACTGGAATTGCAATGTCTATCGTTTGTCAGGATCCTTCGCTTGAATCAGTTTACTTTTAGAGCTTCTTTAATTGAAAACAACTTCTTGCTCTGCTCAATAACAAACAAGTTAAAATTAAAACAACTTAATGGAATATGTTTTAGAGGAGGTAATCCACTGAAGAGCACTTATATGAATATGGAGCATGTTCTTCTTATGGTAGCAGTCCATTTATAAATGACTATAGTTTTATTTCCAACTGTTATGTTCTGCAAATCAACCAGGTAAAATCCATCAATTAATATATTTGTGAACTTGTGACGGCAAATGAGTGCCATAATGACATTTACAGGTGCATGAAGTGTTGGTATCCTGGTGCTATCAAGACTCCATTGAGTTTAATTCAAAACAGTTATCTATTAAGTGTACAGTTTTATTTTTTAGACACGTGTGAAATTTTTGTGTTTTTAAGTAAAGTAATTATCTCACAACATTTTGAAATTGAAAAAAAACAAACAAACTTGATTTTAGGATGCTTTTAGCCATAAAGCTGTCTGAAATTGAAGATATATGTTAAAGACTCGAAATATGGGGGGGAAATCTCAGTTGTGATAATGTTGACCCGATCCAGCTGTGAATGGCTGACTGCGACTTTAGCTGAGTTTTCCCATGCAGCGGCACGCATTAATAACACTGTACTTACTGATTGAACTAATTCGGAGTTTCCCGCTTGTGAATACCTGTATACCAGGGGTTTGAGTATGATAGAGGAAATATTGTTAAAAGTATAAATAAAAAAATAGCGAAAGATTTTAGGTTTATTTGCTGAGATGATGTTTTGTAATGTTGCAGAAAAATTGTGTCATTTACTCAGCTAGTTCTTGCTTAATCAAGTTAATGTGCTATCTAAACTGAGTTTTTGTCAGCAAAACAACACTCATCACAGGAAAAAAATCAGATTCATCCAATCCATTATCATTACTTTCAACATCTGACCCTCCCGGTTCTAGGCATTTTGGTCCTGAATGAATGCTGAGCAACAGATTGTAGTATCGAACAAATGCCCATGTCACCACTGTTGTCTTGTTTACAAACAAAGCGAAGCTGAGTTACACTGGAACACTGTATTACATGACTCAACTTCTCAAGAGTACATGTACAGCCAGCCAGTGGAGTACAGACAGGGTGTAAATAACCCTAAATATCATCTCTGCATGGTAGTTTGAAATGCTATGTTTATGTGCCATACAGTGTGACTTTTTAACATTATGGTCAGTGAACTCATACATTTCAAGTCATGCTGAATTGCTGATGTTGATGTCTTTATTAGCACATCTCTGCTTGGAGTGAAGTTTGAAGTTGGAATTTTGTTGGAATTTTATTTCACAACTAAGTTCAAATGTATTAGAGATTTTGAGAAATGGAGCACCTGAGGTACATACCAAAATTAGCTACACTGCTATTCGGTCAGATCATTTGAATTGCCAGTTATGTTGGCATACTGCTTGTTTAAAAGATGAAATCCTTAACTCTTTCCCATGAAGTTTCCCCAGAAACGGCACTCCTCAGTGCCAAGTATATTTTGGGCAGCCAATTTTCCAGCGCAGTATGCATTTTTAAAAGCTTATGTCTCAAAGACTGTTAAAGATTTTCACTTTTTTTTTTGCTGTGTTAAAGGGCAGATGTTGTATTTATATTTGAATGCTTGCTTATGTTTATGTGCTTGATTGATTATTCCACAAATAATCTTATTATAAAGATAAACAAATAATTTTTTTTCATACACTTTAGTAGTTGTACTACTGACCTTATTTTGTGAGTTGTGCACCAGATATCATTATAATAAATGAGGAAAAGCAATGGAAAATCTACACACAAAGTCATGCTTATTCTACTCGGAGTGGTAGATAATGCATGTCGATTTGCAGCCATTTTGGAGAAAATGCTTTGGAGAAAACGTTATGTAAATTCCGACAGTTAGCAAAGCCACACTTCGGCCTTACTGCTGAAAAACTAGGTTGCTGGTTAAGGTTTAAAAATGGCACAGTCGCCTGCATTCACCAGTGGAGCTGACAGAAGCTTTGTACCCGTGTGAAAAGTTATCGTTTAGCATGACCCCTCCAAGTCGCACAAATGCGACCATGGCGGTCGTACGGGAAGTTGCTTGATTGAGACCATGGCGGGAAAAGAGTTAAGCAGTTTAACTGTTTGTTCTCTGAAAAATTTGAGACAAAAGTAGCCTGTCTCAGCATCCTTAACATCCATCTGATACAGCTCTTATTGCTGATTATGCGAGATTAATATGCCTGCTTAACCCTTTGACTCTCAGTCCCTATCCGTCAGCGTGCTGCTTTGCCAGCCATGCCAGCAAAGCAAAAACTTAACCTAACCCTTTGAATCCCTCACTATATCCACCAGCTTCCTGCAGGAGGCTGGTACGGTGAGGGAATCGAAGGTTAAGTTTTTGCAGTTGATGGATAGGGTGCAGGAGTCAAAGGGTTAATAGTGAACAGTTCATTTATCATGCAAATAACTTTAACCCTGTGATTCCTGCAGTGTATCTACCAACTGTGAAAACTGCAGGAAGCTGGTGAATAGTGTGAAAGAATCAAGGAGTTAGTTTTTTTCTCTTTGTTAGCATGGTTAGCAATGCAGGATGCTGGTAGACAGGGGTGTGGGAGTCAAAGGGTTAATAAGCATCATTCTGTTTATTTAATTACCGCGTTTTATTTGTTTTACTTAATGTCAAATACCCCTGAAAATCTCATAGATGATTTCTTGACCTTGTGGGGATACCAGGCATTCTTTCAGTATAAATATAATCCCCACATTCTGGAAGTTATGTGCTTGAAATTTTCTCTTTTCTGTCACTCTTTTTGTTTCTCCCCTTGCTCCTTTGCTTTCTATGGCTCTTTCTATCCTTTTCAGCCTTGCTGGCCCATTCAGTGTGTGTGCATGTGTGTGTGTGTATGTGTGTGTGTGTGTGTGTGTGTGTGTGTGTGTGTGTGTGTGTGTGTGTGTGTGTGTGTGTGTCCATGTGCTTAGTGATATGATCGGTGTCTGTGTGCATTTAGGCTTGTAAACCTAGCTGAGGATCAATCTTTGCTGGATGTTTGTTGTTAGAAGAAGAAAATAAACAGTCAGTGTTGTTTATATGGTTGGTTGGTTTATTTTGTGTTTACATGTACATTTCAAGTCTGTCAGAACAATTAAACAAGCTTTGAAGAATATTAGTATGAAGAATGTTTCAAAGAACTTCCAGTTCATGTCTACCTGTGATTTATATTTCAGGTGAGTTGTACTGTGGAATCCGAGCTTACAGGCTGTGTGGACAAAATGCCTGTGGCAACGGGTGAAGAGCAGCAGTCCACAGAAGCTTGTGGAATCCGTGATGTGTGGGCCAGCAACTTGGAGGCTGAGTTTGCCGATATTCGTCAAGTGGTAAAGGACTACAAGTATGTGGCCATGGTAAGTTCATCTCTCATTGAATGATTAAATAAGAATGAATTTCTGTTTTGAGCATGTATAATTGGCACCTGATATTCCTACTTAGAAAAGACTGAAAGTTCATCAGAGAAAACTGAGGCAGGATTTGTATCTTTTTAAAATTTTTTGATTAAAAGTGAGGCAGGTTTTGTATCTCTTTGAATTTGTTTTATCAACAGGATGGGTAAAATCCACTTGCCCTGCAAATAAAAAAGAAAAGGTGGCAGGCGAGTTTTAAGCTAAGCAAAAACTATAGTCCAGTGAATGAGTGACAATTTTTGCATGCTGTGGTTATAAGCAAACAGCTAAGGGGACGAAATTGATTAATGTTCATACATCTTTGTAAATTCTCACAGGACTGAAGCAAATGTATGCCCAGAAAACTTTCTCATTGTGCAGATTGTAAAGGTTTATAACTTGCACTTGAACTTTGCTTGTATGCTTTGTCATGTTTGTGTCTTTTGCATATCAGTATGGTGAATTGATGTTGCACTTATTCAAAATTTATGGGCAAAAGCATGTCATTTGTGATGCTAAATGGAAACTAGCATCTTGGGAATCGGCTTTTGTAATGAAAGTGGCTAACTTGAATTAAACTGCCTTTCTTTTACCTAGACTTTATATCTTAACGCAGTTTGTGATCGTGGTGTCTGCTACGGCAGTCGGTGCATAGAAACTTCATTTGATGTCGTGACTTTGCTCATTGAGAAATGTTGCTTATTCCTTTACAAGTTGACTGTTGCTTGATAAAGGATATACTTTTTTTCCCATCTGAATACACCTAGGGATGTTATTTATACACTGATAGCAAAATTTCTCTAGAACTTTGGCAGATATGGTCTCTTATAACTGAGAAGTGGGGTGGGGTGCATTTTTGGATTTTTGGTAGCCTATGTGTGACCGTTTTGATTACATTTCGATTGTGAACAAACTTCATATTTCAGACTGTTGTCAGTCTAGCTTCACGTGGTGTTTCTTTACTTTGTCTACAATTAATATATGCAACAAAACATGTTTCAACATGTCCAGTTACAGTGTAATACTTTCTTTTGTGGATTACCTGTAAACTTGATCAATGGTAGAGAATGATCATATTTGATTTGTGATTTCTTATGTTAGATCATAGTGACAAGTCAACTAATGCACTTTCCTATAAGTTAGATCATAGTGACAAGTCAACTAATGCACTTATCATTAGAGTGAGCACTCCACACTAGCAGCACCACCAGATGTATTGTTTTTGTTTTAGTGAATGGATTAAACCCCCCCTCCTCCGGTAGAGATGCTGGAGCTCTTTCAGTGTAGATAGTATCCCCCACCTTCTGGAGATTCTGTACTAGAAATTTCCTCTTTTACTATCACTTTCTTTGTTTCTGTCTTGTTCCTTTGCTTTCTGTCATTTCTTCCTGTTTTCTGCCTTGACGGTCCATTCACCTGTATGTGTTCAATGAAGTCTATACATTCTCTTGGGACTGATAATAACAGTTACAATAAAAATAGCAATAGTCAGCAGATTTCGTGTGTGAAAGTTGGGCTGCTCTCCATCACCACAGTGCAGCACCATAAGTTTCCCATCTTTTTTGTGAAATTTTCTGTTTACCTAAATTTCTAAAGAAAACTTTTGTGATGACTTGGACACGTCATGCAATGCATTAGGCAGCAAGAATGCATCAACAGGTTCATGGAGAGCAGATGGACAACAATGGACGTTCTTTTTGAGCCATAGGTTCTTTCAATGTGTGCTGCAGATAGGACCATACATAGTCTATTGTTTCATTGTACACAACTAGAACCTAGAGGCAAAACCACTCAGGTTTCATGCAGGGGAAAAAAATGCTGCCCAGTCTTGGGTTTGAATCCAGCACTTCTCATATTCTTGGCTAATGCCTTATGATCACAAGCCCATCTCTTCGAAGACTATGTGATTAATGCCTTCATATTTGCAGGACACTGAATTTCCCAGGCGTTGTGGCACGACCTATTGGAGAATTCCGCAGTACAACTGATTACCAGTATCAGCTGCTGAGATGTAATGTCAACCTGCTGAAGATCATCCAGATTGGTATTTCCTTTTTTGATGACAAGGGCAACCGAGCTTCTCCTGTGTCCACCTGGCAGTTCAACTTCAAGTTTAATTTGACGTATGGTGTGTGTGTGTGTGTGTGTGTGTGTGTGTGGAGAGAGAGAGAGAGAGAGAGAGAGAGAGAGAGAGAGAGATGAAATTCTGAAAGTTATGAAGATCGTTTTACTTATGTCTTCACACACAGCAAGAATTCCCGGTTGGCTTTGTGTCATGAGTATTTTGATGAATGTTGAAACAATTACATAATGATATGAATCAGTTCTTGTCTTGGAATAACTGTGCTTTACACATTTACAAAATATGTTGTGCATATTTTTTTTTAGACCTGGTTGGTGCAGAGATAGAGCACTCACCACCCAGTCTGTCTGCATGAGTTTGACAAGGTGTGAATCATACTGATGGAACTTGACATGTGCACATGGCCTCCAGTGTAACCAGCTGTGAATGGGTACCAGACTTTCTTCAAAGTTTGGGAAAGGTTAAGCAGCGAGGGAGAGAGAGCAGTACAGTCTTTATAATGCTTGTCCCAAGAAATGTTGAGGTCTCCACCACCCTAGTGCCCTATGACCTCAGGATTATGGGATAACCTTTTTTGTTTTTTGTTTTTATTTTTTTTCACCATACTACATACAGAAGCACTGATATATCACACATGTATGCACACTCAGAACACACAGATAGTCATATACAAAAATGAATACGTACTGAAAGCATCTTTTTTGATTTGTGTTGTTATTATTATTAGTATCAGATGCTAAATAAGGCTGAGACAGAGTGACTTACATGTGCGGTAATGCATTCATTCTGACTTGTAAGTATATTAAGCTCAACATGTATTAAGATAAAAAATACTGCTTTTTTACCAGTTGCTCCACCTATTGTGATTTAGTTTCTGTTGACGGGTTCTACAACACATTTTGTAATGATTTAAGAACTTGATATGATGTAGTCTATAATTTGTCTATTTAGTGAAATTTACAGTTAAGATAAAAATCAAGAGACAGATGTGGTCGCTGTTGCCTTATGGTCTTGATTACTGTGATTGTTTTCCATTTTTTCTTTGACCTACACACGTGTTGGAAACTTAATTTACAAGAATACCTCAAGAAAGTGTTGTCACCTATGATATCACATATATTTGAGTAAACTGTTTTTCAATTACATTTTCTTCCATATATTTAGTTGGATAACTGGTGCATCATGACACACTGTTATGGTATCATGGTATGAAATGTAATTACTGAAATATCATTTCGAAGAAAGGTTGTTTTGTGTGATTGGTGTCTATGTTGCATGCAAGGCCCATGCAAAAAACGTACTACCCTCTCAGAAACGCTGTTTTTGACATGCAATTTAAAAAAGTTTACAAATATTCTAGATGAAGGTTCTCAAAAATGGTGTTTCTGATACACTGCTGGCTTTTTTTTTTAGTATTCTAAATTGTGGCATTTTTAATTTACATTTTACATAAATGTTTTTTTGAAATGGTTAAGGGTCTGTTCCCCCCCCCCCCCTCCCCCCACTTGAGTCACAGTATTGACCAGTTTTTGAGAGAGTGAATCCTTTGGTTGTAAAGAGACACTTACATGAATGTTTGCACGATAGAACATGATTAGTAAGTTATGAAGAGTATTGAACATTACAATTATGTGGCAATGTTGACAGCTGAAGGATCACACCAGGAAGGCCTCAGCTTTCATCTTGAGTTAACATACATGAATGTGATGAAAATGTTTTTATGCTTTTAATGTAAATGTCAGATGAAATTATGACACATTTGGTGACAGTTTGGTGACACCGATATGATCTTTCAGTTTCACACACTGAGACTGACTGTGTGATACAGATTTCAGTACACACTCTTGTAAATACACTTGCCAGTTGTGTTCCCTAAATAGTCATAGAGGAAGGACTGTGGTAGCTTGTGAACTGTACACACCCAGTTTGAGTTTTAAACATCCAGAAAACTTAAAAAACTTCGGGATGTTTCAGTCTGGAGAAACCTGAATGCTAGATGGTAAAACAATTCTAGCAAAAACATAATAGATGCCCAGAAAGCTTAGCCTCATTTGAATGACGTTTCTTTTACATTTCAGTGAAGATATGTATGCCCAAGAATCCATTGAATTGCTACGCAAATCCGGCATTCAGTTTGAACGACACGAGACAGATGGTATCCAACCTGAAGACTTTGCAGAACTGCTCATTTCGTCAGGCGTTGTGTTGATGGAAGACATCAACTGGCTTTCCTTCCACAGGTAGAGTGCATCTTTATGCTAATGATCACCTCTGTAAGTCACTTTAGTGTGAAAATATTATTTCACATTGATTAGGTTGCTTAACGAGAATGTACTTTAAACATTGATTTCGAAAGAGAGTATGTGTGTAAATGATCGCTGATTATAAAGATATTTAACTTCATGGGATTACGTCTGTTATAGTGAACGTAGTAAGCTCAGAAGACAGATGAAGTTAATTATTATAGTTTGGTGGTTTTTTTTTTTTTTTTTTTAACAATGTAGTTTTTGTCTCGTATTTTGGTGGCAGAACAAACTTGGTTGGTGTTATTATATGGACTGGTATTGGGGTGATCATAATACAACTTGCAAAAAAAGGGGGTCTAATACAAGGACCTGTATTGCCAAGTTAAGAGGAGAAAAATGATTTTGATTAATGAGACTGACAATGTGTTTACTTCAGCCAGATGATTTTGATTAATGAGACTGACAATGTGTTTACTCCAGTCACACTCAAATGTTGCATAACATACATGTATATGGCGTAGAATACAAGATGTAGAATACAAGGAGCTGTATGGCAAGTTCAGAAAAGATGATGGTTTTAATTGGTGAGACTGACAGTGTGTTTAGTCACACTCAAATCTTGCATAACATTATTAGCAAGTGAAAAACAGGGCATGACCGGAGAGAATTGTTCTAGTTGAAACAAAAGAAAAAAAGAAGAAAACCGATGAGGACAGAAGTAGAAACTGATGGTAGTTTCACAAAACTAGACTGGATACAGTACTGCTATTCTAGTCCTGTGTTTCAGTGGTTACGACTTCGGTTACATGATCCGCATCTTGACGGGGGAGAACCTGCCGGGGGAGGAGAGCCAGTTCTTTGTGATACTGAAGCTGTTCTTCCAGAACATCTATGACGTCAAATACTTGATGAAGAGCTGTAAAAATCTCAAGGGGGGTCTTCAGGAAGTGGCTGATCAGCTAGAGGTAACATCTTTTGAACCTGCAATATAAGAATACCTCATTGAAGGTTAATTTCTCGGTGCCACCACAAATTTTCTGGCTCCTTTCAATTTTTCGGTGCTGACAGAAATTGACATGTGGCACAGAAAAATCAACCCTGGGGCAATTTGTATGTCATTTCTGAAGTCAGGAAACTAATTTCATGTTGATGTCTTTTGAGAAGGCGTTGAGCTTTCTCTGTACTACTCCACCACACCCAATCTTTCTTTTCTCTGAAACTTGAGGCCTGGTTAGCACTGAAGTAGATCTCCGCCTTCCAAGCGAGCTGAAAGGGTTTGAGCCTGGCTTGAGAAAAAATTTGCACAGCCTGCATTCTGTAAATGGATTGTTTGACCTTACTGGGTAAGGTAAAGCAGTGAAGGTGGTGGTGGGGGGGAGGGAAGTGATATCACCCTCATAATACTGATCGTGAGCAAAGATGAGGTCTGTGGCACCTCATATCCCTGAGACTTAAGGGTTAAGAGAGCTCTGATTTTTGTTTAGTTTGTTTCTTTGCTCCACCTCACCCCACCTCCTTTCCCAACCCCACCTCCTTTCCCTCCCCCGTCCTATTCATTAACTTTCTAATGGTGTGGGTGTGTTGAGGTTGATTTTTCTTTTCTTGCGTTATGTCTTTACAAATCATCACTGTCACCATCATCATCATCAACATCATGGTCATTATCATCATCATACATTCTCACACGCATGCATGCACGCATGCTTGCACAATCACACAGTAGTGAGTACCAGTATGGAAACTCTGCAAGCTGTTTTTGTGCATGAGTGTTTTTTAAAGACACTTCTGATACACATATGCTTTTTTGCCTGCCCTTTATATTTGTGTCTTTAGCGTTTTTCTTCTTGTTTCATTCACTGTCTGCATGGTGTTAGATCACATCTCTCCCCATGGGGATGATGGGGGCTCAGTACAAATAGTATGCCCACCTTCAGGAAATTCTGTGCTAGAAATTTCCTCCTTTCTGTCACTATCTTTGTTTCTGCCTTGCTCCTGTGCTTTCTGTCATTTCTGCCTTGCTGGTCCATTCACCTGTATGTGTTCTATAATGCCATACTTTTTTTATAGGATTGATACTTGAGTATATGTATTGACAACATATTAGGCTCTGAGGAAATGTAATGTGCAGAAGCAATTTTAGGAAAGTTAAGCCAGTTTGTATGTTTTAATTACGTTTACAATATGTATTCAGGTTTGTTTTTAGACCCTTTTGTGATAAATAAATCGAATGGTCAACGCCAGGGGCATATCCTTAGATTATGTGTGCGAATGATAGACATATGTATTTATTTTCTTTACCAGATTTTTTTCTCAGCAAGGTGTTGTGTACATTTTGAAATGGTGATAACCTGGATATGGCTCTGTGCAGTCAGCTTGGTGTATGAAGTATAAGAAAGCGATATAGTATGGTAGTAATTCTTATCTGTTCTGTAGTTTGATGGACTGTAGATACTCAGCAAAGTGTTGTGTGACAGATCAAACGCATTGGACCACAGCATCAGGCTGGAAGTGACAGCTTACTGACTGGAGACGCCTTTTTCAAAATGAGAGAGGTGAGTCTGGCTGGAGTTTTTGGGATAACTCTATAGATAAACACATCGTGATGTATTAAGTTTCTGAATTTGAAAACCATCTTTAGCCTCTCAACCACCCAGGTGGGGATACCAGGGGCTCTTTCAATGTGTGTGTGCGATCATGCGTGTGGGTCTGTTTCAGTGCTTAGATTTGATTTTATCAAGATTTTGCGCTATATAAATATTGTAATTATTAATTATTATTATTATTACAAATAGTATCCTCACCTTCTGGAAATTTTGTGCTAGAAATTTACTCTATTCTATCACTCTCTTTGTTCCTATCTTTTTCCTTTGCTTTCTGTCATTTCTTTCTGCCATGGTGGTTTATTCAGCTGTATGTGGTATAAAGGCTTAGGTCTTTCTCTTCAGATTGCTAATTGGGCACATGTATTTAAGTGCAGTTTTGGCTCTAGGGAAGTGAGATATGTGGAAGCAATTTTAGGTAATTTAGGCCCATTTTTATATATGTTTTAGTGTCCTTATGTTTTAATTTGTATTCAGATGCGGGTTTTTTTATCCCCTGTGTGATAAATTGGATGGAGTGGTCAACACCAGGGGCACATCCTTAGATTATGTGCGTGAATGCATTGATTTGTGTACTTAATTTTCTTTTTTTCTTTTTTTTTTCCTGTTGAAGTATTGTGTATGTTTTGAAACAGTTATATTTCTGATATGGCTGTACACAGTCTGCTGGGCTTTAAACAAAAATGACAGTAACAGCCTCTCAACCTGGTCCCCTGACAAGTGAATTTGAAAACCATCTCTAGCCTGTCGCCCCAATCTCATGAAGAAAGGAAAACCAACTCCAAGGAAAATACCAGTACTGGGCATCTAAGAGTGGCAGAATGGTTCAGACGTTCACCTGCCGATAACTAAACTCAAGGTTCCAGGGTTCGCTCTGCTTAGAGGCCTCGACTTTTCTTGGAAAATTGAACTGAAGTCTAATCCTTTGGAAGGAGATGAAAAACAAGTCTGACCTGTGTCCCACGGCAGTTGAAAACCATGAAGAGCAGGGCATTGCCCGGCTGCCTTGGCATAAAACATTGGATAGACTGATTTCTCAGGTCCCACCCATTGAAGACCAATTAGCCTTGTTGACTTTCTGATATCTTGGTAAAAAAAAAAAGTGAATATGAATATGAATTTAAAGTGAGGGAGAAGGGATGTTGCTGGCCCCAGGAAAAGTTGAGGTCTCTACCAGCTTGCTCCCCTAGGACACCAGGGTTATGGAAATATCTAGGTAGGACCTCAGGCGTGTGGGTTTATGTGCAGGCTTAAGGCTGTGCTGTGATCATTCTGGATCTTCTCTATCATCTGGCACCTGTGACATTATTGCATATGAAAGTCATTCCGAGCGCAGAGACGTCATCTTGTGAAAGTGAAACTGAAGTACATTTGGAAAGTAAAGGACAAAGGCAAAGTCTTCTGTGTCGTGTGCGCAGAGACTTTAAACTATGGCAGTTGTGAGTTTGTGGTTATTCAAGAGCTTGTTGACAGTAAGTGTCACAAATAGAATGCTTGCCTTCAGTGAAAAGCGAGTGTTAATTTCTTAGAATGTTACGAGTGTTTCTCAGCATTCTGAAATGCTATAACTCATTCAGCTTCAGGGGGCTTCGTCTGGAGTCTTCAGGAGGTCTGCTGTGGCTGCAGGTGCCCTGTCTTTGTTCCAGTGTTTTGGTCTTTACATGTTTTCCTTACCTGCAGTGCACAGTAACATGCTGCTTAGGCAAACTGAGCGCTAGATGGTTCCAGGGTCACTATACTTCAACTGGCGTAACTTTGGAACTTCACCATCAGTCTTGCTCATGCCTTATGTAGTGTGGAGCAGCGTGAAAAGTTGCGTCTTCCAAGTCGATTACAATTGCCCGTACTTGTCTGACAAACTATGAGTGGAGTCACCTACAGTTGTGAACACCTACATTTGACTTCGAGTTGCCAAAGGTAGTGGACTGGTTGACCTGCATTTTTTTTTCAGCAGTTTCATTTTTGTTTTTAATAGAATTAACTATTTAGCATCATACTCTCTTCTTTATCCAACTTATGCAATATTTTCAGCAGTTTCATTTTTTAATTATTTAGCATCACACTCTCTTCTTTATCCAACTTACGCAGTATGGTTCATGATTGCTTTCTGCATAATTTGGACATGGTAAGTGTATGAGCTAAACCAGAATTTAATTGGGGAAAAATCCTCTTTTAGCACCATGCACTTAACATATACAACTTACACAGTGCAACAAAAAATCAGAGTGATCATGTTCCATATTGCGTAAGTTGAATATGGTGTTTCAGCAAAATGGGAATTTACATGAAAGCGAAAACACTCTCTTTTTTTCCCCAGGTGTTCTTTGAGGATGATGTGGACAAAAACAAATACTGCGGTCATCTCTACGGCCTGGGGACCTCCTTTGTCTCAAACGGAATGAACAGTGAAGGCACCAATAGTTCACATACGCCCAACGCCTTGGAGGAGGGCAATTCTGGAGCTGTCGGCGGGACGGCCAACGCTTTTTCCTGAGCGTTGGCTGAGACCCTTCGACAGCTGGCTTGCCGGTTGAGATCACCACCATCATTGTTCTGTAAAACCATTTGCTCCCTTGCCCCGTCCACCAATTTCCTGTAGGAAGCGGGTGAATAGGGTGAGGGGATGAAGGGGTTGACCGTCGTTTCTTTTTTTGCATAGATGACGGTTTAAATCAACTGCTGTTGGTATTATTTGACTACAGTCTGAACTGGAAGCTCTGTTTTAAACCTCCTGTGAGGAGAGAAACAAAGGTGGTAGGGTGTGTGTGTGTGTGTGTGTGTGTGTGTGGTGTGTGTGTGTGTGTGTGTGTTGTGAGATAGTCGCATTGATGCGTTGTGATGCTCTTTGTATGTGCGTGTCATAATCATATCTTTGGGACTCCAGTAAGAGAGAGAGGGAGAAGGCATAAGTATGTTCTTGTGAGACTGAAGCATAAGTATGTGCTTGTGAATGTGAAGCATAAAGTATGTGCTTGTGAGACTGAAGCATAAGTATATGCTTGTGAGAGTGAAGTATATGTGCTTGTGAGAGTAAAGCATAAATATGTGCTCAATATATAGTGAGCAGTATGTTTTGGCTATTTTGGGCTTGTAACTAAATTGAAGTCTTCACCTACTTACTTTATATATTTGTGAATGTACTCATCATGGTCTTTACTTATTCATTTGTGGAAGGTCCAATTTTAGGTGTGAAAGCTAAAGTTTGTATTGACTTATGTTTAATGTGTAAGTACAAGTTGGAATTTCTTGGCAAGACAGGATTTGTGATTGAGGTTACATGGGCTCAGAATAATAGTAACAAACAACAACAACAACAACAACAACAAATAATAATAATAATAATAGTAACAATAATTATAGATTGCAGTGAGACTTAAGGTGGGCATACATTAACCTTTTGACTCCCACACACAGTCCACCAGCTGCAAAAACTTACCTCTTTGTGACTCCCTCATCCTGCAGAAAGCTGGTGGATAGGGTGAGGGAGTTTAACCCTTTGACTCCCGCATCCAATTCAGCAGCATTTGGCTTTGTCAACCATGCTAGCAAAGAAAAAATTTAACCCTTTGACTCTTACCCTATCCACCAGCTTCTTGCAGGAAGCTGGTGGATAGGGTAAGGGAGTCAAAGGGTCAAATTTTAGCAGTTGGTGGACAGGGTGCGGGAGTCAAAGGGTTAAGGGTTAAGTTTTTGTTTTGCTATCATTGATGATGGTACAGGATGCTAGTGGATAGGTTGAGGGAATCAGAGGGTTAAGTAGTTGAGGGAATCAGAGGGTTAAGTAGTCGAGGGAATCAGAAGGTTAAGTAGCTTAGGGAATCAAGGGTTAAGTAGTTGAGGGAATCAGAGGGTTAAGTAGTTGAGGGAATCAGAGGGTTAAGTAGTCGAGGGAATCAGAAGATTAAGTGGTTGAGGGAATCAGAAGGTTAAGTAGTTGAGGGAATCAGAGGTTAAGTAGTCGAGGGAATCAGAAGGTTAAGTAGTTGAGGGAATCAGAGGGTTAAGTAGTTGAGGGAATCAGAGGGTTAAGCAGTTGAGGGAATCAGAGGGTTAAGTAGTCGAGGGAATCAGAGGGTTAAGTAGTCAAGGGAATCAGAGGTTAAGTAGTTGAGGGAATCAGAGGGTTAAGTAGTTGAGGGAATCAGAGGGTTAAGTGATTGAGGGAATCAGAGGATTAAGTAGTTGAGGGAATCAGAGGGTTAAGTAGTTTAGGGAATCAGAGGGTTAAATAGTTGAGGGAATCAGAGGGTTAAGTAGTTGAGGGAATCAGAAGGTTAAGTAGTTTAGGGAATCAGAGGGTTAAGTAGTTGAGGGAACCAGAGGGTTAAGTAGTTGAGGGAATCAGAGAGTTAAGTAGTTGAGGGAATCAGAGGGTTAGTGATTGAGGAATCAGAGGGTTAAGTAATTGAGGGAATCAGAGGATTAAGTAGTTGAGGGAATCAGAGGGTTAAGTACTTGAGGGAATCAGAGGGTTAAGTATTTGAGGGAATCAGAGGGTTAAGTACTTGAGGGAATCAGAGGGTTAAGTACTTGAGGGAATAAGAGGGTTAATTAATATGTCCAGATGATAGGGTTGGGTGGGGAGCTTGATGACGATATAAAGTTTGAATGGATACTGTGTGAAATGTTCAGCTTTCAGGGGAAAAACCAAAACCAAAAACAACTCCAACCATATATACATTGTTTTCATAAAGCGACAATAATGTAGTACTTTTACCAGCATCATAGAAAGGAAAATGTTGGTGTATACCTTGATCCTTGTGTGTATTTTTAAGTTTCCTTTTCTTTTTCTTTATTGAAAGCTCGGCTGGTTACTGGTTAACCTGTTTTCATTAGACCCATTTCATAACGACGTTGGCTGCTGCGACATATTTGTTTCCAGGTGGTACATCAGGATCTTTAGACAATTGCGCATACATTGTAGATTTGGAGACTGTGGTTATTGTATGTGAGAGTGCGTAATGAGCATGCATTTGTGTGCGAGGTGAGAAGCAGCAGTAAACTGTGCTGGGCAGACTTTTAAGGCGGGATTTAATTGTGATTTTCGTGTTTTATTTTGTGTCTGCAGTTACAACTCATAACTACATTCTTTTTGAGGCCTCGCAGCATTAAGTAAGACAACCAACTTTTTCCCACAGACAAATCAATTCAAACCTTCTGTTAGTGTGAGCAACATCATCATCTTCATGTTTGCTAACACACTTGGGTTTAATCCCGAGAATGAAATAGGTCATCTGTAGGGTATCCATAGTCCCATACAGCTTCTTCAGCAGGCTGATGGGTGTCTGGCAGATCTCTTCTCTCAGCGATGAGTAGTTCTCTCCCAGTCCCATAAGGTGTGTTCTGCATTCATGTCAACTTCTCAACAGAGGCATGGGGGTGATGGTACAAATCGAAAGGGCTTGTTCGTAGGGTAGTTGAGTCTGTTGTGTCCAGTCCAAAGGCAGAGGATAATTTCTTGCTCTCACCAGGACAGCTGGTGGTTACTGTCATGTAGCTAGGGTGCTCTGAACAGGCGGTACTCCGAACAGAGGGTGCTCTGAACAGAGAGGGTGTGCTCTGAACAGAGGGTGTGCTCCGAACAGAGAGGGTGCTCCGAACAGAGGGGATGCTCTGAACAGAGAGGGTGCTCTGAACAGAGAGGGTGCTCTGAACAGAGAGGGTGCTCTGAACAGAGAGGGTGCTCTGAAACACAGAGGGTGCTCTGAACAGAGAGGTGTGTGCCCTGAACAGAGAGGGTGCCCTGAACAGAGAGGGGTGCTCTGAACAGAGAGGGTGCTCTGAACAGAGAGGGTGCTCTGAACAGAGAGGGTGCTCTGAACAGAGAGGGTGCTCTGAACAGAGAGGGTGCTCTGAACAGAGGTGTGCTCTGAACAGAGAGGGTGCTCTGAACAGAGAGGGTGCTCTGAACAGAGAGGGTGCTCTGAACAGAGGCTGAATTAAAGTTTTCATCTCCGTGAGGCTGATGATGTTGTCTTTCTGCTCATGGTCTGCTTCCAGGTAAGCCATTTGTCTGCTGCTTTATTTCGTGAGATACCACAGTGTGATAGTAGTGTACTACAGTACCTGCCTGATGCACCTGACGTTTTGCAGTCCTTTTTATAGACACGGCAGTTCGCTGTGGTTGCTTCCAGGACTGATGTAGCATCTATAAGGAAATGAGCAACTTCTCCCCAGCTTTTGTCAAATACTGGGAGAACCAGGGCTTCAAGGAGTACTTGATGTTGCATACAAAAACCTTGTAATGCTCTTTAGTATTATGTGAGATAACATTTCCAAATGTTTTCTCAATAATGAAGATGGCTGTAAAAACTATTTGAATCAATGCTATGTTGAATGCACTGTGCATGAGGGTAGAGTCGAGATTGGGAGTTAGGGCTTTAAGTAGGTTGGTACAGTAAGAATCCTACATGTCTTGCGAAGGAAATGTTTGATGGGAAGCGATGGGGGAGAGAGGTGGTGGGAGGTTTAACTGTTTCTTTAAAGTAGGATATTATTATACAGGTAAATTTATAGAACTGGTTTCTGTTGGTTTTAGACCATTGTTAGAAAGTTATCCACATTTCACACTGAAACAAGACAGTTAATTTTCTACATTTTAATTTTCTACATTTCAGAAGTAAGCAGCAGAAAAGGAAGCCTTGCTGTCTTGAACTGAGTTTTACATCCATATCAATATTGTGCGATCAGTAGTTTGGTCATTTGATCAATACTTTGTTTAAGCTTACATGTACCAGTAAGTATGCTCTTAGTCGAAAATTTTCAATCAGAGATCTCAAAAGATGGGGCATCTTTTCTTATCGTTATTGGTTTTTATTCAAATACTTTTAGCTCTCATGAAGTAATCAAGTGTATATACTGATCAGTGTTGGTCTTTTCAGCTAGTCAGCTTTAATGTTACAGGTTTTCTGAAAATGGTATTATTTAGTATGATGTAATGTGATATAGTTTTCTTGCATAGGAATCTCATGTTATTATTTAAAAGGGTGGAGGGAGACATTTTGAACTCCACCTCCAGCACCAGTCCTGGTGGCTCTAATTTTACTTCAGAGGCATAGCTCTGTGGTTAAAAGATAATGAAGGATCTGTATGTTTTCTTTTTTTTTTTTTTTTTTTTTAATTACCTAAGTTTTTATATTGTATGAATATAAATCCTCACTGTCACACTGTCGAAAGCTCTGTGCTGGGTGTTCGGCATTTTTATTTCAATTTTTTTTTTATTTGATCCATGCTTAGCTCTTGTCAGATGCAAGTTAAGTATGATGAAAATCCTGCTTTTGACCAAGCTGTCGTCGCACTTCAGTTAAAATACAGGAAAGACGAATTGTTACTCTTAGGAAATGAACAGAGAGAACTCTGTCATCTCCACCTTGTTTTAAGTCTCCCATGGATGGTCTCGTTGCTCGATTATCTAAGGGCCATGGCAGGGACGGAAGAGTGATGCTATACTCCCGTCCTGTTCTTTTTTCCATCACAGTATTTTGAATTTTCCAACTTGGTGTGTGACAGTGTAGTTAGCAAGAGATGTGAGCATGTGTGATACCATTTTAAAAAAAATCAAGAGGGCGAGGGTTCATCTATAAAATTGACTCATCAGGGCAAAAGTACTAGGTGCTTATTTGAACTTGGGGATAATATTATTTTTGATACTTTGTTTTATTTTATTAATTTTCCTGGTTGATCATTCAACAGAAAAAGTGGTTTTCCAAAATATATTACAACTATTTGGTTTTGTAGCTGGAATTAGAGTATTTTCAAAATCTTCCTGTACTGTTAACATTTTATTCAATAGCTTTGCATGTAACCTCATCCGTGTCTTAAGCTGTAATGATCGTTTTGTTAGAATAATATTTTCTCTGTAGTGATGCAAGGTTTAAAGTGTTGAGAGTAGCACATTGGTTTGAGGCAAAGTTGTGGAAAGGATAGCAAAATTAGTGGGGGAAAAAAACAACCAGAAATGGTTAAATTAACAACTTTTGACATCAGAATACTTTAAAGGTTAGTTGTGATAAATTTGCTAACCAGACTTAGTGAAATTCTGACAGATATGTTCATTTAACTTTAATAACCTTGATAAGTTTTGATACGAGTTATTTTTATGAATGTGGGATGATGAGTAGTTATTTTTATGAATGCAAGATAATGTGTAATTTTTTTTTTTTATAGTAATGTGAGTCATTCATGGAATTCATGCTTTTTGTTTTATGAGGATGTGTGAAATCTTTGGTTGTGTGGGTTGTTAACAGTATATGCTATGAAAGAGATGGATATGTATCTTGTTTTAAAGAGACATTTTGCTGAGTGTGTTGTATTTGGTTTGGATGAGTTTGGAGTGTTCAGGACGGATTCAGTGCACTCTGCCAATTCTGTATACACACAAATCAAGCCTGCCAACAATTTCCAAAAAAATTGGTTGATCTGAGGGTGGTTACCATGACTCCCATGTTACCAGAATTGCGATTTAACTCTTTTGACTCCCACACCATGTCCACCATCATCCTGAATTGTCAACCATGCTTGCAAAGCGAAAACTTTATCCTTTGTCTCGCTCACCCAATCCACCAGCTTCCTGCAAGAAGCTGGTGGATATGGTGAGGGAGTGAAAGGGTTAAGTTTTAGCAGATTATGGACAGGTTGTGGGAGCAAAAGGGTTAACCAGATGAACTAATGGGGCCATGGAATGAAACTCAATTTGGATGAATGATTTTAAAAAAAAAAATTGTATTGTAACTCTTTGAGTATGTGACGCAATGATTAAAAAAAAAAAAAAAAAGCTAAAGTGCAAAATTCTTGAGTTTTTAAGTTCGTTTTAAAATTTCAAAGTTTATGAGAAAAAAACGTGATAAAAAAGAAATAATGTATCTGTTATCGTTTTCTTTTTAGATGCGTCTTTCGTAAGTGTATTTTTGATGAGGGTTGTCAAAAGCTCAAAGAATTTTGAAAAATATTTTTTAATTGGTTTTTATGATGCTGTCAGACAGAAAACTCTTGGAAATTGATGATTAAATGTTAAGGACTCGAAATACGAAAAAAAAAATCTCAAGTTGTCAGTTTTGATCCAATCCAGTTAATTTTGGCCGTAGGTACGATTGGCCGACTGTGCCTTTTGCCAGGTTTTCCAGTGTTGCGTCACATATGTGTGGTTATATGTTTGAGCATGTATTTGAATGATTGTGGTTTATTGTAGAAGTAGTTAAGTTTTAATTTGTATTTTCAGTTTCTTTATGAAATAAGTTTTAATTTGTATTTTCAGTTTCTTTATGAAATAAAGGATGTTGTTATAACTGTGTGTGACACGACTATTATTTGCATGCTGTTTTGTTGACATGTTCTGCTGCTTTGTGTTCTGTGTGTGTTATATTCAGCTTGAGTTCTCTCATGGGGATGCCGGGGGCTCTTTCACTCAGTATTCTGGAAATTCTGTTCTAGAAATTTCCTCTTTTCTGTCACTCTCTTTGTTCCTGCCTTGTTGCTTTGCTTTCTGTCATTTCTACCTATCATTTTTTGCCTTAAGGGTCCATTCACCTGTATGTGTTCGATAAAGTCTTATGTACTTTTTCTTACGATTGATAATTGGGTAGGGGCCTACATGTATTAAGTGCATTTTTGGCTCAAGGGAGATGAGATATGCTGAAGCAATTTTAGGTAATTTATGCCTGTTTTTATGTATGTTTTGGTGTCCTTATGTATGCTTATATTTGTATTCTGGTGTGTTTTTTAAATTTCCCCTGTGCGATAAATTGGATGGAGTGGTCAATGCCGGGGGCATGTCCTTAGATTATGTGTGCGAATGCATTGATAAGCGTACTTAATTTTCTTCTTTTTTCTTTTCCTGTTGAAGTTTTGTATGTTTTGAAGCGATGATAGCCCTGATATGGCTCTACGCGATCGGCTGGGCTTTAAACAACAATAACAACTCAGCTTGAGTTATTGGATAACCACCCTCAAGGGGATGCTGGGGGCTCTTTCTGTATGACTAGTAACCCTCCACCTTGTGTGGAAATTCTGTTAGAAATTTCCTCTTTTCTTTCATTCTGTTTCTGTCTTGCTTCTTTGTTTTCTGTCGTATTTTCTGCCTTATAGGTCCATTCACTTGTTTGTGTTCTGAAAAACCTGCCATCCTTTCTCTTGGGATTGATAATTGGGTACATGTATTTAGTGCATTTTTGGCTCTAAGGAAATGTGATGCACAAAAGTCGTTAGATAACTTGAGGCCTGCTTTTATATTGTTTTAGTGCCCTTAGGTATGTGTACATTTGTGTTCAGGTTAGTTGTTTTACCCTCCCCGACCCCCTCCTCCTGGTGATAAATTGGATGGAGTGGTCATAGCTAGGGACAGATCTGTAGGTTATGTGTGTGAATGCATAGATTTGTGTAGGGGCCTACTTCATTTTCTTCTGCAGTTTTTGTTTGTTTGTTTGTGTTCTACAGTGGGGGTATGGTGTACCAGAGATTCTTATAGCCCTGACATGGCTCTGCACAAATGGCTGGGCTTTGAACAGTTGCAACAACAATTGGATAGCCAAGAAAACAAATGAGGATGTTTGTGTGAGCGTGTATGTGCGTATGATCAAAGTCATGCATGAGTCGCAAAAAGGGGGAGGGGATACAGGGAAAGGATGTGAATGTGTGTGTGTGATTAAATGTTTTTTCACTATGAGTGATGTGTGTGTGTGTGTGTGAGAGATCAAAATCATGCATGGATCACAAAAAGAAGGAACTGGAGAGGATATAAGGAGAGAATATTTAATATGTATTTATGTGTGTGTTTATGATCAAAGTCATACATGTGTCACAAAAAGGGAGGGGATACAAGGAGAGAATGTTTTTATCTGTATGTTGGCCTATGTGTGTTTGATAAAAATTTGTTTCTATATATGTGTGTTTGATAAAATTTGTTTCTATATATGTGTGTTTGATCAAAATTTGTGTCTGTATGTATGTGTGTTTGATCAAACTTTGTGTCTATATGTATGTGTGATCAAAATTTGTGTCTGTATGTAAGTGTGTGTGTGATCAAAATTTGTGTCCGTATGTATGTGTGTTTGATCAAAATTTGTATGTATGTGTATGATAAAGTCATACATGAGTCACTGAGAGGGGGAGGGGATACAAGGACAGGAATTTGTGTGTATGTGTGTGTGTATGTGTGTGTGTGTGTGTGATCACAATCATGCATGTGTCAGCAAAGGGGGAAGGGGAAGCAAGGAGAGGGAGCAGCACAGACAGATGGACAGACCACGAATAAATAAAACAAATTCTCTCTCATGAAGCCCAAATTTTATTGCTATCTGTCGGTGCCTGTCGGAAAAAACAGAACATAGGACACTTTCTTTTCTTACAAAAATGAAAGGGGAAAAAAACCCTGAAGCCTTTCAAAGTGTACTAAGAGTTTACACTAAATACATTAGAAGCCATGGTTAGAACACAAAGCAGCTGATTCTGCTTACTAGTATACTACATACATCCTAATGATAACAAAAGTGACAATTTTGCTGAATGGTAAATTTATTAGATCCTTTACCACTGCTCTTCCTGCCAGACAGCCACATTCTGGAGCCGGGCGCTGGATGCTACACTTTACTCTTTTCATACCAGGTAGTTTTAATCTTTGCACTGTCGGGTTTATAAAACTTTTATGACCACAACGGTGGGAAGGAGGGGAATTACAAGTGTAACAAACCTTGAGATGAAAAGGTGTTTAGAAGGTAGTTTGCAAGGTTCACTGGTGGTACTGAGTGTCAAACTATTTCTCCAATGTCTCCTATGAGAACAGCTGTCTTACCTCGGTTTGCCCTGGACTTCTGCAGGCAGGTGGAGAGAGTTGCTGAGGCTCTGTGCAAACAACTTGCATAGGCGCCTGGCACCTAGCGCCAACCCCCCTCACAAATATGGAGATCCCACATGAGGGTACACAAGTAAAGTGCTAGGTTGGACTTTATCGACCATGACAGTTGACCACACACACATACACACACACACAACACATATATATATATATATATATATATATATATGTATAGGCCCTATATATTGTATGCTTAATGTTCTGCTCACACTGTGCAGATGGTAGGCCTATTATTGCTGCATGGTCAGCATACTCGTCTTCAGTTGGGCTGCACGCTGGTGTTCCCATGTTTCCATAAGCCACAGGACACTGGCATGATGTGCAGGATCTTTAACATGCAGACAAGGGAGATCGAAAAAAATCTCCACTCTTTATGCATCACGCAGGGAGTAAACAGGCAGGAGCGAACCCCACACTTTCAAATTAGAACAGCGCCTGTCTACGGTACTGGAGACTTTT
>CM060310.1:25889002-25899002 GCA_030674185.1 Monoplex corrugatus
TAAGACAGGAGTGTCACCATTAAATGGCCGTTATGTACAGTAGGCCTACGAAATATTGAATAATTGCAAAAATTGTAAAGAAATTTTTTTCCCCCAAAAAGTTGTGTGCGAGTGTGAGTGTGTGTGTATGTGTGTTTTGTGTGTGTGTGTGTTGTGTGTGTGTGTGTGTGTGTGTGTGTGTGTGTGTTGTGTGTGTGGTGTGTGTGTGGTGTGGTGTGTGTGTGTGTGTGTGTTGTTGTGTGTGCTGTGTGTGTGTGTTGTCATGCGTATTGCGTGCATGCGTTGTGCGTGCTTGCGTGCATGCTTTTCATGTTTGCTGCATGTTCTGGTGTGTGTTGACTGTCTGTGTAATTATGACAAAAATTATTAAAAAAACTTTTTCAGTGTTACACAGGATGGATCATTTCCAAATGTGCGTCAAAGGTGTGCCTGTCATGAAATCATGAAACCATAAGTCTGGAATCAGACGCAAAGATACAGGTCACACAGGCCAACACAGTGCCTACAGGTCACACAGGCCAACAAAGTGCCCTACAGGTCACACAGGCCAACAAAGTGCCTACAGGTCACATAGGCAACAAAATGCCTACAGGTCACACAGGCCAACAAAGTGCCTACAGGTCACACAGGCCAACAAAGTGCCTACAGGTCACACTAGGTCAACAAAGTGCCTACAGGTCACAAGGTCCAATAAGTGCCTACAGGTCACACAGGCCAACAAAGTGCCTACAGGTCACACAGGCCAACAAAGTGCCTACAGGTCACAAGCCCAACAAAGTGCCTACAGGTCACACAGGCCAACAAAAATGCCTACAGGTCACACAGGCAACAAAGTGCCTACAGGTCACATAGGTCAACAAAGTGCCTACAGGTCACACAGGCCAACAAAGGCCTACAGGTCACACAGGCCAACAAATGCCTACAGGTCACACAGGCCAACAAAGTGCCTACAGGTCACATAGGTCAACAAAGTGCCTACAGGTCACAAGGTCACCAAAGTGCCTACAGGTCACAAGGCCAACAAAGTGCCTACAGGTCACATAGGCCAACAAAGTGCCTACAGGTCACACAGGCCAACAAAGTGCCTACAGGTCACATAGTCAACAAAGTGCCTACAGGTCACACAGGTCAACAAAGTGCCTACAGGTCACATAGATCAACAAAGTGCCTACAGGTCACATAGGTCAACAAAGTGCCTACAGGTCACACAGGCCAACAAAGCGCCTACAGTCACACAGGCCAACAAAGTGCCTACAGGTCACACAGGCCAACAAAGCGCCTACAGGTCACACAGGCCAACAAAGTGCCTACAGGTCACACAGCCCAAAGTCCTACAGGTCACACAGGCCAACAAAGTGCCTACAGGTCACACAGGCCAACAAAGTGCCTACAGGTCACACAGGCCAACAAAGCGCCTACAGGTCACACAGGCCAACAAAGCACCTACAGGTCACACAGGCCAACAAAGCGCCTACAGGTTACATAGACCAACAAAGCACCTACAGGTCACACAGACCAACAAAGCGCCTACAGGTCACATAGGCCAACAAAGTGCCTAACACCAGTACCTTTGGAGAAGGTGTGTGTGCACATCACTTACTCAGGAAATTCTGACAGTAGCTACATTCTGATTTAACTGTTGTGACAGTCCACGCTGTCTTCCCTGTGTGTCATGTTTTATTTCAATCGATGCTTTTCAAGATTACAATAACCTTGAGAAGCTCAATAACTTTGTAAATGACCCCCCCCCCCCTTAAAAAACAACAACAACAACAAAAAATGCATAATTGTTTAATAATCCTTACTTTGAGTGGTGGAGCACTGTCATCGTAGTCGGAGATGATATCTTCTCTCCAGATTCGCTCAATGTAACCTGTGGCATCTTCCACTATGTAGCTCAGATCACCGAGATTCTGCTGCACTGTGCCTGTTGTAAAAAAAAAACCCCAACATGTTTACATGAACTAGAATAAAATAAAATAAAATAAAACAAAATAAAATAAAATAAAATAAAATGAAACAAAATAAGATAAAAAAATGAAATGAAATAGAATGATACAATAAAATAAAATAAGATAAAATGAAATAAAATAAAATAGAAAAGAATAAACTAAACTAAAATAAATAAATAAAATAAAATAACATAAAAGAGAATAAGATAGATAAATGAAACAAATAAAACAACAGAAAATAAAGTAAATGAAATAGAATAAAACGAACTAAAATAAAAAATAAAATAAAAAATAAAATTAAATAAAATGAAATGAAGTATAATAACATGAAATGAAATGAAATAAAATGAAAATGAAAAACAGAATAAACTAAACTAAAATAAACTGAACTTTCAAACAACTAAATACTTTGAATTCTAGACAATTTCAACCTAAATCGGTGCTAATGTTGGGACAATTCAGAATTAGACACTTAAAGTTTACACACACACACACACACACACACACACACACACACACACACACACACACACACACTCACACTCAGTCTCTCTCTCACACACACACACACACACACTCTCTCTCTCACACACACACATAACACACACACACACACACACTGAGAAAAAGAATTGTTCACACACACATACACACACACACACACACAACATCACACCACACACACACAAACACATACACACTTTGAAAAATATAGTTTTTTTTTTTTTTTTACTAAGCATACTTAAACACATAAAAACAGGCCTAAATTACCTAAAATTGCTTCTGCATATCTCATTTCCTTAGAGCCCAAAACGCACTTCATGCTGATGCATGTACCCAATTATCAATCCTAAGGAAAAGTATGGAAAACTATAAAATTATCGTACACATACAGGTGAATGGACCAGCAAAACAGAAAATAATAGGAAGAAATGACAGAAAGCAAAGGAACAAGGCAAAAACATAGAGAATGACAGAAAAGACGAAATTTCTAGTACAGAATTTCCTGAAGATGGGGATACTATTTACACTGAAAGAACCCCTGGCATCTCCACAGGGAGGAGGGGGGAAGAAAAGAATGAGCTTAGAACCAAACACATTACCTCTATAGTACCAGCCATCATCAGAAAAGCGAGCAAGGATCTCTTCTGCTGCTTGCAGTTCTGGCATATTTCGCCGAAATTGAAGTATACGAGGAGTTACAATTGGCGTCTCTTCTTCTGCACAATCAAAATTGATGAAACGTCAATATTTACTCTTTTGCTCCCTCATTACATAGACCACCTTTCCATAATACTTAATATGGTGGAGGTGGTTAGGGAGTGAATGATGATGAATACAAAATATACATAGATCAGATAAAATAAGATAACAATATGAATACAGGTTATGCATACAAATAGGCTACTGAATGATATAATTTTGCACACTTTTCTATTAAAGAACAAAAGCAAGAACAACTATTGAAATATACTGGACAAGTTGGACAAATGTTTGAATAAGACTGGTTTGCTAATGTTACCCCTTCTTCTGAAGTCTTGGTAAAAAAACAAAACAACCTGGGTGGTTTACACGCTCTCAAAGGAAAAGCAGCCTGAGTTTTCATGTGGTAAATCCAGTGTGACAAAAGAAATGAATACGAATATGATTATAAATATGAATGTGAATATGAATATGAATATGAATATGAATATGAAGAGAATGAGACTTGACTGTGTGGTCCCAGTCTTTCCAGTAGTTCACATGCTCACCTCTGTATAGATGCTGCTCAGGGCCAAAACATCCCACAACAATTTCTTTTTTAAAGTGATGGGGATTCAAACTTACAATCTCCCAGTAGGCAGTCCATTGCACCATACTGACCTGAGAAAAGGCCGCCAGTTTTCATGATATGGGCTGGGACTGAACCGGTGGAACTCTGCAGAGAAATAAATGACATATCGTTCTTACCTGGCTCTTCTTCTTTCTCAGCTTCCTCTTCCTCATCTTTTTTCTCATCCAGAATTCTCTCCAGCAACCGTGCCTGCATCTTGGATAGTCTCTTGACTTTCCTCTTCAGTTTCTGCAACAGCGTGCACAGACAGATTGAAATGATTAGAGCAGGTCATTGCCTGACACTGTGTGGACTACGGGAAAATGTGCTTACCTAAGACATGACAGGCTCAGGTTCCACTCCCGGTTTGACAAGGATTTTTTTCCCCTCCACTAGACCTTGAATATGTTTGGTCAGGATGCTAGTCTTCTGGATGGGACAATAAATTGTGGTAACATATGCAGCTTGCACTTACTGCATGTTAAAGATACTGCAGCAACAAAAGAGCTCTTCCTGGCTAAATTCTGTAGGAAAATCCACTTTCACAGATTAAGAGGTCTTCCTGGCTAAATTCTGTAGAAAAAGCCACTTTCAGAGGTTAACTAAGAGAAAAACCATGCACAGAGAGAAAAAGAAATGCTACAATATGGTGACATCCTTCCTTGGTGACAGCAACCTGTGTTTCACACAGAGCATTCTGTTGTGTCAAAAATAATGAATCCAGTCCAAACCAATCCAATTCACACACAGAAAGACAGACAAATATTGGATGGGACTGGATTGATTTTTTTTTGTCACAACAAAACTTTTTTGATATAAAATACGGTTTGCTCTCACCAGTGAAAAGAATGTCGCCATAGTGTGACACCATCCATATTCCACCTTTGAAGAAGCATAGACTGACAGACTGAAGACAAGACAAACAATTCAAGGTATAGCCAGAGTGAATGAGGACCAAGAGACTTTATTTATGTATTTCTACTTTATCACAATTGATTTTCGATGTGAAATACTGATTTCTGTTTTGTCACAATTGATTTTCTATGTTGAATACAGATTTTTGCTTTGTCACAATTGATTTTCTATGTGAAATACAGATTTCTGTTTTGTCACAATTGATTTTCTGTGTGAAATACAGATTTCTGTTTTGTCACAATTGATTTTCTATGTGAATACAGATTTTACTATGTCACAATTGATTTTCTATGTGAATACAGATTTTTGCTTTGTCACAATTGATTTTCTATGTGAAATACAGATTTCTGTTTTGTCACAATTGATTTTCTGTGTGAAATACAGATTTCTGTTTTGTCACAATTGATTTCTATGTGAAATACAGATTTCTGTTTTGTCACAATTGATTTTCTATGTGAAATACAGATTTTTACTATGTCACAATTGATTTTCTATGTGAAATACAGATTTTTACTATGTCACAATTGATTTTCTATGTGAAATACAGATTTCTGTTTTGTCACAATTGATTTTCTATGTGAAATACAGATTTTTGCTTTGTCACAATTGATTTTCTATGTGAAATACATCTTCCTGCTTTGTCACAACTGATTTTCTATCAGAAATACAGATTTCTACCTTGTCACAACTGATGTTTTATGTGAAATATAAGCTGCTCATCACAAGGATTGCACGTTGCTACAGTGCAGAACCACCCATATTTTTTCTGTCTATAATTTCTGACTATCTGTTATTATTAATGTGACTGTGGATTTTCTTTTAAAGAACTTTGCAAGGGACAACTTCTCTGTTGGCGTGGTTTGTTTTTCTGTGTTGTTGTTTGTTCGGTTTTTTTCTTTGGACAACAGCTCCCAGTGTTTATGGCAGTCCCCTTATAGCCTACCCCTCCCCCTGTTGGGATGCTGGGGGCTCTTTCAGTATAAATAGTATCCACACCTTCTGGAAGTTCTGTGTTAGAAATTTCCTCTTTTCTGTCACTCGCTTTGCTTCTTTCTTCCTCGTTTGTCTTTTGTCATTACTTCTTATCATTTTCTGCCTTGCCGGTCCATTCACCTGTATGTGTTTGATAAAGTCTTATGTACTTTCTCTTAGGATTGATAACTGGGTATATGTGTTAAGTGCATTTTTGGCTCCAGGGATATGAGATACGCGGAAGCAATTTTAGGTAATTTAGGCCCTTTTTTATATATGGTTTAGTGTCCTTAGCTATATTTAAATTTGTATTCAGGTATGTTTTTTAAATCCCTGTGTGATAAATTGGACGGAATTGTCAACACTAGGGGCATCTCCTTAGATTAAATGCACGAATACATTGATATGTGTACTTATTTTCTTTTCCTTTCTTTCCTGTTGAAGTATTGTGTATGTTTTGAACTGGTTATAGCCCTGGTATGGCTCTACGCAGTCGGCTGGGCTTTAACCAACAATAACAAATAACAATAAGTCCCCCTATTCAAGTAGTAACTGGGACTGTGTGTGTAGACTTTTTTTTTTTACAAGATTAAGTATTCACTTATTTCTATTTTGTCACAACTAATTTTCTTTGTGAAATTCAGATAGCTGACTACGAGGAACAACACCGTCACAGTACAGTGCCATCCAAATTTTTGTAGCTGAACTGAACCCCACGAACTTCTCGTTTCCCAGGTGAGGTGATTTAATTGTTTGGCTACCATTCTGCTACATGCACATAAAGACAATAGAGAACTCACTTTCCTTTCTTTGGCTTGCCGCTGCTCCTGTCGTTTCAACTGCTTCTTCAGCCTCGCCAGCTCCTTCTGCCTGTCTGTCATGGGACTTTCTGACCTTGATGACCTTGAACTTGACCTCTTATCTGAACTTCTGGACCATGACCTTCGTCTGTCTCTGTCCGGTGACGATGAAGGAGAGCGTCGTCTTTCGGTGTCAGGTTCGCTGTCTCTACGTTCGTCGTTGCCTGTGGATGAATTCAAACATTTGAAAACTATTTTCGGTTGACTGCATAACATTTTCCCAACTCGTCGCCAATATATAGGTGGTCACACACTGCTCTATACAACACGTAGGGCCTAGTGTTGGGCAGTGCTGACAAGCCACACTGTACCATGTTTATACAGGAAGCTGGTGGATAGGGTGTGTCAAAATCAAAGAGTTAAGTTTTTGCAGTTGGTGGATAGGATGCAGGAGTCAAAGGGTTAAATACACAGTGCAAGAGTCAAAGGGTTAAATACATATTCTCATTCTGTGTTGTTTCTGGTTCCTGTTTGCTTGAATGCTGGCACTTGTTTTGATTTAGACTACGTGCACATGTTTACAATGACAGAAATGCATATCCTTATAGTACTGGCTAGCTGTTGGGCTTTCACATGAAAAAAACATAAAATCAGACCAACACACTCTTCTTATCACCCCTATCTCCCACTTTTCTTTTCTTTTATTTTTGTTCCCTCTCTCTGTCTCTGTCTCTCTCTCCCTATTTTTCTCTCTGTCCCTCTCTTGCTCTCTCCCTCCTTTTTTTCCATAATGAGACCAACACACTTTCCCCACTTTTCTTTTTTAAGTCTATCTCCATTTTTTTTCAAATTCACCCTTTCTAAATCAAAATAAAATGATACGTAGATAAGAAGACAAACTCAACAGTCACACCTACAATCAAAACCCAGACTCACAGACAAAAGCCACGACAAAGATCAGTTATTCCAAACTTGCAAACTATGACCGACAGATTATACATTCCATCACCAGGACAGACAGACCTATATTACTATATTCAATTCACTGAAATCTTCAGCGAAACAGTGCGACACTTTTTTCCCCCCCATACAGATTAAAATCAAGTCACAGCTGTTTTGGAGAAAAGCCTTTGGTTGACTAAGAGTCACAAATATCTGTCTGTCTGTCTGTCTACCTGTCTGTCTGTCTGGCTATTTATCCATCCGTCTGTCTGTCTATCTATTTATCTGTCTATCTATCTATGTAATCTGATCTCTCTCTAATCTCTCTCTTTCTATCTGTCTGTCTGTCTAATCTAATCTAATTCAATCTAATCTAATCTATCTAATCAAATCTACTACATCTATTTACCAATCCATCCATCCATCCATCTTATCTATCAATCTGTCTGCATGTGTCTGTCTAATCCAAGCTAGCTCAATCTAACCCAATCTATCTAATCTATCTATCTATCTATCTATCTACCTACCTATATAATTATCTATCTATCTATCTGTAATCTAGCTAACTAATCTGTGTAATCTATCTAATCTCCATCCATCCATCCATCTACCTGTCTGTGTGTCTATCTAACCTATTCTATCTATCTATCTATCTGTCTGTCTGTCTGTCTGTCTGCCTTTCATCCATCCATCTAATCTAAATATCAGTCTACCTATCTACCTGTGTGTGTGTCTATCTAATCTGTTTCTCTCTCTCTCTCTCTGTCTATCTATCTATCAGTCTGTCTATCTATCTATCTATTTCTCTATTTATCCATCTATCTATCTATCTGTAATCTAGCTAACTAATCAATGTAATCTATCTATCTTATCTCCATCCATTCATCCATCCATCCATCCATCCATCCACTCATCCATCCATCCATCTACCTATTTGTTTGTCTGTCTAATCTATTCTATCTATCTGTCCATCTGTCTGTCTATCATCCATCCATCTAATCTATCTTTCACTCTACCTATCTATCTGTCTATGTATCTGTCTAATCTATCTATCTATCTATCTGTCTGTCTGTCTGTCTATCTATCTATCTATCTATCTACATCCATCTATCTATCTATCTATCTATCTATCTATCTATCTATCTATCTATCTATTTCTCTCTCTTTCTATCTGTCTGTCCGTCCATCCATCTCTCGCTCTCTCTCCCTCTCTCCCCGCCTGTCTGTCTAGAACCCTTGTACATAACTCTTTCAGCAGCTGCTCCATTCTTACCTGTAAGTGCTGTCTCCTCTAAGGGTGAATCAGGCACAGGTCTGCCAAAGCTTGGAGATTCCCCAATGCCCACCCCTGGGGTAGGCGATCGCGGCCGGGTCGGTGGAGACGATCGTCTTGACCGTGGTGTTCTACCACTGGACAGTTCTGTGTCTGAAGATGTTGATGATGATGAGTATGACCTGGATGAGATCAGAATTGAAACAAGTTTTATTGTTTAAATAAAGCAACATGGATATTAGGATGCTAATACAAAAATAGTAAACAATGAAAAATGAGTATCTCTGTCAGAGTGTGAGTGGTGTGTGTGTGTGTGTGTGTGTGTGTGTGTGTGTGTGTGTGTGTGTGTGTGTGTGTGTGTGTGTGTGTGTGTGTTGTGTTTGTGTTGTGTGTTGTGTGTGTGTGTGTGTGACGTGGTGTGCGTGCTGCTGTGTGTGTGTGCATGTGTTGTGTGTTGTGTGTGTGTGTGTGTGTTGTGTGTGTGTGTTGTGTGTGTGTGGTGTGTGAGTGTGTGTGTGTGTGTGTGTGTGTGTGTGTGTGTGTGTGTGTGTGTGTGTGGTGTGTGTGTGTGTGTGTGCATGTGAGTGTGTGTGTTGGAGTGTGTCAGTGAAACAGAGGAATGACGAGAGTCTGCATCAAGGGTAAAATGCCTAGCAGGCTGATTGTACCCTAGTTCAGCATCCTGTATATGTGTGTGTATGTGTGAGTGAGTGAGTGTGTGTACATATTTGTGTTATGTCTACATGTATATATGTGTATTTATATTTATATCTGTATTTATAGCTATATCTGTATTTGTTATAGGATAATGATGATGAAAAAATACAGTGATGACAAGGATGACAAGGATAATAAGAGAAATTTTGCTATAGGATAACGACGATGAAAACTACAGCGATGACAATGATGACAAGGATAATATGGGAAATTTTGCTATAGGATAATGATGATGAAAATTACAGTGATGACAATGGTGACAAAGGTGACATTCCATGATGGTGAAAATGATGATTTCCTTTGATAATGATGATGACAACGACAATGATGACAATGATGATATCCCACTCACGATTCTTTCCTGGGTCTCTTCTTGTGTACGTACACTTTATCCTCCACTCTGAAAGCATATGCATTCACATAGCATTAAATGATGGATTTTTGTGGGTGACAGTGCATGGGAAAACCTTTTACTATAAAAAAATATTTCGCAATTTTGACAAAATGTGCTTTTTAACAAGAAGACATAACGCTGAACAAAGAGAGATTTCCCCCCCACCCACCCCCAACCAGAATTTTATCAGTTTTTAGTTTTAGAATCTTCATCAGTTTTTAT
>CM060310.1:25909002-25919002 GCA_030674185.1 Monoplex corrugatus
AGAGAGACAAGACAGACAGCTACAGAGAGAGACAGAGAACTATATAAAGGAGACTAAAGTACATTTAACTGACAAGCAAGGTTCAAACAACAACACCAGAATGGTGATGACATTTCCGTAAATCTAAACCAGGGTCTAAGGCGAGTGAGGCTGTAGACACCTCCATACTCTTGGGTATGTAAACAGTCCCTGTGCTATTCAGGCTACAGACAAACCAGAACACTGACACACTCAGTCATCAGTTGCGACACAGCCCTGTGGCGACAGGCAGAAGATGCTGCTGGAAGTCTTCATCACGACTCTGCACTTAGGCATTTGTGGTGTTGATGGGTCTTCCACCGTGGACCTGAGGCACATGTGATGATGTTCATATCCTCCAACAGCGACAGAGCAGCACTGTCCAAGGACAGCACTGCTCTCCCCAAATGGAGAGGGAACGGGAATAAAGGGAATAAAGGAAACCCTCATTTTCTTGTTTTGTCTGGCCATGAATAACAGTAAAAAAAAAACCCCAAAAAATCCATACAAAAAAACATGAAATCTCCTCATGCAACATAACAGCAAACAGCACAACTCTGAGACAGGTTGACATGTTTAAATACCTGGGAACGGTCATCTCACCAGACGGCTGATGCACAACAGAAACAGCCAGCAGAATCGGCCAAACCAAAACAGCATTCAAGAAGATGAAAAGCATTCTTACCAACAAATTAACATCAGGAAGAGAGTTCTTAAATGTTATGTAGAACCGATAATGTTATACGGTTGTGAGGCATGGACAGTCAACACGCAAAGCCAGAACAAGATTGAGGCAGCCGAAATGTGGTTTCTAAGAAGAATGTTGAGAGTTCCATGGACAGCAAAGAAAACAAACGAGACAGTCTTGATGGAGACAGACACAAGAAGATCACTGATAAGGAAGATTAGGAAAATACAGGCAACATTTATAGGCCATTTTATGAGGAATGGGGAATCAGAGTACCTGGTCACAACAGGAAAGCTAGAGGGAAAGAGAGCATCAGATAGACCCAGGGTGAAAATACTGGACGGACTTGCAGGGTGGCTGAGGACAGAGAGGGTGGAAGATGTGCTTGCGGCAACAAGGATAGATATATATGGAGGGCCATGATTGCCAACGCCATGCAGCAGGGCACATGATGATGATGATGAAAGGAAACCCCTAAATAACGCATGTCAATTACGTACCTGGCAAATAGTCGCATCCGTGTGTCATCCACCTGGTATGAAGGTACCCACTAAAGAATGCCTGTCACATATGCAACTGGCAAACAGTCGCATGTATCTGTCATCCAGCTTTGCGGTCAAAACAGTATAATCAAGAAAAGAGAGGAAACACCTCTAACATTTGGCACATGGAGTGTCTAAACCCTACTGGACAGAGATGGTGGAGCAGAGCTGTTGACACTGCTGCCCTGAGTGAGACCAGGTTTGCAGGTGAAACCGTACTTGAGGAAGTCAGAGGAGACTACAACTTGCATTGCACTAGAAACCCCACAACTGATCAAAGAACATCTTTGGAAAGCTTACCCCAAGGCATCAATGATTGCTTGATGATTTTGCAGTCTCTCCCCCCCCCCCCTTTCTCACAGAGGAGGATTCCTCAAAGATTTCTGTTTCTTCCGTATTTCAGACCACACAGCTTAATTCTATACACTTAAAGATCTACTTGTCTGTGTCGTTCTGCTTCTTGCTTATCACCACAAGGAAGACAGCTCTACTTTCCCTTTTCTATGACAATAAAAACGTAGATCTAAAACAAGTGCGACTGCCCGCGCCCAAGCAAACAGGAACCAGAAGAACAAGAAAACCAATATAAGCGCGTATTTAACAAAACAAGACAAAACAAGCGCAGATTTTCGGCCAACCGGCCTTTGTCAAGCGCGAACGTACGGTCACAAACAGACCACAAACACCAAACAACGGATAATAAAAACAGGACTAAAAACTTTCCTGCCGCCTCGTCCAGTGGATAAAAAGGCAAAACGTACCTCCACTTACTTCACTTGGCAGTGCGGTCCTTGGCTATCATTACCTTTGTGTAAGTAAAGAAAGAAAAGAAAAGAAAAGAAAAGAAAAGAAAAGAAAAACGAAAAAAAGACAAATCTAAAAAAAATAACAAACAAACAAACAAACAAACAAACAACACATCAAGCAGCCCAACTCACCTGGATAATACAAGCCATCAACGTGGTTACGAGCGATGACCTTGTTGCCTTTCAACATACAGACGAAGACCCGGCCTCTTCCTCTGGCAGCGGTCTTCTCCTCCTCGTGGTCCTGCGCTCTCTCCTTCTTCTCTCTCCTCTTCTGGCTGTTGAAGCCACGAGGGCATTTAGCTGGCTCGGACGGTCTCGGCCTCTCTTTCTTCTTAATGGACCTACCCGGCGTACTGTGCGCGCGCGGAGACCGCGGGGTGGGGTTGTCCGGAGGTCGAGGTGTGTGAGAACCTTGCGAGCGAGGGGTGGCTGGCTCCAGAGGCTGGGAGGGCTGGGAGGGCTGGGAGGCTTGTGAGCGAGGGGAGGGGCTGTCTGGGATGCGAGGAGACTGGGCAGCGGTGCTGCCGCCGACGCGTGGGGTGGTGGGCGCGGTGACGATCTCATCGTCGTCCACTTGCAGAACCTGGTCTACACTCTGTGGATGGGAAATCACGAATCAAAATCATAACAACAATAATGACAAAGTGATAATAAGAGCAACAAAAACGTAATGACGATGACAATGATGATGCTGACGATAATAATATAATAATAATAATAATAATAATATAATAATAATAATAATAGTAACAAAATGATGATGATGATGACGATGATGATGATAATAATAATAATAATAAAAAAAATAATAATAATTTGAAAATAATAATTTGAGAATGCAGCCAACAGTCAACTTCATCATGTTTTGTATGAAAGAAAATCCGACTGGAGTTTTTTTTTAAACCTTTTCTTCTTGATCATTTCATTTTTCTTTACATTCAACAGGCATGAACAAACTATGTTGTAACAGGCGATGGTATAAACTTATACGTACAGGGAAAAGACAATGTGGACATATGAACAACATATAACACAAACACAGACAAGTAAACAGTGGAAGTTTCAGTGCGAACAAGAAGATTTAAGCGGAAGTTTCAGTGTGAACAACTAGATTCAAGTGGAAGTTCCAGTGTGAACAACTAGATTCAAGTGGAAGTTCCAGTGTGAACAACTAGATTCAAGCGGAAGTTTCAGTGTGAACAACTAGATTCAAGTGGAAGTTCCAGTGTGAACAACTAGATTCAAGTGGAAGTTCCAGTGTGAACAACTAGATTCAAGCGGAAGTTTCAGTGTGAACAACTAGATTCAAGTGGAAGTTTCAGTGTGAACAACTAGATTTAAGTGGAAGTTTCAGCATGAACAACAAGATTTAAGTGGAAGTTTCAGTGTGAACAACTAGATTCAAGTGGAAGTTTCAGTGTGAACAACAAGATTCAAATGGAAGTTTCAGTGTCAACGACCAGATTCAAGTGGAAGTTCCTGTGTGACCAACTAGATTCAAGTGGAAGTTTCAGTGTAAACAAGATTTAAGTCGAGGTTTCACTGCGAACAACAAGACTTAAGTGGAAGTTTCAGTGTAAACAACAAGATTTAAGTGGAAGTTTCAGTGTAAACAACAAGATTCAAGCGGAAATTTCAGTGTGAACAACACGATTTAAGTGGAAGTTTCAGAGTGAACATCAAGATTCAAGTACACATCATGAAGATAAATCTGTTCTCTGCTGACGAAACATTGGCATACTGTTGTTCCACTGAGCATTAAAACAGAAAGGGCATTCACTCGACTCTACAGACTGCCGGAAAGACACAGTGTGGTGTCCTTGTGAGACATCTGTCCAGTCAAGAGTTGGCTGTGTGACAGGCCCTGTCCCCTTTTGGGCTTTTTTGTTGTCCTCCAGTTCTGGTGCTATGAGCATGGGCTTGGGTGTTTGTATGTGTGCGTGTTAATGAGTGAGTGAGTGAGTGTGTGTGTGTGTGTGTGTGTGTGTGTGTGTGTGTGAGTGTGTGTGTGTGTGTGTGTGTAAGAGAGAGAGAGAGAGAGAGAGAGAGAGACAGTGTGTGTGTGTGTGTGTGTTAGTGTGTTGCTGTGTGTGTCAATGTGTGTGTGTGTGTGTGTGTGTGTATGTGTGTGTGTGCGTGCATACACGCGCGCGCGTATGTGTGTGTGTATGTGCTTGCAAACACGCATGCTCATGAGCATTTCTCCCTCCTTTTTTTTTTTTTTTTTACTTATGTACAGGCATAAATTGCAAAACGTTTTATACACATCAGGTTTAAAAAAACTATGGCCTAAAACCAAACCAAACCAAACCAAACCAAAACAGAACTAAACAAAATTGATTCAAACATTAGTCTCTTTTCAAATAGGGCTGTAAAACACAGTTGTACGTTAGCCGAAATTTTACACAATCAACGTAAATCTGCAGATGTAGTACTTAACACAGTGTTGGGTCACCACCTATAACTTGCGTACTTACATTAATTCTGAACAAAGTCTTGACGTATATGTATCCTTGGCTACAGGTGTTTCTGTGCACCTTCCAGTGCCAGAAACAGACAGGACGTCCAGAATCGACGACTAAGACGTCCTTCTTATGGCTATTCTCTTCGCGAATCTGCGCTCGGCACTGTCGCCGAAGCTCCTTCTCCTCTTCACTCTGCTCAAGACGCTCCAGCGTCCGCTGAATTCTCATCAACCTTTTGGTTACTGACATACTGTGGGACTGTCTGATGAAGGTGACCAAACTGAACACTGTGGTGGACACAGCCTGCCTCTCTCTGAGGGGAGGCGAGAAACGTCACGAAAATGAACACGTGCAGGTGCCGTGTCACACTGCTGTTCTGTTTCAGTTTCCGGTCAGAGGGGAGTTTTATGTATCTTTCACATGATATTCAAGCCAGTGTTTTTTGTTGTTGTTGTTTTTTTTTTTTTTTACAAACAAAAGTTGAGATAAAAGAAATCTGACCAGATAAAAAGAACTGATTATGTGACCTGACACAAATGCTTGCTGCCAAATAATTTTTTTTTCAGATCTATGCGTTAATTTATGAAGACAAAAGTGTCTAGTTAAACAATAAAAAACGAACTTATTTACACTCTCAAATAGTTGTTTTGTTTTGTTTTTATTCATTAAAAAAAAAAGGAAAGAAAAAGAGAGGAAAAAAAAAGAAGAAGAAATTAGCAGTCTAAAGATGAAATTTCTTATGTCTAAAGATGCAATTTCTTATGTCTGAAGATGCAATTTCTTAAAGTAACATTTTCGTAAAAATGGATTTAAGTTTCCAATATTCGTCTAAACCACTCACTAATGTACAGACCTATATGTTCAAATATCAAAATAAAATACACTTAAACCATGCACTATTTCAAGCATTTAAGGAGTATCTGACAAAGTAAGTAGATTCATTATACATAAGAATTAAGCCATATTTCAGATCAACACACGTTTTAATTCAGTTCATGCTTTTGTGGTTGTTTCGTTCTTTCACATGAACCACCTCCCGAGTCACAAAATGACGCACACTATGAACAGTCCAATCTCTAAACGCCAGTTAATAACAAAGCATGAACACAGTTCCTGGCTTTTGGTTTCGGAAACAATAAAACAGCTAGTCTAAACACACTGGGATAAAAACCACATTAAACCTTCATTTAATATTAACACACAAACGAAATCACAGGTGATTCTGTGCAGAAGGCGTGTAGCAACTGTGTAACAAACAGGTGTGAAACCACAATAAACCTTCACTCAATATCCGACTCGGAAATAATTCTCTGCAGCAAGCAACCGCACTTGTACAAACATTACTCACGACACTTCTCACAGAGCAATACCAACAAAGCGCTCTCAGTGAATGCCCTGGTGCGTGTGAATGCTCCTTAAACCCAGACAGAGTATGTATATATCAAAGAAATACACGTTCCCGATCTAGGCGACTGATCTAATCTTCCAGCCAAAGGCCAATCCAGTTGTTCACAGGTGAACGGCTCCGCTATGTAAAGTACGATGGCCTAGTAACTATCTGATCCACGTGTTGGCAGACACAGAATGAAGTGAGACAATGGTCTGGTCACAATGTTGGAAAGGCGACACCATTTACCCCGAAGGACAAACGCTATACAAACGGAATTGTAAGAAGACACAGCGAGAGAATAACCAAAGCTGGAAAAAAAAATCATTAAATCATTTTGAAAGACGTACGGAAAAGAATTGATTGAACTCTGCACACACTCATCAGCAGAGTTCAGCAAGAGTGTAAAAGTCATGCGACTCAAGGGATAAACCTTCTAATGATACCACAGTCATCAGTGGCAAAGATGAAAACTTTTGTAAAAGGAAGACAAAATCACTATTTCAAAGATCATTTTAACCCTACTGGTCAAAGCAACGTCAAGCCACAGGTCTTTACAAAATAACCAGAACATAACGCACCCCAAAAGCCAGGGGGAAATCGGAACAGCACAGAAGCCCAGCCCAAAGAACAAAACCACATTTATGGATGGCATGGACGACAAGCTGTGATGGCCTGCGGGCAGACTAGAATCAAGTGGCTCAACATCATATTTTCATGGGGCCAGGAAGGAAAGGTAGCTTCGAAATGACTGGCAGAGAACAGTCCCTACCCAACAGAAAAAGGAATGGAGTAAGAAAGATTAACTAAACACATACAGAGGTGTGTCTCTTCTCAATCACCTCAGCAATGGAGTAAGAAAGATTAACTAAACACATACAGAGGTGTGTCTCTTCTCAATCACCTCAGCAAGATATACGCATAAGTTTACAACAACGTACCAGGAACACGGTGGACCATCTGTCTACAGATGGAAAAAAAATATGGCGTGCAAATGACCACCAGGAAGACAAAGGCTACATTAATTAAAACAAACACCAGTTAAACCGGACATCAGAACCAAAGGACAAAAACAACCAAAGTATAGAATCCACGTACTTATGGAGTGAGAAACTGAAAGTTCAACAGGAAACGTTTGTGAGCTACCAACTCTCACCTCTTCTACATGTACAACACCCTGGCGTGTCAAAAGAAACAAAAAGCCAGGTTTATCAGTACAATCTGTTACAGTAAAACACGTTACTTTATAGTGTCCACTGGACTATGAAAAAATCTAACTCATTGTACCACAGCGTTAACTTTACAGTGTCCATAACTGGACTTGAAAACAAATACTAACCTATGTACCCACATGAACTTATAGTGTCAACTGACTGGAAACAATCTAACGTTGTACCCACATTAACTTTATAATGTACATACATGGACTGGAAACAAAATCTAACTCTGTGTACCCACATTAACTTTATAGTGTCATACTGGACTTGAAACAAAATCTAACTCTTGTACCACACTTAACTTTAAGTGTCATACTGGACTTGAAACAAATCTAACGCTTGACCCCACATTAACTTTATAGTGTCATACTGGACTGGAAACAAATCTAACTCTTGTACCCACATTAACTTAATAGTGTCATACTGGACTGGAAACAAATCTAACTCTTGTACCCACATTAACTTTACAGTGTCATACTGGACTGGAAACAAATCTAACTCTTGTACCCACATTAACTTTACAGTGTCATACTGGACTGGAAACAAATCTAACTCTTGTACCCACATTAACTTTACAGTGTCATACTGGACTGGAAACAAATCTAACTCTTGTACCCACTTAACTTTACGTGTCATACTGGACTGGAAACAAATCTAACTCTTGTACCCACGTTAACTTTACAGTGTCATACTGGACTGGAAACAAATCTAACTCTTGTACCCACGTTAACTTTACAGTGTCATACTGGACTGGAAACAAATCTAACTCTTGTACCCACGTTAACTTTACAGTGTCATACTGGACTGGAAACAAATCTAACTCTTGAGAGAAAGATCACACAACCTCTCAGATGAAATGCATCAAGAACAGCAACAGACAACACTAAGAGACATGATCAGAAACGACGAGGTCTCACAGACGGGTGGAACAACATTTATCACACCATTACATCGCACAACAGCAGATAACGTGTTTTGATCATCTGAACAAGATGCTAACAGACCGGCCAACCCTTAAAGCCTACAACATCAGATGTTCGAGTTTCAGAGCCAGAATGAAGACCACTGCAGTGCTGGAAATATGGAATGGCAGACACTCTCCACATTTACATCACTCCAAGTCAGACTTCTCATCTAACTTCAGACCGCCAGTTCCATTTCCCTGTGACAACTCGCCACACAAGGCGGATGGCAGAAAAATAAGACAAAATAAGAACGGTCATCATCATCTTCATCATCAAGTGCCTTGCCACATGGCGTTGGCGATCATGGCCCTCCATCAGAATGGTAGACAAAAGAAACACGAACAAACTGTTAAAACAACCTGGTCATGCCATATCAACAATCCTTCTTCTTTAGAACCATCAGATTTTTGAGTTTGTGTATAACTGTGACTCTGAAGTAAGTAATGCTCATTCAAACATTAGAACAACAAGATTAGGTAAATTCTATCAATATAAGCATATAAAATATCAGAATTATTTACATATTATAACTCAACAAAAAGGAATTTCTACCTTTTCCAAAAGGATGTAAAAAAGGTCACATGGGCCTTGACCAAGCTCCTAGAGCAGAAAATGACAACATATGAAATGCATTACTTGCAAAAAGCAGTCAACTAGACCAGATTACTGATTTTTCATTACCTCCTTATCATCAAGAAACACACACTTGACACTGAAGAAAAAACAAGTATTGCTGAAACTTCAGATCACTTCGGAGTGAGGCCATTTTTTTCCTACTTTTTCTCTGTCTCAAATGAATTTCAAGAAATCGAATCATCTACTCAAACGAAACACAAATACTTCTCTAACACCCTGCTTCTCATTTTCGTCTCATTACCCCCCCCCCCCCCACACACACACACACAACACCTCACCCTCGTTCATGCCCGATATGCACTCCAATTTCGTCCAGACACTTTGGGTGGATTTTGTTTCCGAAAACATTGACGTTAGCGAAAATACTACAGCTATATTTCATTGCTCTTAATGGTGTGTGCTGCACTTGCAGTCAAGGGAGGATTACTTCGATAAACTTGGTGCACAGCAACGCATAACACTATTAACAGTGTGGATCTGCCCAAACAGGGCAATGAAAAAACTGCTGAAACACACACACACACACACACTTGCGCGTGCGCGCGTACACACACACACACACACACATCACACGCATACACAACACACCATAACAACACAAACATATATACAACACACACACATATATAATATATATATATATATATACACATATATATATATATATATGTACATATATACAGGCACACACACACAACACCCACATACACACACACACAACCATACACACACACACACACACACCTCTCGGTTATTTCAAGGGTGTCTGTCAATCATGACCACAACAAAACAACTCCACGCACCACGGGGTTCCACAAAGTGTGCGAGTGTCTATCCCAAAATTTCTTTCAGTATATGCCTTACGAATCTGCGCTATGCCGATGATACTGCGCTGTTGGCAGACAACATTACCAGCATAAAAAGAATTCTATACGGGTAGAAGAGTTAGCAGGCAAAAAGGCTGGTCTAAACTTGAACACCAAGAAAACAAAACTGCTACACATCAAAGGCCAAAGACACTGAAAACAATCATGACATCACAGTCAGCCTAACAAAGTTCACTTTACAAAATGTTAAGGATTTCAAGTATCTTGGCTCTGTAAAGACTAATGATGGAACCTTTCCAAAGACACCAAAATAAGAATTGGAATGGCACAGCAAAAAATGGTCCAACTCAACATCTGGAAAGACAGAGGCATACCAAATGGCCTGAAAATTAGACTTCTAAAATGTTTGATCTGGCCTGTCATTATTTATGGCTGCAAAGCCTGGA
>CM060310.1:25929002-25941502 GCA_030674185.1 Monoplex corrugatus
AAGAACGAACGATTGAGTTCTACCTTTTCCAGAACTTTTAGACATATAAACATAATGCTAAGTGAAAAAGAACGAACGATTGAGTTCTGCCTTTTCCAGAGGTTTTAGAGATATAAAATTGATGTTAAGTGAAAATGAACGAACGACTGAGTTCTACTTCCTTTTATTCACAGAAGGTTTTAGACATATAAACACAATGTCAAGTGAAAAAGAACGAACGATTGAGTTCTACCTTTTCCACAGCTTTTAGACATAAAAGATAATGTTAAGTGAAAAAGAACGACCGACTGAGTTCTACCTTTTCCAGAGGTTTCAGACATATAAACATAATGTTAAGTGAAAAAGAACGAACGACTGAGTTCTACCTTTTCCAGAGGTTTCAGACATAAAAGATAACGTTAAGTTAAAAAGAACGAACGACTGAGGTCTACCTTTTCCAGAGGTTTTAGGGATATAAAGATGATGTTAAGTGAAAAAGAACGAAGGATTGAGTTCTACCTTGTCCAGAGGTTTCAGACATATAAGTTAATGACGATAATGTTAAGTGAAAAAGAATGAACAACCGAGTTCTACCTTTTCCAAAAATTTTAGACATATAAGTTTATGACGATAATGTTAAATGAAAAAGACAAACGATTGAGTTCTACCCTTTCCAAAGATTTTAGAAATAAGAGTTAATGATGATATTAGTGAAAAAGAACGAACAATTGAGTTCTACATTTTCCAGAGGTTTTAGACATACAAGTTTTTGACGATAATGTTAAGTGAAAAAGAACGAACGATTGAGTTCTACCTTTTCCAGTGGTTTTAAACACATAAGTTAATGACGATAATGTTAAGTGAAAAAGAGCAATTGAGTTCTATTTTTCCAGAAATTTTAGACATATAAGTTAATGACGATAATGTTAAATGAAAATGAATGAACGATTGAGTTTTACCTTTTCCAGAGGTTTTAGACATAAAGTTGTGACTTTATACTGTGGCAAGATGACTGAGCAGGAGTAAATACAACTTTGTCCAATTTTTCTTTCTTGTCTTTAACAAAAAGTACTATTTCAAATTTTTAGATAATTTCATCGAACGAGCCTTTCAAAATTGTCCAATTTTATTTAAAGCCACAAAGTTATGACATTTTGAAAAGTCTATCAGTTGTTAAAATGTTTATAACAACAACAACAACAACAACAACAACAACAACAACAACATCAACAAACATGTCCACAAGAGCTACATAAGTTTCGGAGATTATGGAGCTGTAATATCATAAACCAGCAAACCATTTTTTTAAAATCAAAAAACCCCTGTCCTCTAACAGCTGATTATCTTTGGTGTTGCATAGCAGCTATACTCAACAGGGCAAGTGTGTACTTCAGAATTTTTTCTTCTAAATGATAGAAAACATTTTTTTGGTTTTACTTGTTTCTATTCATTTTCAAGTACATAAAACTTACAAACATCTTGAAATGTATACAATGCATGATCAACAGATACAACAAAGTGTAGAAAAACAAAACATTCCTAGTTTTATATACATATACACATACACACACATACACACATAGAACAGATTTTCATGGACTCTGGCCATAGGCCACAAATCAACCATCAGGGGATGAGGGGTTGGACATGCACACTCATGTCACATGCAGGTATCAAAAATACATTGACAGTAATAAACATTACATTCCTAAACTGATACCGTCTTAAAAGAAACACACGTGCACAAAATTTGATGACCATACAACTAAATCAAAATTCTTCTATCCATAAACATTTGAGAAAATCTAGTTTTAAATCTGAGATTGTTCAACAGTGCCCAATTCTGCTATAGCTCACAGATTGTTCAACGGTGCCCAATTCTGCTATAGCTCACAGATCGTACTGCTATAGCAGCATATAGTACAACAGTGCCCAATTCTGCTATAGCTCACAGATTGTACAACGGTGCCCAATTCTGCTATAGCTCACAGACTGTACAACAGTGCCCAATTTTGCTATAGCTCACAGACTGTACAATGGTACCCAGTTCTGCTATAGCTCACAGATGTACAACGGTACCATTCTGCTAGAACTCACAGACTGTACAACGGTGCCCAATTTTGCTATAGCTCACAGATTGTACACGTGCCATTCTACTATAGCTCACAGATTGTACACGGGCCCAAATTCTGCTGTAGCTCACAGATCGTTCTGCTATAGCTCGCAGATCGTTAAACGTGCCCAATTCTGCTATAGCTCACAGACTGTACAGCAGTGCCCAATTCTGCTATAAACTCACAGATTGTACAGCAGTGCCCAATTCTGCTATAGCTCACAGATTGTACAACAAAGCCCAATTCTGCTATAGCTCACAGACTGTACAACGGTGCCCAATTCTGCTAAAGCTCACAGACTGTACAACAGTGCTCAATTCTGCTACAGCTCACAGATTGTTCAATGGTGCCCAATTCTGCTATAGCTCACAGATTGTACACGTGCTCAGTTTGCTACAGCTCACAGATGTACAGAAGTGCCCATTCTGCTATAGCTCACAGATTGTTACAGCAGTGCCCAATTCTGCTATAGCTCACAGATTGTAAAACGGTGCCCAATTCTGCTATAGCTCACAGATTGTACAGCAGTGCCCAATTCTGCTATAGCTCACAGATTGTACAGAAGTGCCCAATTCTGCTATAGCTCACAGATTGTACAGCAGTGCCCAATTCTGCTATAGCTCACAGATTGTACAACGGTGCCCAATTCTGCTATAGCTCACAGATTGTACAACGGTGCCCAATTCTGCTATACCTCGCAGATTATTCAACGGTGCCCAATTCTGCTATAGCTCGCAGATCGTTAAACGGTGCCCAATTCTGCTATAGCTCACAGATTGTAAAACACAGCCCAATTCTGTATAGCTCACAGACTGTACAACGGTACCCAATTCTGCTATAACTCACAGATTGTACAACGGTGCCCAATTTTGCTATAACTCATAGATTGTACAACGGTACCCAGTTCTGCTATAGCTCACAGATTGTACAACGGTACCAGTTCTGCTATAGTTCACAGATCGTACAACAGTGCCAATTCTGCTATAACTCACAGATTGTACAACGGTGCCCAGTTCTGCTATAACTCACAGATTGTTCAACGGTGCCCAATTATGATATAACTCACAGATTGTTCAACTGTGACCAATTCTGCTAAGCTCACAGATTGTACAACGCTACCCAATTCTGCTATAGCTCAAAGATCGTTCAACGCTACCCTGTTTTACTATAGCTCACAGACTCAATTATCTTTTTTTGTCGCCTGCTCAATGAAACACCACGGAAATCTTGCCGCTGTTGCTCTTTCTCACGTAAGTTCTGTGTACCTACCTTTGTTGTCTTTCATGTACTCTTGACAAAAACCGATTTCCACCTGTCTTGGTTTTATTTTTATATCAAATTCATGTTCTCATTCTATTTTTGTGAGGTGTGCGTTCCTTTTTCCTTGAACGCTGGCAGTCATATTGATCTAGATTTCAATTTTCATCTGTTTCAAGTTTTTAGTCTTGTTTTCAAGTCAGCTCCTCTTAAGTTCTGGCGTACACACACTGTTGGAGTCTACCTCAGTGTTTCAAATGCTTTCAAAACTAAATGTCTGATAGCTATTTGTTTTCTTCTGTGTGTATGTTTCTATAACAACTCTGTGGATTTCTGAATACTTACTCTTCTTTCACACTTTCTGGTAAAGCATTCCACACAATTGTATCCAGTCTCCTGGAAAAGAAAGAAGCAGACAGTGAGTAAGGGAAAATTTAATGGCTGGGTGTAAGCTTGTTATATAACTTCATTCAGATAATCATAGATAGTGAGCCATTGTCGCTCATCCTGAAGAACCAGATTTGTGAATGCTTACTGAGAGTGTGGCATGAGCAAGTATTGATGAGTGTATGCTTGTATGTAATTCGAGTAATCATAAGAGGACATTAAGCAAAAGTGGGTTTAAATGCATACATACTGACACATGATGACACACAGAAACAGACTATGGCATTTTATGCTATATGGTATCCACACGAGTGTGTGTGTGTGTTATATATATATATTTATTATATATATATTTATAAATATTATATATTATATTTTATTGTGTGTTGTGTGTGTGTGTGTGTGTGTGTGTGTGTGTGTGTGTGTGTGTGTGGTGTGTGTGTGTACATGCATGTGTCTATGTGTGCGTGCGAATATGTGTGTGTCTGTATGCGTGTTTGCATGCATCCATGCATGTGTGTATGTACACTTCTGTATGCCACTGGACACAGTCAATATGTGAATAAGCAAGTAAACATACTGGAACACTTGAGGCAAAACAAACGAACATGTACATGAACAACACCAACAACAACAAAGCAGTCCAGAAGATCATCAAGTATACATAACTCACCTTTATACCTGGCCATGGCTTTCTCCAGTTTCTCCTCATACTCAAGGAGGTTGACACCGTTAGGATTGACCAAGTGCACTCTGTTCTTCTGTTTACCTGACACATGTGCGAACGGCAGGATCTGAAAGTTACCACAAAGAAGTAATGTTGTTTAACATCTGGAAACATCTGTATATCAACAACAAGCAAATGTACACCTATATAACATGTACATGTGACTGTAAATAACAAAATGATAGTTGTGTAATTATGACCATGATTTGTTAAAACGGTGATAAACAAGAGCGGGGCGAGAGAGGGGGCTCTTCCATTCTCTCTTGGCCCGGTGGATGGGCTGGACCTAGTTGGTGCGTGTTGTGTGGCTGTGTCCTGAGCTTTGTCATCTTCCCACCTCGCCATTCGGTTTGTGAGCAGGGTGACTGATGACTGGGTCCGAGTGGGTCATGCAGCGCATGGACATCCCCCTTTATTGTTGAGGTGGCTATCAAGAGGCGTTGGGAGCTTTGGAGGTGATTATCTGGAGAGTATGGCAGGGCATTGGTGCTCTGGGTTCCATCCACATTTTCAAGGTGTTTCTTGTTAACTCGTTAACGTGTACAAATGAATGCAAATAACAAAACTATCGCTGTGTAATTATGACCATGATCAGTAAAACGGCGATAAATGACAACAACAAAGCAGGGAAAAAACCCAAGATGGTTACTGCTCCTTGAACCATTACGTCATTCTATAGTTTAAAATGTTTCCAGAATCCACTAAGCCATTCCACCTTTAATACTGCTCCCTTAACTACTGAGCCATTCCACCTTTTAACATTTTTTTCATATACTTAGTCATTCTTACTTAAAACACTGTTCCTTAAACCGCAAAATCATCCCATCTTTATCAATGCTCCCCAAACAATTAAGCCATTCCACATTTAACACGTGTTCCTTTCACCACTACGCCATTTCACATTTCACACTGTTCCTTTTACCACTAAGTCATTCTCCATTCAGCACTATTCCCTTCATAACTAAGCAATTCCACAATCAACACTGTTCCTTAAACCACTAAGCCATTCCACATTTAACGCTGTTTCTGAGATCACTAAACTATTCCACATCAAACATCGTCCCTTTCATCACTAAACCATTCCACATTTAACACTGTTCCCTATACAACTAAGGCATTCAATATTTAGCACAGTTCCTTAAATCATTGCACCATTCTCCATTAACACTGTTTCTTAAACCAGTAAGCCATTCCATATTTAACACTGTTCCTTAAACCACTGACCCATTCCACATTTAACACTGATCCTTTTAAACCACTAAGCCATTCCACATTTAGCACTGTTCCTTAAACCATTAAGCCATTCCACATTTAACACTGTTCTTTAAACCACTAAGCCATTCTACTTTTAACACTGTTCCTTAAACCACTAAGCCATTCCACATTTAACACTGTTCCTTAAACCACTAAGCCATTCCACATTTAACACTGTTCCTTTAAACCACTAAACCGTTCCACATTTAACACTGTTCCTTAAACCACTAAGCCATCCCACATTTAACACTGTTCCTTAAACCACTAAGCCATTCCACATTTAACACTGTTCCTTAAACCACTAAGCCATTCCACATTTAACACTGTTCTTTAAACCACTAAGCCATTCTACTTTTAACACTGTTCCTTAAACCACTAAGCCATTCCACATTTAACACTGTTCCTTAAACCACTAAGCCATTCCACATTTAACACTGTTCCTTTAAACCACTAAACCGTTCCACATTTAACACTGTTCCTTAAACCACTAAGCCATCCCACATTTAACATTGTTCCTTAAACCACTAAGCCATTCCACATTTAACACTGTTCCTTAAACCACTAAGCCATCCCACATTTAACACTGTTCCTTTAAACCACTAAGCCATTCCACATTTAACACTGTTCCTTAAACCACTAAGCCATTCCACATTTAACACTGTTCCTTAAACCACTAAACCGTTCCACATTTAACACTGTTCCTTAAACCACTAAGCCATCCCACATTTAACACTGTTCCTTAAACCACTAAGCCATTCCATATTTAACACTGTTCCTTAAACCACTAAGCTGTCCCACATTTAACACTGTTCCTTAAACCACTAAACCATCCCACATTTAACACTGTTCCTTAAACAACTAAGCTGTCCCACATTTAACACTGTTCCTTAAACCACTAAGCCATTCCACATTTAACACTGTTCCTTAAACCACAAAGCCATCCCACAGTTAACACTATTCCTTAAACCACTGAGCTGTCCCACATTTAACACTGTTCCTTAAACCACAAACCTGTCCCACATTTAACACTGTTCCTTAAACCATTAAGCTGTCCCACATTTAACACTGTTCCTTAAACCACTAAGCCATTCCGCATTTAACACTGTTCCCTAAACCACTAAGCCATCCCACATTTAACACTGTTCCTTAAACCACAAAGCCGTCCCACATTTAACACTGTTCCTTAAACCACTAAGCCATTCCACATTTAACACTATTCCTTAAACCACTGAGCTGTCCCACATTTAACACTGTTCCTTAAACCACAAACCTGTCCCACATTTAACACTGTTCCTTAAACCACAAAGCCGTCCCACGTTTAACACTGTTCCTTAAACCACTAAGCCATTCCACATTTAACACTGTTCCTTAAACCACTAAGCTGTCCCACATTTAACACTGTTTCTTAAACCACTAAGCCATTCCACATTTAACACCGTTTCTTAAACCACTAAGCCATTCCACACTTAACACTGTTTCTTAAATCACTAAGCCATTCCACATTTAACACTGTTCCTGTCACCACTAAGCCATTCCATATTTAACATTGTTCCTTAAATCACTAAGCCATTCCACATTTAACATTGTTCCTGTCACCACTAAGCCGTTCCATATTTAACACTGTTCCTTAAACCACTAAACCATTCCACATTTAACACTGTTTCTTAAATCACCAAACTGTTCCACATTTAACACTGTTCCTTAAACCACTAAGCCATACCACATTTAACACTGTTCCTTAAACCACTAAGCCGTTCCACATTTAACATTGTTTCTTAAACAACAATCTTTGATAACATGTGTATTTAATGTTCTGCGTGCGCACACACACGAAAAGGAGTTTCTAACACTAGCAGGTCTGCACATACGCTAACCTGAGAGATTGGAGAAAATCTCCACCATTCACCCACCAGAAAGACAGAACAAAATTGAGGCAGCTGATATGTAGTTGCTAAGAAGAATGTTAAGAGTTCCATGGACAGCAAAGAAAACAAACTAGACAGTCTCGAAGGAGGCAGACACAAGTAGAACATTAATGAAGAAGATCAGGAAAAGACAAGCAACATTTGTAAGGACATTTTATGAGGCAAGAGAAATTAGACCACCTGGTCACAACAGGAAAGCTGGAGGAAAGACAACACCAGGTAGACCCAGGGAGAAAGTATTAGACGGACTCGCAGAATGGCTGAGGACAGAGAGGGTGGGAGATGTACTTGCAGCAACAAGGGATAGATTCATATGGAGGCCATGATCGCCAACGCCATGCGGCAGGGCACATGATGATTCACCCACCAGGCGACACCCATGCAGGTTTAACCCTTCGACTCTTGCAGCCTCTTCACCAGCATACTGCATTGTCAACCATGCTAGCAGAGCAAAAACTTAACCCTTTGACACCCTCACTCTATCCACCAGCTTCCTGCAAGAAGCTGGTGGATAGAGTGAGGGTGTCAAAGGGTTAAGTTTTTGCAATTGGTGGATAGGGTGCAGGAGTCAAAGAGTTAAACCTATGGCCTTATACGTGGAAACTGGAAGTACAGTGTTTAACCAATCGACTATTGTGCCTATCATTTACTGAGAGTTCCATGGACAGCAAAGAAAACAAACGAGACAGTCTGGATGGAGGCAGACACAAGAAGATCATTCATAAGGAAGATTAGGAAAAGACAGGCAACATTTATAGGCCATTTTATGAGGAAAGGGGAATTAGAGCACTTGATCACAACAGGAAAGGTGGAGGGAAAGAGAGCACCAGGTAGACCCAGGGAGAAAATATTGGACGGACTGGAGGGAAAGAGAGCACCAGGTAGACCCAGGGAGAAAATATTGGACGGACTGGAGGGAAAGAGAGCACCAGGTAGACCCAGGGAGAAAATATTGGACGGACTTGCAGAGTGGTTGAGGACGGAGAGGGTGGGAGAGGTGCTTGCGGCAGCACGGGAAAGATACATATGGAGGGCCATGATTGCCAACACCATGTGGCAGGGCACCTGATGATGATGATGATGATGATGATGATGATGATGGTGATTTATTGATTTGAATACTCCACTGATCTGACAGTTTCAAACTCACGTCATCAAACACCTTGGCCATGACACGCTTGTCAAGGACAGGGACGTACGTAGACCGATGGAGGACGAGGGTGGGGGCCAGGGCGTCCAGGATGGTCAGTCGTTTGGCCACCAGCCCGTTCTTCTTCAACCACTGCTTGGAGGAGGAGGCCTTGGACCTGGCAGACGCACACAGGTAAACACATATCTGTACATATTTAGGAAGAACAAAAGAGAACTTCAAAAGGCTCAAAATTCCCCTACATGTCTCTGAAATAGATGACAGGAACATTTTTCAACTTTTATCCAATAGGCGTTAAAGCTGCAGGTTTGAGCTCAGGCCTTTCGACGGGACAGGACGTTGAACGTTCACACCACCCAGCTATCGCACCCGTTTATGAAGGTAATTATAATCATAAATTATGTCATAGCTCCATGCATACATACCGTTTATGGAGATAAAGATAGTCATAAACCACGTCATAGTTCCATGCATAGATACCGTTTGTGGACATAAAGATAATCATAAATCATGTCATAGTTCCATGCAAGCATTACCATTTGTGGAGATAAAGATAATCATAAACCATGTATAGTTCCATGCAAGCATACCATTTGTGGAGATAAAGATAATCATAAACCATGTCATAGTTCCATGAAGCATACCATTTGTGGAGATAAAGATAATCATAAACCATGTTAAGTTCATGCAAGCATACCATTTGTGGAGATAATATAATCATAAACCATGTCATAGTTCCATGCAAGCATACCATTTGTGGAGATAAAGATAATCATAAACCATGTCATAGTTCCATGCAAGCATACCATTTGTGGAGATAAAGATAATCATAAATCATGTCATAGTTCCATGCAAGCATACCATTTGTGGAGATAAAGATAATCATAAATCATGTCATAGTTCCATGCAAGCATACCATTTGTGGAGATAAAGATAATCATAAACCATGTCATAGCCCCATGCATACATACCATAGTTCCATGCATACAAACCGTTTATGGAGATAAAGATAATCATAAACCATGTCATAGTTCCATGCAAGCATACCATTTGTGGAGATAAAGATAATCATAAACCATGTCATAACCCCATGCATACTACCATAGTTCCATGCATACGAACCGTTTGTGGAGATAAAGATAATCATAGAATATGTCACAGCTCCATGCATACAATCTATGTCACGGTGAGTAAAAACAGGTATAAAAATTGTACTTAATGGCAACTGTAATTTTACAAGTTCACTGTATCTTGCAGGGACAGCAGTCCGACCTTCACAAGCAAAGACCTCACAAACACACTGAAAATGGAATGAGAACGTGTATTTTATAAACGAACCAAGACAGGCGCAACATCTTTGGCCAACTGCACCTTTTCGTCAAGCATACGCGAAAGACAACAAAGACACAAATTTATCAGATTTAGGACAATTACAACAGTTCAGCCAATTTTTCTGATGTTTCAAACATCTAAATACACATACTCAGTGTATCTTCATGTGTTTCTCGATTGTGTTTGCTTGAACGGTAGCAGTCAACTTTTGATTAAGAAAAGATCTTTTGTAGCAAGGAACAAAGAAACACAATACAAAGTCATAACAAAGAAACATAATACAAAGTCAGAAACAAAGAAACATAATTACAAAGTCAGAAACAAAGAAACATAATACAAAGTCAGAAACAAAGAAACATAATACAAAGTCAGAAACAAAGAAACATAAAACAAAGTCAGAAACAAAGAAACATAATACAAAGTCAGAAACAAAGAAACATATACAAAGTCAGAAACAAAGAAACATATTACAAAGTCATAAACAAAGAAACGTAATACAAAGTCAGAAACAAAAGAGATATTGACACAAAGTCATAAACAAAGAAACAGAATACAAAGTCAGAAACAAAAGAGATATTGACACAAAGTCATAAACAAAGAACAGTAATACAAAGTCAGAAACAAAAGAGATATACAAAGTCAGAAACAAAGAAACAAATACAAAGTCTCAAGAAACAAAATAACAAAGTCAAAACAAAGAAACAAATACAAAGTCAGAAACAAAAGAGATATTGACACAAAGTCATAAACAAAGAAACAGAATACAAAGTCAAACAAGAAATACAAAGTCATAAATGAACACAAAGTCAAAACAAAGAAAAATAATACAAAGTCAGAAACAAAGAGACATGACACAAAGTCATAAACAAAGAAACAAAATACAAAGTCAGAAACAAAGAGACATAACACAAAGTCATAAACAAAGAAACAAATACAAAGTCAGAACAAAAGAGACATGACACAAAGTCATAAACAAAGAAACATAAATACAAAGTCAGAAACAAAAGAGACATAATACAAAGTCAGAAACAAAGAAACATAATACAAAGTCAGAAACAAAAGAGACATAATACAAAGTCAGAAACAAAGAAACATAATACAAGTCAAACAAAGAGACATATACAAAGTCAGAAACAAAGAAACATAATACAAAGTCAGAAACATAATACAAAGTCAACAAAGAACTGACTTACTGTGCCAACTTGGACTTTCTTTTCTTGTGCTTGGTTGTCCCTTTGTCTGGAAAACAAAATAATCCAATAATCCTGTTTAATAATTGATTAAAATCCTGTGTTGCTTTTAGCAGTTCAATAATTCGTTGTTGATATTTAGTTCAATAATGTATTGTTAATTTTCAAAAGCATCACGTATACTTTACTCTCAATCACTGAAAATTTAGGAGTTTAACAACCTTTTGTACTTCCTTCATATTTTAGCTACCGCTAAAAACTGATCTGTGCTATTAACTGTAACTTTTGAAAACTATGCCCTGAAATCACAAACTGCACTATGAAAAAAAAGAATGCCAGATAACAGGTTTTTCAGGTACAAGTTAAAACAAAAAAGTAATTTCAAACTCCCATGAAAATATCTCATACAATTTCAAAGAGATTGCTCAGCCAATCATGTTTTCTCTTTTTAATAAGAGCAAAAAATAACACACACAGGGCAACCCCTAAAAAAAAAGAAAAAAAAAAGAAAAAGAGAAATAGAAGAAGAAGAAGAAGAAGGAAACACACCGAGAAGGCAAACGGACAAAATATCAGAAAAGAAAAGGAGCAAAGAAGGAGGGAAAGAAAATCGGGGGCGGGGTGGGAAGGAAAAAGAGATAAAAGTTGACAAATGAATAAAGAGTATTGACATGCATGTTTACTTTTCACTATAAATATGTTCATGCATGACAGCTAATTCTTCCAAGCCTATATTTGAAAAAAAAAAAAAAAACACACACAAAAAAACATCAAAAATACAGAAAGAACGACAGACAGAAAGGAGCAAAGAACAAGAACAGGCTACAAACAAACAATGTTTTGTTCTCATGCAAAATATTCACTGTTAACTTTAGACTTTTTTTTAAGCATAGCAGCTAAGTCAGTCAAGTCTCCTTTAAAAACGACAGTTAGACAGAAAGACCCACAATATCAAACATTCATGCTCATGCTCATGCTCTTAATTCTTACCAGAGACTTATCATGACAGCTATGAGTTAGCAACTGATTATCATATCGTAAATAATGCTGCTCAAATGGCAACTGATTGTTACATAAAGCAGCTCAAATAGCAACGGATTATTAGATTATGCTGTTAACATGTGCATAAAAGCCCTATCCATACTGTTCACATGTGCATAAAAGCCCTATCCATACTGTTCACAT
>CM060310.1:25946502-25991502 GCA_030674185.1 Monoplex corrugatus
CGTACACACACACATGTAAACACACACACATCACTCAAAGAACTCACATTCTGCCAGCTGTATGTCTCTGCTGGACTATGTTCAACACACACACACACCACGCACACACACATATATACACACACATGCACACACATACGTACACACACACATGTAAACACACACACATCACTCAAAGAACTCACATTCTGCCAGCTGTATGTCTCTGCTGGACTATGTTCACACACACACACACACATGCACACACACATATATACACACACATGCAACACACACGTACACACACACATGTAAAACACACACATCACTCAAAGAACTCACATTCTGCCAGCTGTATGTCTCTGCTGGACTATGTTCACACACACACACACACACACACACACACACACACACGCACACACACTCAACACTCCATGCATGAAAAGATCTCTCACACTCTGCCATTTGTATATCTCTGCTGGACTGATGTTCACACACACACACACACACACACACACACACCACACACACACACACACACACACACACAGACACACACACACACACAGACACACACACACACACATATGCACATGCACTCCCACACAATCACTCAAAACACAATGTGGGACTCACATTCTGCCTGTTGTATGTCTGCTGGACTATATTCACGTGCGCGCGCACATACATACACACACACACACACACACACACACACACACACACACACACAGAGTCACACACACATGCACACAGCACACACACACATACAGACAGACAGAGACACACACACACACACATACACACATATGCACATGCACTCCCACACAATCACTCAAAACATAATGTAGGACTCACATTCTGCCAGTTGTATGCCTCTGGTGGACTATGTTCATGCATGCACGCACACACACACACACACACACACACACACACACACACACACACACATGCACATACACACACACACACATATACACACACACACAAACAAACACACACACACACACACACACACACACACACACACACACACATGCACACACACACACATATACACACCACACACAAACAAACACACACACACACACACACACATGCACACACACACACACACTCACACACATCACCTAAAGCATAACATAGGACTCACATTCTGCCAGCTGTATGTCTCTGTCAGACTGTTGTTCAAACAGTCTGGATGTCTCAGGCAAAAGCCACTCGCTGGGAGAAAACCGACCACTGGCAGTCTGCGTTCTCAGCATGCTGGTACGGGTATGAGCTGAAAAATCCAAAAATAAACACAAGGCTACATCTCACCTGTAATAAATCAACAAAAATCAATTGTTTTTCTTCATGCTCCTCTTCTGTGTCTGTGGTCAGCAACTCTCAAATGCACTCCTATATTCAATAGGGCTTGTATGTGTATAGCCTTTTTTATTTGTTTAACAGGCAGTCAGTCATACTCCCTTTTCAGGAAATTCCATTCTAAACCCACTATACTCAGTACCGTAAGCAATGCCGAATATAATAATCTACAGGTAATCAACAGCAACAAAATTTCTATAAATTAAAGCTGACTATTTCCATACTGACGTATACTTTTTTCTCATATGTTGCGACATTGGAATGCTGTACTTTCATGATCTATGAACTATGTTTGTACTATATTGTAGTATTGGTGAGTGTCTCAACTATGTTTGTATTGCACTAAGGTATTGACATCGAAACCCTCCCCACCCTTTATTCCATTTGTTTTGTTTTGTTTTTATGTAAACTGCAACAACCATTCTCTGACATGACGGTCTCCATTACACAAATGGAATTATTATTATCATCATCTATTACTAATATGATGATGACGACGACAACGATGATGATGATGATGATGATGTGGTGGTGGTGGTGATGATGATGATGATGATATGTTTATCATCATCACCATCACCATCATCATTATCATTATTGTTATCATTGTTACTGTTACTATTATTGTTACATCATCATCATCATTATCATCATCATCGTTGTCGTTGTCGTCATCAACAACAGATCAATTTGCAGGTTGCCACAGTGGAGCTTCACCAATTCTAACACACAGTGAAATTAGATTTAGTTAATTCAACCTTAAATTAAAATCCAAGAATAACTACAAGGCTAGCAGTCTGTTGTGTGAATAACAAAAATAGTAGCTTGTTTTTACATTATGCATTAACGAACACTTTCCTGGGGAAGGAATGACAAAGATATTTTCTGAAAATGCTACGTTTCCCCAAGGCTCTGAAGCACACTTGTGTACCATACAGAAGCTAGCTCAGAATAGACGAGTAGTAGACCTCTGTTACGGTCTTACATGCCAGTGGCATAATGGGTCAGTTTATGAGAAAGTAATTTTCCATAATAATACAAAAATAATGGGGAAAAAAACACCTTCCTTTTATTTTTGCTCAAAAGTACATACAACGAAAATAAAACCCAAAATTTACACCAGTGATATTTACATTTTGAATTTAAATAAAAACCAAAAGTTACCACTCTAATTTACATAATTGAATTCAAAATGAAACCAAAACCTGAAACACTGATTTATGAAATTAACAAAACAGTACATCAAAATGTTTGAAACATTGTCATAACTATCAAAAATGAACCAAATAATTCACATGCTATACTTAGTACAGAATTGAAAACAAAAATATGATTATAAAAGTTTGTTTCTAGTTGTGGTTACTGACTCAAACTGTAGGCAATGGGTTTCTCTGGTGTGGTGTGTGTGTGTGTGTGTGTGTGTGTGTGTGTGTGTGTGTGTGTGTGTGTGTGTGTGTGTGTGTGTGTGTGTGTGTGTGTGTGTGTGTGTGTGTGTGTGTGTGTTGTTTGATCATACAGATAAATGCACATACACATACACATAATGTGCATGAGAAGAAACATATAAACAGAAAGAATGAGACAGACACATAGAAACCACAAAGAAAAAACAAGAGTCACAAGTTTACATGAAACATTCAATAAGAAAAACCAAAAACCAAAAAGAAAAAGTCAACAAGATACAGCAGCATGATTCTAAATCAAAAAACCATCATCCATAAATGGCAAGAAGACAGTACACACAGTCAGGTTCACGCATGCCATAATAGTGTTTGTGCACTGAAAACGCATCCACACACAAACCCATCACCAAACTGTAAAGTCACAAACTGATTTATTTTCTTTCAAAGGCCCATATTCACATGAGAACACAAACACCACACACCACACACAAACACACACACACACACACACACACACACAACACACACACACACACACACACACCACACACACACGCACACACACACACACACACACACACACACACACACACACACACACACACACACACACACACACACACACACACACACCACACACACACACACACACACACACACGCACACACACACACACACACACACACACCACACACCACACACACACACACACACACACACACACACACACACACACACACACACACACACCACACACATCACACACACACAACACACACACACACACACACACACATCAATGTATATATACACAATTATACTGGTAGAAATTGGTATACTAATAACATGATAATTGTACGCAGCTCATACCAAACATGCTGGCATAGATAAGTACATTATACATATAGCTTTGATACTTTAACTCAATGGTGATGCTCCGCAGCTATAGCTGTGGAGCTCCGTGTCTCGATTGTGATGCTCTGCAGCTATAGCTGTGGAGCTCCGTGTCTCGATGGTGATGCTCTGCAGCTATAGCTGTGGAGCTCCGTGTCTCGATGGTGATGCTCTGCAGCTATAGCTGTGGAGATGTCATGGGCTTTTTCACAAAGATTACGTGTATACTATAATAAGGGAGATTATACTGACAGCAGAGTTTAACCATTGACCTTTTAAAACATATATAACAGGATAGGTTTATTGTCGTTGGATATTCTCCATAATTTTTTAAAAAGTACCAAAAACTGTGTATCAAGTTTCAGCAGCCATTTTAGGATGCGTTTCCAAAGAGTTAACTGTGTACATGTGTCGAGCATAAATATATATATCCACAAGGCGTGTGCATTTACATCATACATACACATGCAATGGAACACACACACACACAACACACACACACACACACACACACACACACACACACACACACACACACACACACACACACACACACACACACTGATACCATATGAATCTATAACATACTATTGCTTAGTCAACCAGTATTAAATGATCCTTGATAAATGTGTATACATTAACATAGAAAGTATAAATGACCACTTTTTAGCCGTTAGATATCCAAAAATCAACCAGTGTTCCAAACCAGTCATTTATTCAATCAAATCAAACATTTTAATGTGTGACTCTTGAGTTTGACCAAGGAAAAAAACAACCAAGATGGCCAAACCATTCTAATAATCTCCTTTCATATTGATTTTATAACAGAAAATCTAGATTTTATACTTTTTGTGATCACTGTGACTTTGAAAAGTCTTCAGTTGAAGTGAAACTTCACACTGAAAATGGCAGACTGTCTACAACGGTGTAAACAGATTTTCAATACTGTCAGAAGTTTTTTGAGAAAGTGCCATTCATACACCATCGTAAAAGAAAATTCCAATTTTAGCATCTTTTCAGTTTGTCTGACCTTGACCTTGACACCCTGTCCTCTAAACTCAAGCGTACAAGGCTCCTAAACGATCCACACCTATGATCCAAATCTGGTAAATTCTTGCTACCCTGTCCTCCAAACTTAACCATTCGAAACTCCTAAACAGCCCACATCCACGATCAAAATTTGGTAAGAACCATCCACGAAAACAGCAAAGAAAATGTTTGCTAACACGTTCTGGTAACAGACACACACACACAGATACAGCTATACACCCCTCCCAGGTTACAAGAAATAAGCTCACTATAGAATATGAAAAATATATAGAAAAGAGATTAAAAAAAGACAATGCATCAAAATTTACACTATGAAATCACTTAAATTGTATGTCCAAAGTGGTTCCGTTTCTACATGAAGTGATTCAGAAGCATGTGAAATAAAGCAGTCTAGCAGTGATAAATATTAGTGAATAATTTGTGAACATCTGATGTGAACCAAACCAGTGAACCTGTGGTGTCTGCCTAGAATGCATAAAGTCCTGGGCTGGATTCCCTATCAGACACGACCTTTTCCCCTTATCTCCCCATCTTCCACTCTAGTTAACTTAACCCTTTGACTCCCGCAAGCCATCCACCAATTACAAAAAAACTTAACCCCTTGACTCCCTCACCCTATCCACCCGCTTTCTGCAGGAAGCTGGTGGACAGGGTGAGGAAGTCAAAGGGTTAATTTTTTGCTTTGCTAGCATGGTTGACAATGCAAGATTCTGGTGGACAGGGTGCAGGAGTCAAAGGGTTAAACAGTAGTCTGGGTGCTAGTCTTTCTAAAGAAGGTGACAAACCGAGGTTTCGCGTGCAATATGCACTTAGCGTGCTTTAAAGAGTCGGTCACTACAAAGAGCTTGTCTCTGACAAATTTTGACAAGGAAATTCATCCTGACGACTGAAGAAAAAAAAGACAAATGCAAGTACTCAACAATGATAATCCAAAAAGCTGTAGCTGCCATTCTACCAGTCACCAGTGCGCAGACTGTGCAGAAACAGAATGCCTGCACAATCTAGGCTAGTTCAAGTCCATACTGCTTATAGCCCAGCCAACCGCTAAAGCCATATCAGGGCTAGCACCATGTTAAAAACGACTCCAAGTTAAGTGTGGGCTAAACAACCAGAACAACATACACATACAGATCTGTGAGATTTCTAAGATAAAGTCTTTCCCTGTTTCTATGCTCTCCTTCAAAATATTTGTCAGGGTCTATGCAAAGATCCAGCAGAAAGTGTAGTAAGAAAGAAAGAAAGAATGAGAGAAAGAAAGAAAGAAAAAGAAACAAACAAACAAGGTATAAAATTTTCTCCTGACCCTCTTTTACAAGCACAAATCACACCATAAGTGAAAGCAGTGTCTAGCAGCAGAAAACTACGCATTTCACACAGATGTTCACAGACACTCTGCATGAATTAATAAGCGGTGAAATGACTAATGCAAAGCCAGATGTTTCATCCTTTTCACCCTCAAGCATATGTTTTGCTACTACCTCTCCAATGGCGTCGACTGGATCCAAGCTCTGATCTCCCTTTATGATGGATAACATCGCAGGTCAGTATGTTCAGTTTCATACATATCCCACCCAAATAAAAAGGCTACATCACAGAACAGTTCTTTTACAAAACAAAATAGTATAAAAGTTACATAGGATACACAATTGCTTTTACTGTTATTTTTGTTTAAAGCCCAGTTGACTGTGTAGAGCCATATCAGGTCTATAACCATTTCAAAACATAAACACTTCAACAGGAAAAACGGAGGAAAAGAAAATTAAGTACACATATCAATGCAATCGTGCACATAAACTAAACAGATGCTGGCGCTGACCACACCATCCAATTCATCACACAGGGGATTTAAAAAACATAGTTGAATACAAATTTAAACATAACATAAGACAATAAAACATATAAAAATGGCCTAAATTATCTAAAATTGCTTCCGCATGTCTCAGTTTCCTAAAGCCAAAAGTGCACTTAACATATGTACCCAATTATTGCTCCTAAGAGAAAGTACATCAGACTTTATCAAACACATACAGTTGAAAGCATCAGCAAGGCAGACAAAGATAGGAAGAAATGACAGAAAGCAAAGGAACAAGGTAGAAACAAAGAGTGACAGAAAAAAGGAAATTTCTACCAGAATTTTCATCAGGTGGGGATATTATTTATACTGAAAGAGCCCCGGCAACCCCATGGGGGAAGGATATATGAGGATCATTCAAGAAACAGTGACAATATGTGTACAATAATATGGAAAAATAAGGTGATGATCAGTAACTTTCTACACTCCTTCAATGTAACATCTCTTCTCCTGAATGACTACTTCCCCTCTGTTGAGAAGGTCTGACATGCCCATTGCTAGGCAACCAGAGTTGGTATGCTGTACCTGCTTGGCCACCTGCATTTCAAATTATCTAAGTCGTAAAAATGTACATCACATAGGGCTTCCTTCAATCTGGGGAATAAAGTCTGAGTGACTCATATCTAGAGAATATGTGGAGTGTGGCAGAGCAAACTTATAGATATGACGTCACAATAACATTACCATCTCAGCTTTGCGCCATGTAGTATCAATGGCAAATCATTTAACAGTGTTTAACTGGTTTTTTTTATTGTAGCTTTTTAGCATTTTCTTCAGAAAATCCTGTAGTAGTTTTGAATAACAGTAAGTCTTGTTTGAACATAACGTTATCATGAGGACATGTCTTCATCATCTTTAAATTTTCTTGCTTTCATCTGCATTTATGGGCCTTGAAGGGGCGGGTACGTGCCATTCGACAACTGTTTCTTTAATTCTGGCTCATACGCTATGTTTTGCCCATGGCGTCTATTCAATTTAAAAAGCTGTCACCCTCATTTTTGTACTTCTTCAACAGAATCTCTGCAACCTTCCTACCTACCCAGACCCCGAGGGTTTGTACTTCTTCAACAGAATCTCTGCAACCTTCCTACCTACCCAGACCCCGGGGTTTGTTCTTCTTCAACAGAACCTCTGCAACTTTCCTACCTACCCAGACCCCGTCTCTAGCTCATTCACACTCACATCCCAGCCCCTCCCCCCCCCCCCAATCCCTTCCACAAAAATGTTTACTTCTCTTACCAGCAACAAGCTTGCGACCACGCTGAGTCCTTGCAGACTGTGGCCTTCTCGGCAAGCCATGAGATCGGGTTGATCGAGTAGGCAATGCTGAGGTGGTCTCGCAGGAGGCACAGGGGCAAAGTGAGGGACTGGGGAGAAGCAGAGGAGGGTCGAAAAAGGTCTCGAGGGTCCAGAGAAGGCACTGCCGACACGCGATCTGGAAAGTCTGGTAAGCCATGGCCCCTGTGACAGACAGACCAATTTCAAACACTGATTGTTAATAAAGAAATTCATGAAATGGCAATACATAGGGAGACTTAAGAGGTAAAACCAGAAGCAAACAATCAATTTAAAAAAAATGGTCAGTGTTGCTTTACTACGCATTTACTTGACGCTATCCATCTGTGAAAAATACCAAGAAGTGATCTTGGCTATTGAAAAAATTCAATGATATCTGAATGTAAGACAGCAAAGAAATCCCCATGAAGATGGTGATAATGTATGATCACTGGCCTAAATAACTCAGTGGCTGATTGTTGAATTCCATGCTAATAGTTTTGAGTTTGAACCACGGGTGTGTGCTACATTAAAACTGGCACAGTAGTTTTGAATGCGATATGTGACAACAACAGTGCGACTTTTCAAACTTACACTCCGCAGATAAGTACATCCGTAGAATGAGTTGCCGATGTCAACATCTGCATGCATTGAGTGAGTAGAGGAAAGTAAAGCAACAAGAGAAAGGAGATAGACACCACCCTCATAATGCTGGCCATGAGAAAAACTGAGCTGTTTACCACCTCCCTCCCTTATGACCTCAAGGTTACAGGCCAACCCTTATGCCAGACGTACAGTGGATACACAGCAAAACCCTCCATTACATCTAAGAATCATTTTCTGCTGACCAGTCCCAGGACACTATCTGCACTTCATGTGACTTGCCAACATGACCCATCGTGGAGTGTGTTGGTCTGTATTTGCATTGGGGTGAGAGGGAGGCGGTTGATTAGAATTACTGTGAAGCAGAGACTGTATGTGTTGTTATGCTTGCGTATTATTCCATCAATGAATGTCTAATCTATCACCACACTACAATATTGAAGATGCAGGCTGATGCCACATTCACAGCCATGCATTTCATTCAGTACAGGAAATGATGTCACAGATAATTCAAGGAAGGTAAGTCTATCAGATCATAAATAGAAGGGACATTGTTGCTTTCCATTTACGTATTTTCGATACCAGGTAATCATTAAACGTGTGTTGGTTCAGACTTGTGGATGTGTGCGATGAAATAGGCTGGAACTGTTCCTACGAATGTAGTTATTATTACATATTCTTTTACATGTGTATGATGCTTATTGAGTGAACATCTAACTTACTGAACACTGCACCCATCAACTCTGAAGCAAACAAAACATACATGAAGTAAAACAAAATGTGTCCAAAATATTTAAATGACTACAGAAACCAGCCTTTCTTAAAATAAAAATACTTTTCACAGGTAATGATTCTTTTGCTTAATATGCAGAGACTTTTCAAAGACTGATTCAACCAACCAATCGGCCAACAATCCAACAAAACAAAATGTAAAGGCACATGAATGACTTTATCATATTCCGTGCTTTAAATATGCTTTTACTTCTTCTCATCGAATCAATAAAGAATTTGTCGAATACAACAAAAGCACATGGAATATAACAACAGCACAAAACACAACAAAACAAAAAAACAAAACAAAACAGAAAGAACAAATGAATTCAATAAACATGAAAATTTTATGTAAGAATGCAACAAAACTAAGCCGCAAACTTACCAACAAACCAGTCCATCACCTAACCAAACAACACATCAGACAACCAACAAACCAACCAACCAACCAACCAACCAATCAACCAACCAACCAACCAATCAACCAACCAACCAACCAACCAACCAACCAACCAACCAACCAACTAACCAACCAACCAACTAACCAACCAACTAACCAACCAACAACTGAAAGCATAACAGCACAGCCTCCTTACTTTGAACATGTTTTCAAAGCATCCACTTCTTTCCTCCATGCCATGGAGGAACACTGGTCTCGTAATTCTGCCAGTTGCTCAAGATAATCAAGCCCCCGCCCCATCTCATCCTCAAGCAGTTTGATGTCTTCACTCTGCAACCATGTCATATCTATTAATCAAACTATTCTTCCAATGCCTTAAGTACAAAAGAAGAGAAGAAAAATGAAACTCTAGAACAAATCCAGAAAAACAAATGATACTGATATATGTTTAAACATTCTCTCCAAAGAAAATGAAAAACAATAAAGAAAAACCAATATACAAATTATTAGAAAATGAATATGAAAACTATGCTCCCAATGCATTATAAACATGATGATTTCAAGCTGACTGCCTGATATACATATCTTTAACCCTTTGACTCCCGCACCCTATCTGCCAACTGCAAAAACTTGGCTTTGCTAGCATGGTTGGCAATGCAGAATGCTGGTGGCTATGGTGCAGGAGTTGAAGGGTTAATATTCTCACAATACTATAACTACCTCAGACCATCACAGGCTGATACAAATCACCTTGAAATTGTGTAACAGACATCCTAACACCCTCAGTTAAAGTTCTGAAATATCTTGAAATGTTTTGAAAACATAAAGTCTAGCTCTCTCTTCATGCTTCATTCTTAATATTTGAATACATTTTCATAGTGTTCACACGTTTTCGTTGCTTTAGTGGATTGTCAACCACTTCATTCCAAAGTACCTTGACACAAGTCCAGAATACATTTCTTTGCCATAATATATAACAAAGACTGTCAGATTTTAGTGAAGCATACATGGAATGTCCGAGTGTAACTACTACCTCATGAACAAATTCTGAACTCCAAACTTTCTCCCCATCTCTCTCTCTCCTTTTCTATCATTCTCCTCCATCCTCCAATATGCCAGCAAGAATCAATTATGCTCATTTTGCGGTGGTTTAGAAAATAAAATATACTTGCTGTTTCTCTGTAAAAATATAGATATGTCAAGGGCAAATACATTAAAAATATTTAAAAGAGAAATGGTCGAGGTTGTATCATATGCAAAGATTTATTGTATAATCAAACGATTAGAATTACGAGAGATGTTGTCATGTGTCTATTTCATTCACTTACAGCCAAGACAAAACCATTTACCAACTACACAGCTGACAATCATTATTTCGATAAAGCATTCAGTCAGTGTTCCTGTGCCATTTGTTTGCCCAACATCAAGCACTCTCTCTCCCCCTCCCTTCCTCTCTCTCTCTGTGTCCCTATCTCCCTTTCTTTCTCTCTCGGTTATTTCCATGTCATTATCATTCTGTGATGTCTGTTCATAACAACCCAAAACGTTACTTTATTTCAGGCTACAGGATTCTGCGCGGTGTTGCCTTAGAGACAGCCCCAGTGTTTTTGTGATTGATGCTCGCGTTTTTTCTTTCATAGTGGATTTTTAGTCAAGTTTGTTGGAAAAGGTATGCTTTTAAGTTCCCGGGGTCTTTAAGTGCTTGTTGTAGTACTGTTGTGCCGTTCTTTTTCCCCATTTATAGCCATTTGTATGTGTGTGTGCATTTGTGTGCATGCGTGCGTATGTGTATGTTCAGCGCTTAGATTTGATTTATATCAAGATTTTGCGCTATATAAATATTGTAATTATCAATTATCATTATCATTATCTAACCAGTTTCTCTTTGAGAATGTACACAAATATATGATCCTGCCATATCTGACCAATAACGGACACTCACTCTGGGTTTGAGCCTGCTTGGACCTTGCCAGATAGGCATATGGTGGAGATTTTTCTCATCTCTCTGGTCAGCATATCTGCAGACCTGCTTAGTGCCTGCACCCCTTCTGACATGCATATTTGAAATACTACTACTACTACTACTACTACCACTACTACTAATGCGTGTCAAATGGACAGACAGAAGAACTAATGAAAGTGTCCTGGAAGAATTTGATACCACCAGAAAACTATAGCAGACATCAACAAGAGAAGACTAAAATACATTGGCCATGTGTCACATAACAAGAACACCGACCTCATGGCAACCATCTTTCAAGGGAAAAGAGTGGCAAAAAGGAAGAAAGGCCGGCCTTCAATCTCATACATCGAGAACATAACCAACATCAGTGGCCTAAATATTCAAGAAATTGTCCACAAAAGTCAAGACAGAGCGGCCTGGAGGAAGATGGTGGCATCCTGATGTGCAGCGGCCAATACTGAACCCGGTGACACTGATAGGTGAGACAGGTGAGAGTACTACTACTACTACTATACTACTACTACTATCAATAATAACAATGATGATGATGATGACACTACTACTACTACTATTACTACTACCATTACTACTACTACTACAACTGCTGCTGCTGCTACTACTACTACTACCACTACTACTACTACTGCTACTGCTGCTACTACTACCACCACCACTAACAATAATGACATTTATAAGGTGCCAAATATCGATACAAGAACCAAACCAAGGCATGCACTCTCATCATTCACCAAAGCAATCATCCAACAATGACCAAAACCCCAGGGCATAAAGCACACACAAACTGGACGGGGTGAACATACAGAGGGAGAAATCACTACTGGGCAAAAAGATATGTCTTCAAGCCAGACTTGAAGGACGACAGAATCTGTGACTGTTGAAAACATGGGGGAAGATCGTCTCAGTCGTATGGACCAGACACAGGAAAAGAGTGGCGACCAACTGTGGTATATTTGTATTGAAAAGTTGTTTTTTTTTCACCTTTTTTTTTATTCATTTTTTAACAGGAATACACATCAACAGACAATGTACTAACAAAACAAAACAAAAACAAATAATAATAATTTCAATTCATAATAACTGTTCACATAAAAAAAGAAAAGAAAACCTATAGCCTACAAAACATATAAAACAATATTCTAATCAATGATGATTTCATTATGTACATCAATATTAAAAAACATGTCAAGAAGAAAGTCTGTTTTCTACACAGGGAACATTGATCTATAGTTGTTCCACTGAGCATTAAAAAAGGACAAGCGAAAGTTTATTTTGGCATTATATTGTTCAATTTTGAATCTCTGGTTTAGCATTCTTTGGAAAGTATGCATATTTGGAACACACTTGTCTGTTTTGCATTTATATATAAATGATTTTGCAAGCATTATTATAAGATCAAATACTCTATCCGTTTTTACATTTTGGTCAACACCGAACAACACCAGATTTCATGTGATTTTGATGTTGAAGGTATTTTCGCATTTTGCGTTGATTAGTTTTTCTGTTAAATTCCAGAAATTATGGACACAGTAACAGTTCCACAGAAAATGTTCAATAGAGTCTCTTGCATTATTACACCATGTACAATTTGTCGTAGTTGCTATACCCATTGTGTTTAATATTATATTGGTGGCAATAATCCGATGAACTATTCTTATCTGCAACCATTTTAATTTGACATCATATAACTTGTGAATTTTTAGAAACACTTGTTCCCACGAAATGTTAATATTTAATTTTTCTGACCACCTCAAACAACAATTTGGTTTGCTATCATCCAATTTAATTTTTTCATAGTAAAGTCTAGTTCCCTTTTGTACACTCATTATCAGAGAAGTTTGTAGACAACTAGCATCACAACAGAACAAAGAGGTCGGGCGGGAGTACATTCTGCACGAGGGTTTTAGACACGCAGGTATTCAAGAATAAATCATTTACCAACAAATGCCTATCAATAACATCAGAAGAGAGTTCTTGAATGTTATATAGAACCGATAATGTTATACGGTTGTGAGGGTGGACAGTCAACAAACAAAGCCAGAACAAGATGAAGCAGCCGAGATGTGGTTTCTAAGAAGAATGTTTGAGAGTTCCATGGACAGCAAAGAAAACAAACGAGACAGTCTTGATGGAGGCAGACACAAGAAGATCATCCATAAGGAATTAGGAAAAGACAGGCATTATCTGTAGCCATTTTATGAGGAAAGGGGAATTAGAGCACCTGTCACAACAGGAAAGCTGAGGGAAAGAGAGCACCAGGTAGACCCAAGAGAAATATTGGATGTACTTGCAGGGTGGCTGAGGACAGGGAGGGTGGAAGATGTGCTTGTGGCAACAAGGCATGGCTTAAGGGAAAGGATACATATGGAGGATCATGATCACCAACACCATGCGGCAGGGCACCTGATGATGATGATGAGGTATGCAAACGTGTTCACATGGGACATGGAAAAATGCCCCACCTTTACCCAGCCGGCGGAGGTGTCTGGACGTTTACCTGCCAGGCGTTCAGGATGTCCAACAGGGTTGCCATGTTCAGCAAAGTAGTGGTAGCGGCCCCCTGTGGTCTGAGCCAGGTCGTAGAGGAACTGGTTGGCGTCATTGTCGCTGCAGTTGAAGGAGATGGTGTGGATGGGCACACGGTTCTGCATCCTCACCTGGGCCAGGATGGACTTGGAGGACTGCACAAATCCAAATGTACACAAAACGAATAAAAAAAAAAGTTTATTAACAGACATTATTGTGAACATTAACGACAGGAGCATAAACTATCTTATGCTTATTCCCTCCCTCATCCTGTCGATCAGCTTCCTAAAGGATTATAACTGGCGTTTATCATAATAATAACTGATTATCATTATCTTGTTATTATCATAATAGAAGTGTGCTGCTGCTGCTGCTTCTGAGTGATGAGACGACAATGACAAGACGACGGCGATGATGATGATGATGATTGTTGTTGTTACTGTTACTGTTGTTGTTGTCATCATCATCATCATCATCATCAATGTAATCACCATGCATCATCATGTTCCATTTTTGAAGGTAAGATACACACATACACATGTCATTTACATGCAACCAAGATTATTCCAGTAGTAGGCTGATAAAATACCAGCATGAAATATAGACTAGGTCTAACATAGTCTAGGTAGGGCCTCAGGACATGGCCAGCTCATGGGTTTATGTGCAGGCGTAAGCTCTGCAATGATCACCATACACATGGCACCTGTGACGTTAGTGCATATGGAATTCATTCCGAGCGCGGAGATATCATCTTGAGAAGAAACTGAAACTGAAACTAGTATCATTACTATCATCCTTACCATAATTATCATCATTACTATAATCATCACCATAATTAGTATCATCACTATCATCATCACCATAATTATCATCATTACTATTATCATCACCATATCATTACTATCATCATCACCATACCTGTTATCATTGTTACCATCATCACTATAATTATCATCATTACTATAATCATCACCATAATTAGTATAATCACCATCATTGCTGTTATATCACCATAGTTACCACCACCACCACCACTATCACCACCATCATTACTATCATCATAATGATTATTACTATCACCATCACCACAATTATCATCATTACTATCACCATCACCACAACTATCATCATAATGATTATTACTATCATCATCACCATAGTTATCATCACTACTTTCACCATCACCATAATTATCATCATTACTATCAACAACACCATAATTATCATCATTACTATCAACATCACCATAATTATCATCATTACTATCACCATCACCATAATTATCATCATTACTATCAACATCACCATAATTATCATCATTACTATCACCATCACCTGATCGGTCGGCCATCAGTCAGGAGGTAGATGGCCTGGGTGTGTGTGTCGGACAGGGCGTCTGCAACGCAGCGTAGGTGTTGGTAGATCCCCAGCACGTCAGACCCTGCACCCAGTTCCAGGCCGACTGCAGTGACTTCTCATTCACTTCCATCAGCCTTTCGCGCCAAAACAACACCTTGGAGTTGAAGGCCACCAGGTTGAATTTAGACTTGTGCCGCAGTTGTTCCTGAGGGGAAAAGATAAGAGTGGTCTGCATTATAAATAATGCTAAATATCATTGGTTGCTGGAGCAGTTTGCTGACAAACAAGAAATCAGTGCTGTAGTCAGCCTCATGAAAAAGAGAACCATGTATGTACGATTTGTCACAGTGAAATCCTAATATTAACATACAAAAAGGAAAGAGGGTAACTGCCATCTAATACAGGACCTATACAAACCACAAGTAGGCTTATGTTACAGACGGGAGTAGGTCATTTGTGATAACTGATCCGTGGATTAATTCACTTTATGAACACATTTACAGCCACAAGCTTCACCTTGCCAGTAAAATAGAAAAAATCTTCCTCATCTTGCCAGTAAAAAAGAAAAAAATCTTCCTCATCTTGCCTGTAAAAAGGAAAAATCTTTATCTTGCGTCTTCTTGCCATAAAAAAGGAAAAACCTACTTCATCTTTTCCAGTGATAAAAGGAAGAACCTCATGTGGGAAACCCTTTGGGAACTTTTACTAGCGCTGAACATTTAGAGCCTGTAAAGACAAAGCAATAAACAAAAAAATAATTTACAAAGAACTGTGTGTACCTGCATGAGGACAAAGAGTCGTTCCTTGACAAACTGGATACTGTGCTGCATGGAGGCGGAGGTGTCAATCAGGATGTAGATTTCTTCCTCCATCACTGTCCCGAATAGCGCACGGCTCCCTTGCTTCAGCCAGTCAATTCTGTACACACGATAACAGCATATACCATCACAGAAACATACACAATGGTAAACCCATTCAACATCTCCAACCTTCCAAACCCCTAGCACACACATGTATATTTTCTGGATGACAAGCTAAGCTTTGTATCTCCTACTGATTATATCAACAGGAAATGTCAGCCCAGACTTTACTGTCTTTCAAAGTTTAAGTCTTTGAATGTCAATATTTATATTGTATTTCTTTTTTATCATTGATTTGGGGAGTCTGTTTGAACATAACCAAAAAAAAACACACACAAAAAAAACTTGTTTGTGCGCAGGTATGGTGGGTTGAGGGTAAAGTATAAGAATGTTTTGGACAGCTTGGTGAATGTCAGTGGAAAGATTGAAGATGACAAACAGATAAATGTTAATCATTTATACACGTGTCATGTGATATGCAAGGCTATGATGATTGCATGTGATTGATCCCATGTCCTTTCAAACCAGTGTGAAGTCCTGCCATCACGGGGAGATGATTTCACACGTTCAAATGTAAAACTGAGATGTACGCTAAGTTTGTTCCCAAAACCAATCTAATGTTGTGTTGTATTCAGATGGAAAACCACAATGTAATTTCTCTTCTAAAGATAATAAAGTTGACTTGACTTTAACTGACTTGACATTTACATACAAACACATATAGTCTCCCTCCGTTTCAGTTTCAAGTTCAGTTTCTCAAATGCCATCTCTGCACCCGGATTGAATTCCATATGCACTAATGTTGCAGATGTCATTTGATGGTGATCCTGGCACAAGCCTTATGCATGCACATAAACCCTTGAGCTGGCCAGGTCCTGAGGTCTTACCTAGCCTATGTTTTACCTAGTCTACATCTTTTATACTAGTATTGTATCAGTCTATCGTTGGAACTCCAGTAAACAGATCTAGGAAAGAAATATATTGTATTTTTCTAAGCAATGCTGTCAATGGCAAAAAAGACCACCCCATCATACAACCACAAGAACATATCTCGACCATTTTACAAAGAATGCTATCACATAACACAAAAATTAGAGATATGTAAATTCTGAAAAAAAAAGAAAAAAGAAAACCATACAACTATATGCAACTAGACTCTTTTTAAAAAATACTGGGAAGGGGGAGAGAGGGAAAAGAAAACAAGAACAAAGAATGTTAACCTCTGTTGGATAGCATTGAGGGCAACATGCATGCGTTCTTCGTAGACTCTGTGAACTTCCGGTGTGACGTGAACGTGCAGCACCCTGCCATCTTTCCCTCGCATCACTGGGAACTTCTCACAGTATTGTGCGTTGATCAGCTTTTCCTGACCGACCTGGAACAAAGCACGACCATGGATTTTTTTTTTTTTAGTACACTATAATCAACTTAAAGTCGTCTTCGTTTAGTTGGTAATTTTCAGCCTAAGGTAATGTTCACTTAGTCTAGTCCTTTGACTCCCTCACCCATTCCACCAACTGCATACATTTAACCCTTTGACTCCCTCACCCTATCCTCCAGCTTCCTGCAGAAAGCTGGTGGATAGGGTGAGGAAGTCAAAGGGTTAAGTTTTTGCTTTGCTAGCATGATTCACAATGCAGGATGTTGATGATAGGGCGAGGGAGTCAAAGGGTTAAAATTTTCAGTTCAAGACTATATCTATTCAGTCTATGTTTTCAATTTTTGTGACTATTTTCATTCAGTTGATGATTTTTGTTAATTTACTAACATGATCCTTATTGCACTCACTGTTGTTCTTCCTTCTCACTTCTTTCCTCAGGTACCTGTTCTCCTAATTGGAACAGATAAAAAATATCTGATCATCCCTGGAGATTCTTAATCTGGGGGCAACTCTTGATGAAACTCATTCCATAACACCTACCCTGCCCCCTTCCCATTCACATACCACACCACCTCATCTCATCTCATCTCATTCTACACCACACCACATGCTACGACAACACCTAACCCCACTATACCTCACAATACTATAACACATCACACAACAGCACATCACACCAATTCCACACCACTCCACACCATACCACACCGCACCAATCCACACCACACCACACTACATCACATCACACCAATCCCACACCACTCCATCCCACTCCACATCAAGTCATCCGACTCACAGTATCTGTCCGACCAGTGGATGCTTTCTCCACGACCACCAAGACCCCATCACAAAGGACTTTGGTTTATGATCTAATCCAGAAGACTAAAACATCCAGACTGTGGCTTCATGCCAGGTGGTGAAAGGACAAAGATCCATGGTCGATCAGGTATTGAACCCAGAGCTTTTTGGGACCTATCATTTTCTGTAGACAGGCGCTTATAACTACTAGGCCACTGCTCTACTGTACTGAAAAGAAGAAGAAGAAGAATGCGAAGAATGCGAAGAAGAAGAAGAAGAAGAAGAAGAAGAAGAATGCGAAGAAGAAGAAGAAGAAGAAGAAGAAGAAGAAGAAGAAGAAGAAGAAGAAGAAGAAGAAGAAAGAAGAGAAGCAAGAAGAAGAGAAGAAGAGGAAGAAAAGAAGCGAAGAAGAAGAAGAAGAAAAGAAGCGAAGAAGAAGAACAAAGAAAAGAAGAAGAAGAAGCAAGCAAGAAAGAAGAAGAAGAAGAAAAGAAGAAGAAGAAGAAGAAGAAGAAGAAGAGAAAAGAAAGAAGAAGAATAAGAAGGAGAAGAAGATGAGAAGAAAGAAGAAGAAAAGAAGAAGGAAGAAGAAAGAAAGAAGAAGAGAGGAAAAGAGAAGAAGAAAGAAGAAGAAGAAGAAGAAGAGGGAAGAAGAAGAGGAAGAAGAGAAGAAGAGAAGAAGAAAGAAGAAGAATGGAAGAAGAAGCGAAGAAGAATCGAAGAAGAAAAGAAGAAGAAGAAGAAGAAGAAGAAGAAGAGAAGAAAAAGAGAAGAAGAAGAAGAAAGAGAAGAAAGAAGAAGAAGAAGAAGAAAGAAAAGAGAAAAGAAGAAGAATGGAAGAAGAAGAAGAGAAGAAGAATGAAGAAAAGAAGAAAGAAAGAAGAAAATGCGAAGGAAGAAGAATGCAGAAGAAGAAGAAGAGAGAAGAAGAGGAGAAAATGCAAGAAGAGAAGGAAGAAGAAGAAGAAGAAGAAGAAGAGAAGAAGAAGAAAGAAGAGAAGAGAATGACGAAGAAGAAAAGCGAAAGAAGAAGGAAGAAGAAGAAGAAGAAGAATGCGAAGAATGAAGAAGAAGAGAAGAAGAAGGAAGAAGAGAAGAAGAAGAAGAAGAAGAGAAGAGAAGAAGAAGGAAGAAGAGAAGAAGAAGAGAAGAAGAAAGAAAAGAAGAAGAAGCAAGAAGAAGAAGAAAAGAAGAAAGAAGAAGAGAAGAAGAAGAAGAGAAGAAGAAGAAGAAGAAGAAGAAAGAAGAGAGAGAGAAGAAGAAAGAAGAGAAGAAGAAGAGAAAAGAAGAAGAAGAAGAAGAAGAAGAAGAAGAAGAAAGAAGCGAAGAAAAGGAAGAAGAAGAAGAAGAAGAGAAAAGAAGAAGAAGAAAGAAGAAGAAAGAAGCAAGAAGAAGAAGAAGAAGAGAAAGAAGAAGAAGAAGAGAAGAAGAAGAAGAAAGAAAAGAGGAAGAAGAAAGAAGAAGAGAAGAAGAGAGAAGAAGAATAGAGAAGAAGAAGAAGAAGAAGAAGAAGAAGAAGAAAGAAGATGGAAAAGAAGAAAGAAGAAGAAGAAAGAAGAAGAAGGAAGAAGAGAAGAAGAGAAGAAGAATCGAAGAAGAAGAAGAAAAGAGAAGAAGAAGAAGAAGAAGAAAAGAAGGAAGAAGAAGAAGAAGAAGAAGAAGAAGAAGAAGAAGAAGAGAAGAAAAGAAGAAGAGAAGAAGAAGAAGAAGAAGAAGAAGAGAAGAAGAAGAAAGCAAAAAGAGAAGAGAGAGAGAAGAAGAAAAAGAAGAGAAGAGAAGAAAGAAAAAAGAAAGAGAGAAAGAGAGAAGAAGAGGAAAGAAGAGAGAAGAAGAAAGAAGAAGAGAAGAGGAGAAGAAAAGAAAAGAGAAGAAAAGAAGAAGAAGAAGAAGAAAAAAAAAAAAGAAGAAGAAGAGAAGAAAAAGAGAGAAAGAAGAAGAAGAAGAAAAGAGAAAAAGAAGAAAAGAAAAAGAGAAGAAGAAGAGAGAAGAAGAAGGAAGGAAGAGAAGAAAGAAGAGAAGAAGAAGAAGAAGAAGAAGAAGAAGAAGAGAAGAAGAAGAAGAAGAGAAAAGAAGAAGAGAAGAGAAGAAGAAAAGAGAAAGAAGAGAGAGAAGAAGAAAAGAAGAAGAAAGAAGAAAAGAAGAAGGAAGAAGAAGAGGAAGAAGAAAAGAAGAAGAAGAGGAAAAGAAGAGAAGAAGAAAGAAGAAGGAAAAGAAGAAGAAGAAGAAGAGAAAGAAGAGAAGAAGAAGAAGAAGAAAAGAAAAGAAGAAGAAGAGAAGAAGAAGAGAAGAAAAGAAGAAGAAAGAAAGAGAAGAGAAGAAGAAGAAGGAAGAAGAAGAAGAAGAAGAAGAGAAGAAGAAGAAGAAGAAGAAGAAGAAGAAGAAGAAAAAGAAGAAAAGAAGAAGAATGCGAAGAAGAGAAGAAGAAGAATGCGAAAAGAAGAAGAAGAAGAAGAAGAAAAGAAGAAAAAGAAGAAGAAGAGAGAAGAAGAAGAAGAGAGAATGGAAGAAGAAGAAGAAAAGAAGAAGAATGAGAAGAAGGGAAAAGAATGAAGAAGAAGAAGAGAAGAGAAGAAGAAGAAGAAGAAGAAGAAAGAAGAGAAGAAGAAGAAGAAAGGAAGAAGAAGAAAGAGAAGGAAGGAGAAGAAGAAGAAGAGAAGAAGAGAAGAGAAGAAGAAAGAAAAAGAAGAAGCGAAGAAGAAGAAGAAGAATGCAAGAAGAAGAAAAGAAGAAGAGAAGAAGAAGAAGAAGAAGGAAGAAGAAGAGAAAGAAGAAGAAAGAGAAGAAAAGAAGAAGAAGAAGAAAGAAGAAGAAGAAGAAGAAGAAGAAGGAAGAAGAAGAGAAGAAGAGAAGAAGAAGAGAAGAGAAGAAGAAGAAGAAAGAAGAAAGAAGAAGAAGAAGAGCAAGAAGAAGAAGAAGAAGAGAAGAAAGAAAGAAGAAGAAGAAGAAAGAAGAATGCGAAGAAGAAGGAAGAAGAAGAAGAATGCGAAGAAGAGAAGAAAGAAGAAGGAAGAAGAAGAGAATGCGAAGAAGAAGAAGAGAGAAAGAAGAGAAGAAAGAGAAGAGAAGAAGAAAAGAAAGAAAAGAAAAAAAGAGAAAAGAGAGAAGAGAGAAAGAAGAAAGAAGAAAAGAAAAAGAGAAGAAGAAGGAGAAAAGAAAAGGGAAGAGAAGAAGAGAAGAGAAAAAAGAGAGAAGAGAAGAAAAGAGAAGAAGAGAAGAAGAAGAAAAAAAAAAAGAAGAGAAAGAAGAAAAGAAGACGAAAGAAGAAGAGAAGAGAAGAAGAAGAAGAAAAAAGAGAGAGGAAAAAGAGAAAAGAAGAAAAAAGAGAAGAGAAGAAGAAGGGAAAAGAAAAAAGAAAGAAGAAGAAAGAGAAGAAGAAGAGAGAGAAAAGGAAGAGAAGAAGAGAAGAAGAAAGAAGAAAGAGAAAGAGAAAAAAGAAAGAAAAAAAAAAGAAGAAGGAAGAAGAAGAAGAAGAGAAAAGAGAAGAAGAAGAGAAGAGAAGAGAGAGGGAGAGAGAAGAAAGAGGAAAGAAAGAAGAAGAGGAAAAAGAGAAAAGAGAAAGAAAGAAGAATGGAAAGAGGAAAAGAAGAAGAAGAGAAGGAAGAAGGAAGAAGGAGAGAGAAGGAGGAGGAGGAGGAGGAGAGGAGAAGAAGAGGAGGAGAAGGAGGAGAAGAAGAGGAGGAGAGAGGAGGAGAAGAGGAGAAGGAGAAGGAGAAGGAGAAGGAGGAGAAGAAGAAAGAAGAACGAAGAAGAAGAAGAAGAAGAAGAAGAATGCGAAGAAGAAGAATGCGAAGAAGAAGAAGAATGCGAAGAAGAAGAAGAAGAATGCGAAGAAGAATGCGAAGAAGAAGAAGAATGCGAAAAGAAGAAGAAGAAGAATGCGAAGAAGAAGAATGCGAAGAAGAATGCGAAGAAGAATGCGAAGAAGAAGAAGAATGCGAAGAAGAATGCGAAGAAGAATGCGAAGAAGAATGCGAAGAAGAAGCGAAGAAGAATGCGAAGAAGAAGAAGAAGATAAGAATGGAAGAAGAAGGAAGAAGAAGAAGAATGCGAAGAAAGAAAGAAGAAGAAGAAGAAGAAGAAGAATGCGAAGAAGAAGAAGAAAGAAGAAGAAAGAAGAAGAATGCGAAGAAGAATGCGAAGAAGAAGAAGAAGAAGAAGAAGAAGGAAGAAGAAGAAGAAGAAGAAGAATGTGAAGAAGAAGAAGAAGAAGAATGCGAAGAAGAAGAAGAAGAAGAAGAAGAAGAAGAAGAATGCGAAGAATGCGAAGAATGCGAAGAATGCGAAAAAATGCGAAGAAGAAGAAGAAAGAAGAATGCGAAGAAGAAGAAAATGCGAAGAAGAAGAAGAAGAAGAAGAAGGAAGAATGCGAAAGAAGAAGAAGAAGAATGCAGAAGAAGAAGAAAGAAGAAGAAGAAGAAGAAGAATGCGAAGAATGCGAAGAAGAAGAATGCGAAGAAGAAGAAGAATGCGAAGAAGAAGAAGAATGCGAAGAAGAATGCGAAGAAGAATGCGAAGAAGCGAAGAAGAGAATGAAGAAGGAAGCGAAGAAGAAGAGAAGAGAAGAAGAAGAAGAAGAAGAAGAAGAAGAAGAAGAAGAAGAGAAGAAGAAGAAGAAGAGAAGAAGAAGAAGAAGAAGAAGAAGAAGAAGAAAAAAAGACAACAACAACAAACAACAACAACAACAACAACAACAACAACAGTAACAACAGTAACAACAACAGTAACAACCACAACAACAACAACTGGTGGTAAACATTTTCCGCATAACCCTGGAGTTGTTGGGGACTGAAGTATTTAAGACTTCGACTTTCCTTGGGGTCAGCATTATGATGGTGGTGCCCATCTCCTCTCCTTTGTTGCTTTACCTTTCCCTAACTTGGAAGAAAATCAGGTATCCACTTACAGCTGGGTAGACTGGACGCTGCATGCATGGAAACAGTTCCCCATATGGGATATGCACCCACAGAAATTTGCACAGGCAAATCAGAAGGCAAGTGTGAGCTGCATCCAAAACAAGTGCTATACCTAGCTGACAACCATGTCTCATAAAAAGTTTTCCCATTAACCCAGAGGTCCTGGGGGAACGACGAAGGTAAATGATAAAATCAAAACACAACAAGTACACAAACCACACAGGTCCATCCCAGTCACACACCACAACAGCATACTACTCACAGCATCCGTCTGATTGTTAGACGGTTTCTCCATGACCTCCACGACCCCATCCTGATGCTTGAAGGACGCGGCCGACAGAACGTCATGCAGGTTCAGTCTCCTGGCGTCGATGCCGTGCACACTCAGCCACTGTTTGGAACTCATGTATTGCTCGTCCTTCTCTTCCTGCACTGCTTTTTCTTTCTCTCCGTTTGTGGTTGTGTCTGAGGAAGTAAAATATTAGGACTGATAAAACGAGAATATTGAAATACTGATTTAAGGTTTCTGTTTGTTTGCATCATACATGTATGTAAATAGCCATATATGATTTCTTATCTTTTGTGAACCAGTTGGGTGCAAACAAAAAGACAAAAAGTAAATCAGATATAAAACAGACACAAGCAAGTTAATAACACACAATCATAAGATAAAAGTTCTGGCTTAATAAAAGAAACCCACAATACATAAGAAGTATACTGGCAACTTAAAAAAATTGATAGTAACAGCAGCACTCAATCAGGACTCTGCTATCCCCATAAAAGAAAAAGAAGCAAGAAAAGAAGAAGAAGAAAGAAGAAGAAGAAGAATGAAGAAGAAGAAGAAGAAGAAGAAGAAGAAGAAGAAGAAGAAGAAGAAGAAGAAGAAGAAGAAGAAGAAGAAGAAGAAGAAGAAGAAGAAAAGAAGAGAAGAAGAAAAGAAGAAGAAGAAGAAGAAGAAGAAGAAGAAGAAAGAAGAAGAAGAAGAAGAAGAAGAAGAAGAAGAAGAAGAAGAAGAAAGAAAACAACATGATCGCACAATGGAAGTATTTAGGCAACCTCAAGAAACTCGAGTTTAAGTTTCAGTTTCTCAAGATGATATGCTTACTTAAATTCACTCCAGCATTCGATAAGATTTGTGCTATTCCCTTTTCAATGTTTGAGGAAAAAGAGGGTGAAGATGAAAAAGGAACAAAGAAGAATCAAATATTGTGACTATATGGTGACTACATGTACAGCGTCTACACTAACAACAGTCTTAAGCTCATCACAAAAGCACAAGAGACAAAGGCAGACACAGAGAAAGCAGACACATGTCAATCTCTACCACTATGACGAAAACGGACGAACTGCATAACACAATTGCCAAGAAGCCATAAAAATGATTCATGATTGAATGTTCACTTCATATGTCAATTTGGTATGAAAACAAAATTAAACATACACAAACTGACATTCACAATCATGCACACAGAGACACGCACACACACACACACACACACACACACACACACACACACACACAAAACACACACACACACACACACACACACACACACCTGAACACACACACACACACAAACATACACTCACAAGCTCATACGCACCCACACAAACACACACATGCCTTTCCCCCTTCCACATACACACACAGAACTACCAACACACACACACACACACACACACACACACACACACACACACACACACACACACATACACACAAAACAAACAAACACACACACACACACACACAACACACACACACACACACACATCCATTCACTCTCATAATTTAAACATTACATACTCTCAAAGTATCTACACCAACCACTGTTAAACAATTTTCATGAAAGGCAACACACAGGAGACACAGCCAAAAAGTCAGCACTCCCCAGCTCAGAACCACAAGGACAGCAAGGCTTTGATTGATTTTGTCTGGTTGGAGTACACCATCAATCACTCTCACACAACACAGTCCATACTGTTGCTAGTATCTCTCATGAGTGGTATTCCAACCCAAATATAGATCCGAGATGCTCTCACTCTCCTCACTCAAAGTGGAGGTAAAATGACAAGTTTTCTATTAACAAAAGGAGATAGTGTAAATCTTCTTTATGGGACACTTAATGAGTGGTATTCCAACCCAAATATAGATCCGAGATGCTCTCACTCTCCTCACTCAAAGTGGAGTAAAATGACAAGTTTTCTATTGACAACAGGTGATAGTGTAAATCTTCTTTATTGCTTTGTAGAGATGAGGGCATGTGGATGTAAATTTAATCTTCTTTATTGCTTTGTAGCACTGAGGGCATATGGAATATCTTATATTGTTGTTGGAGATACTATTATAAAGTATTTATTGCCCCTTCAGAGTTGTGAAAAGCAAAGCAGCAAAGGAAATAAGATGGATACCACCCTCATCTTGCTGGCCCAGACTGAAGCTAAAGTCTTAACCACCTCACTCCCCTATGACGATTGTTATTGATATCATCATCATCATCATCATCATCATCATCATCAATAATAATAATAATATTATTATCATTATCATTATTATTGTTATTACTTTACCTATAAGTCATGTCTTCAATGAACTGTTTTTCTTCTTAAAATTACAACACAAACATTTTTTTCATCTGCACTTATTCATTTGTCCAATTCTTTATCTTTTGACTGATGCCCGGGGCAGACTAGGACCTAATGTTACTATCCTTAAGTGGCAAAGTTTTTTGAAGTTTGAAGATTCTGAAGTTAAGTTTGCAGTCAGTCAAGTTACACACTCTTGCCATTCAAACTGCAAAGTAAACTCACAACTCCCTTATGATGCTTACTCCTCTTTCATGTGTGTCTCCACCAGCATATATAATTTTGTGCTTGCCTGTTGTTAGCATGCCTGTCTCCTTTCATCTCACCTTCCCTAGTCCTAAAATATTAATGTTGAGCCTTTGCACCCTCATCTTGACATTTTCTAATTTTCCTTTTTGCAGTAATGTTCTTACATTCCAAGAAGCAATTTTTACGGTTTTTAATCCCATTGCAATTATTTATTTATTTTTTGATTGATATCAGCCAGGCGCAGTCTGGGATCTAATGTTATTAATATTATCCTTGAGTGGTAAAGTTTTTTGAAGTTAAGTTTGAAGATTTTAAAGTTAAGTTTGAATCCAAGTTAGACACTCTTGCCATTCAAACTGCAGAGTCAACTCACAATTCCAATTGCATACTGTCATCACTTCCAGATCTTAACCCTTGGACTCCCGCATCCTGTCCACCAGCATCCTGCACTACCAACAATACTGGCAAAGCAAAAACTTGACCTTTTGATTCCCTCATCCTATCCACCAGCTTAATGCTGGAAACTGGTGGATAGGGTGAGAGAGTCACAGGGTTAAGTTTTTGCAGTTGGTGGATAGGATGCAGGAGTCAAAGGGTTAAAGAAAAATTACTATAAGTTTGGAAAATATGCATTCTGTCTGTTCCCATGGGGCTGCCTTTCATCTGATTTACTGTCATTATTACTATTTCATTTTCAATATTTTCATTTTTTCAGATTTCTACTGACTGCATTTCTGTGTTCAGTGAGTTCCATACATATATTCATCCGTCAACCATCTGTATCATCAAATTCGATGGTAGATGCCGCAGTAGACATCACAACAACTCTCCTCCATGTACTTTGATCTTGACTTTTCTGTGTTACTTCATAGACCTTCAAACTGCTAATATTGTTCATGAAAGTATATACATATTAACATGCTGGAAATGCCATGTATTGGGAAAAGGATCCAAAGTAATCATGGCAAACAGTGTAAGCCGGTGCATAAACCCTACCCGCTGGCTAGATCTTGAGAATCAAGTTCCATCAAGATAAACAACTGCTAGGAATAATTTCCCATGTTTGTCAGTCACAACCTGAACAATTTCTTTCTTTCTTTCTTTTCTTTTTTCTTTTTTTTAACCTGATATATGTATTCACCCGTCATCCATCAGTATCATCAAACTTGATGATAGTAACTACAGCAGACATCACAACAACCCTCGTCCATGTACTCCAGCCTTGACTTTTCTGTGTAACTTCATAGACCTTCAAACCACTGATACTGGTGATGTTGTTCATAAAGGTATATATGTATTAACACGCAAGAAATAATGGGAAAAAGCATGCAAAGTAATCATGGCAAACAGTACAAGCCTGTGCATAAACCCTACACACTAGCAATCAGGCCCCAACAAGATAAACAACTGCTAGGCTCAGTTTCTTCATCATTTCCCATGTTTGACAAAGTCACAACCTGAACAATTTCTTTCTTTCTTTTTTTTTTTTTTTTAACCTGATATACGTATTCATCCGTCATCCATCAGTATCATCAAATTCGATGGTAGTCACCGCAGCAGATGTCACAACAACTCTCCTCCATCTACTCCGGTATTGATTTTTCTGTGTTAATTCATAGACCTTCAAACTGCTGACATTGTTCATAAAGGTACATATGTAATAACACGCAGAAAATAACGGAAAAGGATCCAAAGTACTCATGGCAAACAGTGTAAGACTATACATAAACCCTGCACACTGGCAAGGTTTTGACAATCAGGCCCCAACAAAATAAATAACTGCTAGGCTCAATTTCTTCATCATTTCCCATGTTTGACAAAGTCACAACCGGAACAATTTCTTTCTTTCTTTTTTTTTTTTTTTTAACCTGACATACGTATTCATCCGTCATCCATCAGTATCATCAAATTCGATGGTAGCCACCTCAGCAGACATCACAACAACCCTCCTCCATGTGCTCCAGCCTTGACTTTTCTGTGTTACTACGTAGACCTTCAAACCACTGATACTGGTGATGTTGTTCATAAAGGTGTATATGTATTAACATGCATGAAATAAAGGAAAAAGGATCCAAAGTAATCATGGCAAACAATGTAAGTCTGTACATAAGCCCTACACGCTGGCTACATCTTGAGAATCAAGTTCTATCAAGATAAACAACCACTGGGACCAATTTCTTAATCATTTCCCATGTTTGTCAAAGTCACAACCTGAACAATTTCTTTCTTTCTTTCTTTTCTTTCTTTTTTTTAACCTGATATATGTATTCACCCGTCATCCATCAGTATCATCAAATTCGATGGTAGTCACCGCAGCAGACATCACAACAATCCTCCTCCATATACTCCAACCTCGACTTTTCTGTGTAACTTCATAGACCTTCAAACCACTGATATTGGTGATGTCGTTCATAAAGGTGTATATGCATTAACATGCATGAAATAATGGAAAAAGGATCCGAAGTAATCATGGCAAACACTATAAGCCTGTGCATAAACCCTACACGCTAGCTAGTTCTTGAGAATCAAGCCTCCACCAAGATAAACAACTGCTAGGATTAATTTCTTAATCATTTTCCATGTTTGTCAAAGTCACAACCTAAACAATTTCTTTCCTTCTTTCTTTCTGTTTTTTTTAAGTCTGCACTTGTTTTGTCACATCACAATATCAAACAAACCACTCACTTTACCAGCACTTTGTTTCTTCTGCCACTCAGGAGACAGAAGCAAATAACTGACACAATCTACTATGCCACAAGACACAGCATGAAAGCACTATTCCTGCTACCACAATACCACTGTTTGTGTGTGAGTGTGAGTGCCAGAGAGACACAGAGGGCAAAGTGCAATCAATACCCAGTGGGCCATCACTTCATCTGGCCTGGGAATAAGATGTCTTCAGGGATCAATAATAAAACCGCTCATCTCTCTTGTTAAAGGTTACCACCTGTGTGTGTGTGTGTGTGTGTGTGTGTTGTGTGTGTGTGTGTGTGTGTGTGTGTGTGTGTGTGTGTGTGTGTGTGTGTGTGTGTGTGTGTGTGTATATATGTGTGTGTGTGTGTGTGTGTGTGTGTGTGTGTGTGTGTGTGTGGAGAGAGAGAGAGAGAGAGAGAGGGGAGAGAGAGTGTGTGTGTGTGTGTGTGTATGCATGTTTGTGTAAGCATGTGCAGATGTGTATAAGTGTGCATACATGTGTGCATGCATGCATGCGTGTGTGTGTATGTGTGTGTGTGTGTGTGTGTGTGAGTGTGTGTGTGTGTTTGTGTGTGTGTGTGTTTGTGTGTGTTTTGTGTGTGTGTGTGTGTGTGTGTGTGTGAGAGAGAGAGAGAGAGAGAGAGAGAGGAGAGAGTGAGAATGTGTGTGTGTTGTGTGAGTGTCCATGTGTGTGTGTTTTGTGTGTGTGTGTGTGTGTGTGTGTGTGTGTGTGTGTGTGTGTGTGTGTGTGTGTGTGTGCGCATGTGTGTGTGTGTGTGTGTGTGTGTGTGTGTGTGTGTGTGTGTGTGTGTGTGTGTGTGTGAGTGAGTGAGTGAGTGTGTGTGTGTGTGTGTGTGTGTGTGTGTGTGTGTGTGTGTGTGTGTGTGTGTGTGTGTGTGTGTGTGTGTGTGTGTGTGTGTGTTATGTGAGTATTTACGCATGCGTTTTGTGTTTGTGTGTGTGTGTGTGTGTGTGTGTGTGTGTGTGTATCTGCGTGTGTGTGCGTGTGTATCTGCGTGTGTGTGCGTGTGTGTATGTGTGAAGTTTGTTGTGTATGTGCATACACATATAGCACCCCAACAACCAATTTGATAATAGAAATATAGAAATGGTCTCCAACACCCCAGAATCACTCTGATCACAGGAAAACCATTTTTACCTTCACCTTCATTTTCATCTATCCTTTGACCAGGGAGGGAGAGGGAGGGGGGTCGTTGGAGCTCTGACATACGACTTCTTGACAAGTTTTCTCCACCCCTCTCCGTCTTTTGCAGCTACTTGGAAGTCATTGTCACTTTGTGTTAGGCTTCATCGCATGTGATTCAGACTGAAACATCAAGCCCTGGGATCATTGTGACTTTGTGATCAGGCTTGAGACCACATGTGATTCAGACTGAAATATCAAGCCCTGGGATCATTGTGACTTTGTGATCAGGCTTGAGACCACATGTGATTCAGACTGATACGGCAAGCCTGGGGGTCATTGTGAATTTTTTATCAGGCTTGAGACCACATGTGATTCAGACTGATACAGCAAGCCTGGTGGTTATTGTGAATTTTTTATCAGGCTTGACCACATGTCATTCAGATTGATACAGCAAGCCTGGGGATCAATGTGACTTTGTGATCAGGCTTGACCACATGTGATTCAGATTGATACGGCAAGCCTGGGGGTCATTGTCACTTTGTGATCAGGCTTGACCACATGTGATTCAGATTGACACGGCAAGCCTGGGGGTCACTATGATTTTGTGATCAGGCTTGACTGCATGTGATTCAGACTGACACGGCAAGCCTGGGGGTCATTGTCACTTTGTGATCAGGCTTGACCACATGTGATTCAGACTGATACAGCAAGCCTGGGGATCAATGTGACTTTGTGATCAGGCTTGACCACATGTGATTCAGACTGACATGGCAAGCCTGGGGGTCATTGTGACTTTGTGATCAGGCTTGACCACATGTGATTCAGATTGACACGGCAAACCTGGGGGTCATTGTCACTTTGTGATCAGGCTTGACCACATGTGATTCAGATTGACATGGCAAGCCTGGGGGTCACTGTGACTTTGTGATCAGGCTTGACTGCATGTGATTCAGACTGACACAGCAAGCCTGGGGGTCATTGTGACTTTGTGATCAGGCTTGAGACCACATGTGATTCAGACTGATACGGCAAGCCTGGGGGTCATTGTGAATTTTTTATCAGGCTTGACCACATGTCATTCAGACTGATACAGCAAGCCTGGGGATCAATGTGACTTTGTGATCAGGCTTGAGACCACATGTGATTCAGATTGACACGGCAAACCTGGGGGTCATTGTCACTTTGTGATCAGGCTTGACCACATGTGATTCAGATTGACACGGCAAGCCTGGGGGTCACTGTGACTTTGTGATCAGGCTTGACTGCATGTGATTCAGACTGACACGGCAAGCCTGGGGGTCATTGTCACTTTGTGATCAGGCTTGACCACATGTGATTCAGATTGACATGGCAAGCCTGGGGGTCATTGTGATCAGGCTTGACCACATGTGATTCAGAGTGACACAGCAAGCCTGGGGGTCATTGTGACTTTGTGATCAGGCTTGACCACATGTGATTCAGACTGACACGGCAAGCCTGACGTTGTGAAAAATTCTCTACATCTCTTTGTCCGTTGCTGCTATCTATTTGGAAATCATTGAAGTCCATTCCTTGCTGATCTTTAACCCTTTGATTCCCACACCCTGTCCACCAGCATTGTCAACCGTGCTAACAAAGCAAAAAATATAACCCTTTGACTTCCTCACCCTATCCACCAGCTTCCTGCAGGAAGCTGGCGGATAGGTTGAGGGAGTCAAAGGGTCAAGTTTTCGCAGTTGGTGGACGGGGTGTGTGGGAGTCGAAGGGTTAACACAGTCTCTACAAATAAACAGGCTCAAAACTCACCAGTCTGCAAGGCACGGTTGGGTTCCGGCGTTCGATCAATCAGGATCTCCAGTTGCTGGAGGTTGTTTCTGGCCTCCTCCATCTCCTCGAACAGTAGCACCACGTCTGGACGCACGCCAGCCCCTGCCGGCAGACCCCCAAATGTTTTTCGTTTCAGCAGCACGTTGGCCTTGCTGATGGTGGCAGGATCTGACGGTGGGGGCTCGTACAAGTCTGTCTCTGTCATGACTGCATATGCGTGAAATCTGAGGAAATTTTTTGAAAGGGATTTTATGAATATGACACAGAAGAATGCATATGCACAACATTTTGAGTCTCAGAAACAACATATGAAAATTGACCAAATACACAATGAACATCATCACTCTGGTCAGGAAGAATACTACTTCCTGAAGAACATTCATGAAGCAAAGTTCATCAATCGAGCAACACCTGTATCACATGATACAGGACATAGACCCTACTTCCTCGCCCAACAGAAATAATTCATCTTTGGAGTTAGTTGTTTGCAGTTTATTTAAGATGGATTCTTCACACTCTGACAATTCCATATGTGCTCCACTCAAATCTGCCAGTGATTATCTGGCAGACTCCTTAAGCCTGCACAAAACTTCATGCCCTGGTGAGGTCCTGAAATGGGGAGGTAGGTGGGGAGAAGGTACCTATGTAAAAATAAGCCACCACGACCAGAATTATAGAAATATTAAGATGGGCAGCAAACAGGCTAGTTCTTAATGTTCCGGGCTGGAAATGTAATCAACTGATCAGATCCTGAGTCCCTGGCTCCATCAAAATATTACAATAGGCAACAAACAGGTTAGTTCTTAATGTTCCAAGCTGGGACTGTAATTGACATATATCAGCCCTTCAATCCCTGGCTCCATCAAAATATTACAATAGGCAACAAACAGGTTAGTTCTTAATGTTCCAAGCTGGGACTGTAATTGACATATATCAGCCCTTCAATCCCTGGCTCCATCAAAATATTACAATAGGCAACAAACAGGTTAGTTCTTAATGTTCCAAGTTGGGATTGTAATTGACATAAATCAGCCCTTCAATCCCTGGCTCCATCAAAAGAATCATCCAGCCAGCTTTGGAATGAGGTTAAAAGCTTGTGGTCAGTAACAACCTGGACCTTGCATGTGTGACAAATTTCAAACATTTTGAATGGCAAGATAAGGAAACAATCTTTATAATGCGAAATAAATCATCCTCAAATTGACTAACCTGCCTCCTGTGATGGTTGCGAAGTTACGGAGAAACTTGATGGTGTCTGAGCTGTTACAGTTGAAGGACACCACGTGGACAGGAATCTTGCACCCTATACTAGTGACCTGTTGTGGACATAAAGAGCATGAAACACAAATTATGTGTACACTAGCTTGAGTACAATTTTTTTCAAAGGATGACATCTTGACATTCTTTCCAGGGAAGGGTGGTGTTTTCTTTTTGTTTTTTTGTTTTTTCATTTTAAGCAATGTTCTCTCAGATGCATTATGCTCACTGTTCAGCCCATACTGTGCAGGCATTATGTTGCTACACACGGCTGCATATTTTATCTTTCGGGTGTGCATGCTGGGTAATTTCCTGTTTCCTTAAACTCCTCAACACAGACAAGGCTTGTACGATTCTTAATGTGCATATTTCATGCTCTGCATGCATATGCATGTAAAGGCAGTACAGACGCTAGCAGGCTACACATATATATTTTGGAGATTAGAGATCAGAAAAATTTTCACACATGAAAAAATGAACTCAAACCTAATTGGAAGTCCAAAATCCTAACTACTTGGATATTGTGACAGCTATCTTGAATTTGCCAGAATGTAATGAAAAGCCAAGGGAGAGCCAACTTGCTAGACTGTCAAGGCAAGATATTTCTGTTGTCGTTTTGAATGACAAAATCAGAAAACCCTTTCATGCTATTAACATAACAGAAGTATGTAAAGTACAAATGGATAAGATGTGTCACAATTTTGAGCATTTTGATGAATTTTTGGCTCTAACACAGAGATTCTTCAAGTGTGATGGAGCTTAAAGATTGCTAAGATACAAAATCCTTAAACTTAAAAAAATCTGATTCATATTTTCAGACAGTTCAAAAGTCTACCAAAATATGAAGTTTACTAAAAATTTTCCACAGATAAACTACCAAAACATGAAGTTTACTGAAAATTTTCCACAGATAAAATTTTGGTAGACTTAATAACGAAAATCCTGTCACTTGGTAGTTAATATTTCTGCAACGCTGAATGAAACGCCATCACTACTTCATCTGACATACAGCACACGTGGCCAACACACTGGTGTTAAGTCATCATATAGTTATACATCAACGGTGTAGTGAAGGAGTTAAACACATTTATATATCTATGTACCAAGAATTACTCAGATTCACAGACATCAAAACCCACTTGCACTGCTGAACCAAAAGAACAGTCAAGTCAATGTCCTCAACTTTGAACAATTATCTTACTTTCAAGGTTTACACAAAAAATAATCCCACATATATATAAAGAAAACTAAATACAAAATACAAACCAAAACTTCCTCAGGGCATGCCAATCAAAGGGGAATAATCAAACACAAAGGCTAATTTAAGAAAAACAAGAGTTTCGTACCTTCTCCAACAACAGTTCTCTGCCACAGTTGATGGTGGTTCCTTCTGTGAAAAGGTAGATGGCTTCATTCTGGAAAGGCAAAGTAAAATTTGTCTCTGAAAACATATCATATGTATCTATAAATATTATACTGATGTGAACATTTCTACTCCTGTAATGTTTGGGCTGTAAGACGCCGTATATCACCATTGTCACATACCTAACTTTGTAAGCAGTTTGGGCTGTAAGACGCCTTATACCACCATTGTCACATACCTAACTTTGTAAGCAGTTTGGGCTGTAAGATGCCGTATATCACCATTGTCACATACCTAACTTTGTAAGCAGTTTGGGCTGTAAGACGCCGTATATCACCATTGTCACATACCTAACTTTGTAAGCAGTTTGGGCTGTAAGACGCCTTATATCACCATTGTCACATACCTAACTTTGTAAGCAGTTTGGGCTGTAAGACGCCGTATATCACCATTGTCACATACCTAACTTTGTAAGCTGTTTGGGCTGTAAGACGCCGTATATCACCACTGTCACATGCCTAACTTTGTAAGCAGTTTGGGCTGTAAGACGCCGTATATCACCACTGTCACATACCTAACTTTGTAAGCAGTGTGGGCTGTAAGACGCCGTATATCACCACTGTCACATACCTAACTTTGTAAGCAGTTTGGGCTGTAAGACGCCTTATATCACCATTGTCACATACCTAACTTTGTAAGCAGTTTGGGCTGTAAGACGCCGTATATCACCACTGTCACATACCTAACTTTGTAAGCAGTTTGGGCTGTAAGACGCCGTATATCACCACTGTCACATACCTAACTTTGTAAGCAGTTTGGGCTGTAAGACGCCGTATATCACCATTGTCACATACCTAACTTTGTAAGCAGTTTGGGCTGTAAGACGCCGTATATCACCATTGTCACATACCTAACTTTGTAAGCAGTTTGGGCTGTAAGACGCCGTATATCACCATTGTTACATACCTAACTTTGTAAGCAGTTTGGGCTGTAAGATGCCGTATATCACCACTGTCACATACCTAACTTTGTAAGCAGTTTGGGCTGTAAGACGCCTTATATCACCACTGTCACATACCTAACTTTGTAAGCAGTTTGTGCTGTAAGACGCCGTATATCACCATTGTCACATACCTAACTTTCTAAGCAGTTTGTGCTGTAAGACGCCGTATATCACCATTGTCACATACCTAACTTTGTAAGCAGTTTGGGCTGTAAGACGCCTTATATCACCATTGTCACATACCTAACTTTGTAAGCAGTGTGGGCTGTAAGACGCCTTATATCACCATTGTCACATACCTAACTTTGTAAGCAGTTTGGGCTGTAAGACGCCTTATATCACCACTGTCACATACCTAACTTTGTAAGCAGTTTGGGCTGTAAGACGCCGTATATCACCACTGTCACATACCTAACTTTGTAAGCAGTTTGGGCTGTAAGACGCCGTATATCACCATTGTCACATACCTAACTTTGTAAGCAGTTTGGGCTGTAAGACGCCGTATATCACCATTGTCACATACCTAACTTTGTAAGCAGTGTGGGCTGTAAGACGCCGTATATCACCACTGTCACATACCTAACTTTGTAAGCAGTTTGGGCTGTAAGACGCCTTATATCACCACTGTCACATACCTAACTTTGTAAGCAGTTTGGGCTGTAAGACGCTGTATATCACCACAGTCACATACCTAACTTTGTAAGCAGTTTGGGCTGTAAGACGCCGTATATCACCATTGTCACATACCTAACTTTGTAAGCAGTTTGGGCTGTAAGACGCCTTATATCACCACTGTCACATACCTAACTTTGTAAGCAGTTTGGGCTGTAAGACGCCTTATATCACCACTGTCACATACCTAACTTTGTAAGCAGTGTGGGCTGTAAGACGCCGTATATCACCACTGTCACATACCTAACTTTGTAAGCAGTTTGGGCTGTAAGACGCCGTATATCACCACTGTCACATACCTAACTTTGTAAGCAGTTTGGGCTGTAAGACGCCGTATATCACCACTGTCACATACCTAACTTTGTAAGCTGTTTGGGCTGTAAGACGCCGTATATCACCACTGTCACATACCTAACTTTGTAAGCAGTTTGGGCTGTAAGACGCCGTATATCACCATTGTCACATACCTAACTTTGTAAGCAGTTTGGGCTGTAAGACGCCGTATATCACCACTGTCACATACCTAACTTTGTAAGCAGTTTGGGCTGTAAGACGCCGTATATCACCACTGTCACATACCTAACTTTGTAAGCAGTTTGGGCTGTAAGACGCCGTATATCACCACTGTCACATACCTAACTTTGTAAGCAGTGTGGGCTGTAAGACGCCGTATATCACCACTGTCACATACCTAACTTTGTAAGCAGTTTGGGCTGTAAGACGCCGTATATCACCACTGTCACATACCTAACTTTGTAAGCAGTTTGGAGTTTGAGTTTGAGATAGATTCGTTGCATTTGGACAGTGCCATATGTGCTGTACCCAAATTTGCCAGCAATTATTTGGCAGATTTCCTGAGCTTGTACAAAACCCTATGTGTTGGTAAGGTCTTGAAAAGAGGAAGGGGATGGATGGGGTAGGGTATCTATGAAACACTAAGCTGATACCACCAGAATGATGTAACCATTAAGATAGGCAGTCAACGGGCCTGTTCTTAATGTTGTGGTTTGGGATTGAACTGGTAAGTAAAACTCCTGAACGTTTTTGCTTCCAATTTAATTTTACATATTCTGTGTAACTTACAGATCTATGGAGTGACAAAAATAGAGAGAAAACAATGCATATACGCAAATAAACAAAAACAAACAAACAAACAAAATCCAAACAAAAAAGGAAATCGAAACTCAATATAAATGTCACTCACGTGCCGGTCTAACAGAGCTTTGAGGACAGATTCCGCACACGCTGTGTTGGAAACAGGCGCCAGGCGATCCAGATTCCACATCCACCTAATGGCTGCCTCTAGTGTGTCATGGGAAAAGGGAATGCACTCTGGGCGGTACAACTGTATGTCCTCCGCTGCCCTGTATTAAAAGACACCAGGAAAATAGGTATGAAAAAATGATTGTGTTAGCAAGTACATGTATTCATTTTTTTCCTGTATATTCTTGTATAAATTTGTTAAGACTTTATTTATTTAACCCTTAAACTCCTGCACCCTATCCACCAACTGCAAAAACTTAACCCTTTGACTCCCTCACCCTATCCACCTGCTTCCTGCAGGAAGCTGGTGGATAGGATGAGGGAGTCCAAGGGTTAAGTTTTTGCTTTGCCAGCATGGTTAGCAATGCAGGATGCTGGTGGACAGGGCTCGGGAGTCAAAGGGTTAATATGTAATTATCATTTATATGAAAAACCAGTTGCAGAGGACAACTTCTGATCTCTCAGGTAAAAAATAAAAAGGTAAGGTAAGGTAAGGCAAGGTAATGTAAGGTGAGGTAAAGATATATCGTATCACAGTTTTTTTCATAGAAAGGCAACACTGACCTAGATACAAACAAGACAACATGACCTATTTTATGCTATATCGTACCTGATCAATTTAAACTTGGTCACATTATGGAACTGTTCCCTCATCAAACTGGTCAGGTTACATGGTTACTGGTAGCACAGAACAGCCTCTGATCTCTTAGGTAAAAAATAAAAAGGTAACGTAAGGTAAAGATGTATTGTATCATAGCTTTTTTTTTTTTATTGAAAGGCAAACATTGACCTAGAAACAAACAAGACAACATGACCTACTCTATGTCATACCGCACCTGATCAAATTAAACTTGGTCACATTATGGAACTGTTCCCTCATCACCCTCTCAAGCGCAGCACGATACTGATCAAACTGGTCAGGGGACATGTTGCGGACATCCATCACTATAGTGATTGCCTTCTCCTCCACCACGCCAAAGATGCGACGACTCTCCGACGTGAGCCATTCCAGACGACGTCTGTACAGGGCTATGGACTGAATGAGCCGTTTCTTCAGTTGCAGCAGCTTTTCCCGATCGCACGCCAACTGTAAATAGCATTAAAAGGGTAGAAGGTAAATAATAAAAAAGTTGTTCCTTAACGGGAACCAGAAGAAAAAAAAAAAAGAAAAAAAAAAAAAAAGAATGCGTATTTAATACAACCAGACGAGACAGGTGCAAATTTTTGGCCAACTGTCCTTCGTCAAGTGTAAGATCACAAACAAACAAACACCAGATACAAAAAATAGAAGAAAAAGACTGAAACTTCCCTACTGCTCTGTCCAGTGTGAGAAAAGGAATATACTGACTAAAATGACATCATAACGCACATATGTGAATAGATGATAAAAGAGATACTGAATGAACGAACACACTCACACACACTCGGACACACACTTGGACACACACACACACACACACACACACACACACACACACACACACACACATGCAACACATACACACACACAACACCATACACACACACAGACACACACACACACACACACACACATAACACACACACACACGCACCACACACACACACACACACACACACACACACACACACACACACACACACACAACACACACAAACACACACACACAGAATTAACACACCAACTTTAAAGTTCATGCTGCACCATACCAAAAGAATCCCAATTTCTTACGCTACATACTATTATCTGTCCTTGCCCCAGTTGATCACTGAAACAAATTTCAGCTTCATTACTGTGTAAATTAATTCTCAGACCCCAGCTTACATTGAACATCTTGCCATCAGCGGAAGCAATTTGCTGGAACAGTCCTTGGCCATAGCGAGAACTGACCGGGCGCTTCAGGCTGGAGTCAAAGTCTGACAAGAAATGAAAAAAAGAAAAACCATCAAAAAAACAAACATAATGTGAATACTGGCCATCGAGGTCAAAACACTGCACATCGGCACATACATAAAGTGACACACCGAAGAAGAATTAAAAAAAAAAAAGAAAAAAGAAAAAAGAAAAAAGAAAAAGAAAAAGAAAAACTATTACAAAGAAAAACAGATGTAATTATGCAGAAAAATACATACAATCAAGACTGACAACTTAACCCTTTGACTCCCGCACCCTATCCGCCATTGTCAACCGTGCAAGCAAAGCAAAAACTTAACCCTTTGACTCCTTAGCCCTAGGATGAAGGAATCAAAGGGTTAAGTTTGTGCAGTTGGTGGATAGGGTGCAGGAGTCAAATGATTACATTTACATAGAAAACTGGGATTCCTTGAATTTCTTTTAAACAATTTTTGTTTCAGACAATGCAGTCATCCATGAACATAAAGCTGATCTTGAATAATTTGTCACTATGACCTAGAAGACATTTCAGATGTAATTAACCCTTGATATGCAGTGTGAACAATGGTGGACTGTCACAACAGTGAAAGCAGAGTTGAAATATATTCAGACGTTTCTGAGAAAATGCTGTTCACGCAACCTTCTTGAAAAAAAGCTGATTTTAGACACTTATTCAGTCCATGTGACCTTTATCTTGGAGCTCTGCCTTCCAAACTTAAACTTTTGCGACTCCTCAGCAGTATATGGATTTGACCAAAATTTGGTAAATATCCACTCATAACAAACTGAGAAAATCTTGCTCACACACTGTTATCACAGACACACACAGAGACACAAACACAGAGACAGACAGACAGACAGACAGACAGACAGACACAGGCACACACACACACAGAGACACACAGACAGACACACACACACACACACACACGCACGCACGCACGTACACACACACACACATACACACACACCTCTTTCTTTTTTTTTAAAGGGAGATAAAAACATGATATTCAGCTTTGCCAACATATCAGAAATAAAATCAAAATTAAGATACTCAGCTTTGTTAACAACAAACAAACAAACCAGCAAACAAACAAACAAACAGTCAAACAAACAAAAAACAAGCAAACAAACAAACAAAAACAAAGAAACAAACACACAAAAATAAACAAACAAATTAGAAAGTAACAGCTGCTGGCATTAACGCGATTTGTTTAAAAGTAATGGCTGCTGCATTAACGCGATTTGTTTAAAAAAGTTTTTTTTCTCTCACCCTTTATGTAGTTTACATTTACTTCAGTTTACATGAAAAAACACACACACACACACACACACACACACACACACACACACACACACACACACACACACACACACACACACACACACACACACACACACAATACAGTGGTTTATTTATTGTTTACTGATTTCTTTATTCAATAAAATTTCCAACTTCTGCCAATACTTTACATTCCCACGCATTCCTACGCAGTATTATTCCTGTACCCTTCCCTCGAAACAAATGTGTAAGATGCTAAATCTTGATAGACAAATCAAAGCAAAGCAAATACTCTTATCATTCACAAAAAAACATTCATTCACAATGCATGTGTACACATTCACTCACTCACACAAACAAACATGTATATATATTCACCCCCTCCCTATAAAATCTTTAACCCTCACACCCTGATAGTCACCCTCCTCACATGCACATCATCCTGTTCACAATCCCACACATCCCTCCAACCCCTTCCCCACTCACAGTACACTACTGACAATCCACACACTTACCATCACAGAGTTTGAATCCGATGATCTCCAAGATCTGGCTCATATGCAGGCGGGCCTTGCCCAGACCATAGCTCCGCAGCCATTTCTGCGTGGACATCTGCTGCCGCACGTCTACCTCCCACTCCCTGGAAGGCGTGTTACGCGTGCTGATCTCTTCAGATGGTCCTCCTCCGCCCATGTTTTTCCTCTGTCTTCCAGCTTGCGGGTAACCATTTTTGTGACTGAGGTCAAAGTTCACCGCTGTTGGATACATATGAAAGAGTTTTATTTAGTGGTCATTTCATTGCCATTGAATATACATGCAGGTTTATTTAGTGGTCCTTTCATTGCCATTGAATATACATGCAGGTTTATTTAGTGGTCATTTCATTGCCATTGAATATACATGCAGGTTTATTTAATGGTCCTTTCATTGCCATTGAATATACATGCAGGTTTATTTAATGGTCCTTTCATTGCCATTGAATATACATGCAGGTTTATTTAATGGTCCTTTCATTGCCATTGAATATACATGCAGGTTTATTTAATGGTCATTTCATTGCCATTGAATATACATGCAGGTTTATTTAGTGGTCCTTTCATTGCCATTGAATATACATGCAGGTTTATTTAATGGTCATTTCATTGCCATTGAATATACATGCAGGTTTATTTAGTGGTCATTTCATTGCCATTGAATATACATGCAGGTTTATTTAGTGGTCCTTTCATTGCCATTGAATATACATGCAGGTTTATTTAGTGGTAATTTCATTGCCATTGAATATACATGCAGGTTTATTTAGTGGTCATTTCATTGCCATTGAATATACATGCAGGTTTATTTAATGGTCCTTTCATTGCCATTGAATATACATGCAGGTTTATTTAATGGTCCTTTCATTGCCATTGAATATACATGCAGGTTTATTTAATGGTCATTTCATTGCCATTGAATATACATGCAGGTTTATTTAGTGGTCATTTCATTGCCATTGAATATACATGCAGGTTTATTTAATGGTCATTTCATTGCCATTGAATATACATGCAGGTTTATTTAATGGTCATTTCATTGCCATTGAATATACATGCAGGTTTATTTAGTGGTCCTTTCATTGCCATTGAATATACATGCAGGTTTATTTAATGGTCCTTTCTTTGGGCCATTGAATATACATGCAGGTTTATTTAATGGTCCTTTCATTGCCATTGAATATACATGCAGGTTTATTTAATGGTCATTTCATTGCCATTGAATATACATGCAGGTTTATTTAGTGGTCTTTTCATTGCCATTGAATATACATGCAGGTTTATTTAATGGTCCTTTCATTGCCATTGAATATACATGCAGGTTTATTTAGTGGTCCTTTCATTGCCATTGAATATACATACAGGTTTATTTAATGGTCATTTCATTGCCATTGAATATACATGCAGGTTTATTTAGTGGTCCTTTCATTGCCATTGAATATACATACAGGTTTATTTAGTGGTCCTTTCATTGCCATTGAATATACATGCAGGTTTATTTAATGGTCATTTCATTGCCATTGAATATACATGCAGGTTTATTTAATGGTCATTTCATTGCCATTGAATATACATGCAGGTTTATTTAATGGTCATTTCATTGCCATTGAATATACATGCAGGTTTATTTAGTGGTCTTTTCATTGCCATTGAATATACATGCAGGTTTATTTAGTGGTCCTTTCATTGCCATTGAATATACATGCAGGTTTATTTAATGGTCCTTTCATTGCCATTGAATATACATGCAGGTTTATTTAGTGGTCCTTTCATTGCCATTGAATATACATACAGGTTTATTTAGTGGTCCTTTCATTGCCATTGAATGTACATGCAGGTTTATTTAGTGGTCCTTTCAAAACTGTTCAATATGCATGAAAGGACAATTATGTCTCTGATGACGAATATGCATGAGGGCTTACTTAGAAGCCATTCCATTGCTGCTGAATATGAATGAAGGTGGGTTATTTATGAACAATTTCAGTGCTGTTAGATGTGCATGAAGGCTTATTTAGTAAGTCATTTCATCACTACTGAATATGTCCAAAGGCTAAATCTACAAGCCATTTCACTGCTGTTGAATATGCATGAAGGTGTTTTGTTTAATAATCATTTCACTGCATCTGAATATGCATAAGTTTTTTTCCCTGTCCCATTTCCTATGACGCTTTAATGGCCACACAATTTGGGACACTTTTCCCACAATACTATATTGATGAAGATGATAATCGTGATGCCATCTAGGATTGAAACTGCCCGACAGGGTTGCACCCTGCATCTACTATCATGATGTACTCTGGTGTCAACCAGGTCTGAGAAGTACAGACACCTGTGGTGCTGGTCAGAAGACTTGAGCAATACCCTGAACGTTGCCTCCTTGAAGTGGATGAAACTCGACTATATGGTCCCAGTCTCCCCAATGAGCCAGCATGTCTGGTGCACACTTATGCACTCACATACAAGCAGCATACATGATCATTCACCTGCACACACACATCTTTTTAACTTCATAATACATGCTTTTTTTTTTTTAAAGGCTTTTGATAGAAATGATGCATTTTTTGAGACTTGATACAAATGAAACTGAAAAGTCTGTGAACCACAACAGCATTTCATTACTTGATTCATGTTATGTCAAATAAGCAAGTACATATTAAAGTTCTATAACTAATAACTCTTTATCTGATGGTAATTATGGAACTACATTTGAAAGTTATGTAACATACCACCATATTAACCTCTGTTCCATACCTAGGGTAGATGTAACTTGCTTCTTTCAGAAAGCAAACAAATGTACAAACGATCACATACTAAAACAACTAAAATACATCCATATTCCAAGAACCATATCCAGTGAAACTGAAAGAATATGAAACACATCACAATGGGGTTGGGGTTGGGGCATAATCAAATTTATTTTTAAACAAACAAACAAACACAAGCACACACGCACACACACACACACACACAACGCACACACATATACACACACATACAATGCAGCCAACAATAGTTAAACTACAAATTAAAACAAAAACACAAAACCCACAACTACTTTAACACCAATAATAGTATTTTTATTTCTTCTTCAATGAAACGCATTGATACATCCCATCAACAATTCTTTTTATTTTCTATTAGAACACTTTGACTGAAGGATATGATAACCAAGTGGTTTGGACATCAACTTGTAATCAGAAGGTCCAAATATGACCCTGTGTGGGTAGTACCTGGTGTGTCAATGGGGTGGAGATTTTTTTCTCTGACCTGCTCAGTCAATATGTGTACAGACCTGCTACTGTTAGTATTATTGTTGTTGTTTAAAGCCCAGCCAATTAGACAGAGCCATATAAGGGCTGTATCCATCTGAAAACATACACAATACCTCACTGAAGAAATAAAAATATCTGGAAAAGAAAACTAAATTCACATAATCTAGGGACATGCGTCTGCTGTTGACCATTCCATCCAATTTATCACCGGGGGTGGGGCTGGGGGGTGCGGGGTGAAGAATATTAAAAACAAAAATTGCATACAAATGTAAGCATAAGTAAGGATACTAAAATATACATAAAACGAGCCTAAATTACTTCAAATTGCTTTCGCACATCCTAACAGCCAAAAATGCACTTACTGCATGTGCCAAGTTATCAATGCTAAGAGAAAGTATGTAAGGCTTCACAGAACACATCCAGTTGAATGGATCATCAAAGCAGAAACTGATTGGAAGGGATGACAGAAAGCAAAGGAGCAAAGGAGAAACAAAGAGAATGAGAGGAAAGAGGAAATTTCTGACACAGAATTTCCAGATGTTAGGGATATCATTTATACTGAAACAATCCCTGGCAACCCTGCAGGG
>CM060310.1:25996502-26004002 GCA_030674185.1 Monoplex corrugatus
AGGTAATCAGAAATAACAGGCGATACAAGATGACAAAGAGAACACCAGGTAGACCCAGGACGAAAATACTGGACAGACATGCAGGGTGGCTGAGGACAGAGATGGTGGAAGATGTGCTTGCGGCGACAAGAGATAGATGCATATGGGGGCCATGATCAGCAACGCCATGCGGCAGGACACTTGTTGATGATGATGATGACAAGATGACAGCGTTAATCACCAGACAGGACCAGTTTGTCCTGATAATTCCAAACTACTTTTAACTCATGAAATGTAAATACCAGACAATAAGCATAGGCAGATCTACTGATGAATAACATGGGGTCACCTAAACCATTTTCCATCATTTTAAAGAGGGATGATGATTATCATTGGATCTGTTTGTTTTAAAATCCCAAACTCTCCTTCATTCCAGACACTAATCACTGGCAGACATACTGATGAGCAACATGGCTTAATCTGAGCCATTCCCCATTGTTACAAACAGGGTTGATGATTATCACCCCCACAGAACACCGCCAGCACTGGTTAACAACATGAGCGCCTGCGCTACCTGGCAACAGACACTGGAATTGATCAATTAATAATTGCCGACAGTTTTGCTGTTGTTCTGATCAACTGATCACCCTGCCATGTGAAGTCAAATGTGTTTAGAGTTTACAGATTGCAGAGTACTTTGGAAGGATTTATCACAAAATCAGACAATTTCATATGCACTCCATCCCGATCTGCCACTGAAAGTGTAAACTGATGTACAGGTGCAGAAACGAAGTATTTATTCAAATGGTTGTCACATCTGAATTAGAATATATGAATTAAAAACAAAAACAAAAACAAACAAACAAACAAAAAACAAAAAAAACAATAAGGCATGAAGCTTTTACAACCTGAGTTAGGTATGCTTTGCTGGTTACCTATCATGGCCAGTCAAGAAACAAGGTAATGTTTGACATTTCAAATAACATAATTTTCAGAGACAGAGACAATAACAGAGAGACAGAGATAGACAGACAGACACACAGACATAAAGAAAGAGAGAGAGAGAGAGAGAGAGAGAGAGAGAGAGAGAGAGAGAGAGAGAGAGAGAGAGAGAGAGAGAGAGAGAGAGAGAGAGAGAGAGGAGACAGACAGACAGAGACAGAGAGACAAAGACACAGACAGACAGACAGAGAGACAGAGACAGACAGACAGATACTGAGACAGACAGACAGAAAGAAAGATTGAGAGAGACAGACAGACAGACAGAAAGAAAAAGAGAGACAGGAGAGAGAGAGAGAGAGAGAGAGAGAGAGAGAGAGAAGAGGACAGACAGACAGACAGACAGACAGAGAGGGATGGGAAGGGAGAGTAGACATATGAGGGTGCTGAGTGAGGACAGAGTGGGCAGTGATAACAATAACGCTTTTTGCATTTCATAATTCTTTCAGAACACAATTCCCTTCAAAATGAAATCAATCAATACAGGTTCTTTTTAAATTTTATTTTTTATACACACGAAAGTCAAGCAACAAAACAGCAAAAGGAAGTCTCTCCTTTTCCATGTCTATAATTACAATATGTCACTCACATTTTGCGCATATCCTTCAACTAGTTTGCCAAGCTACATTATGTGTTCCTTTGAATTCAATTTGTAAAGAAAGGTTTGACAACTCAGTTCAAAGACCATTAGAGTCTTTCTACCTGAAATGCCCTTAAAGAAGGCAAGCTTTAAAGTAAACTGTTGTGAAAGAAGACACGCGTTTGACCCAACTACTCGAAAAGAAGAAGCACCTTTCACAAAACTGCTCTGAAAGACAACAAACTGTTCATTTGGATATGGACAATTCAGAGCCTATGCAACTGTGTGTGTGTGTGTGTGTGTGTGTGTGTGTGTGTGTGTGTGTGTGTGTGTGTGTGTGTGTGTGTGTGTGTGTGTGTGTGTGTGTGTGTGTGTGTGTGTGTGTGTGTGTGTGTGTGTGTGTGTGTGTTTTAATGCTTGATTAAACATGATAGCTAACACTGACAGCATTCCCATCACTTCAGAGATTAATTGAACACAGCACACTCTTTCTTCTGAGAATCTTCAGGTGCCTTTCCTTTTATCTAACCATTTCATTTTCCAGAATTTATGTTGTGATGAGAAAAATTTTCAATGATATCTGAGAACAAAGTACACTGATTACATATCATGACAACTAAAGTTGGCATAAAACTATTTAAAATAGAGCTCACATCTTCCAATACACTTGCCAGGGTTTGTGCTTGTGTGAATCTCTCCAAGAAAACTGCATACAGCCTTCAGTCCATCTACCTGTAAATGGTTACCTGACCTTGTCCATGCTTTGAGAAGGTAAAGCAGGTGAGAGGCAGGGGAATGGGCACCGTCCTCATAATGCAGACCCAGACAGAAGTTGAGGTCACTACTACACAGCATTCTCTTACGATCTCAGAGTTACGGAACAATCTTTACCTTTATCACAACCAAAGACTACCCCCAAAGAATACTGACTTTGACAACACTGCTATGAACAAAGACAGTTTAGACAGGTGTAATCTTAAGCAGGACAATAATTTAAAAAAATTAAGAGCTACTTCAACTGAGTTTTTTGTTCAAAGGTTGATCAGGCACAACAGTTAACAGTGACACTGACACTGTGGTCATTCCTTTGGTCTTCAAGGATGAAACAGAATATGAAGGAAGTGATAATCAAGTATTAAGCCAATTTAAGGCCAGGATACTATACCTCCAGTTGAAAGACTTGAGTTCAACCCTGCCTAGTAGCAGATGGTGGGTAAAGGGTGGAGATTTCTCCAATTTCCCAGATCAACATATGTGTAGACCTGCAAGTGCCTGAATTTCTTGTGTGTGTGTTTGCCTATAGAATATCAAACCTGAACACCCTGTGTGTGTTTACCTATAGAACATCAAACCTGAACACCCGTGTGTGTTTACCTATAGAACATCAAACCTGAACACCCTGTGTGTGTTTACCTATAGAACATCAAACCTGAACACCCTGTGTGTGTTTACCTATAGAACATCAAACCTGAACACCCTGTGTGTGTTTACCTATAGAACATCAAACCTGAACACCCTGTGTGTGTTTACCTACAGAACATCAAACCTGAACACCCTGTGTGTGTTTACCTATAGAACATCAAACCTGAACACCCTGTGTGTGTTTCCCTATAGAACATCAAACCTGAACACCCTGTGTGTGTTTACCTATAGAACATCAAACCTGAACACCCTGTGTGTCTTTACCTATAGAACATCAAACCTGAACACCCTGTGTGTGTTTACCTACAGAACATCAAACCTGAACACTCTGTGTGTGTTTACCTATAGAACATCAAACCTGAACACCCTGTGTGTGTTTACCTATAGAACATCAAACCTGAACACCCTGTGTGTGTTTACCTATAGAACATCAAACCTGAACACCCTGTGTGTGTTTACCTATAGAACATCAAACCTGAACACCCTGTGTGTGTTTACCTATAGAACATCAACCTGAACACCCTGTGTGTGTTTACCTATAGAACATCAAACCTGAACACCCTGTGTGTGTTTACCTACAGAACATCAAACCTGAACACCCTGTGTGTGTTTACCTATAGAACATAAAACCTGAACACCCTGTGTGTGTTTCCCTATAGAACATCAAACCTGAACACCCTGTGTGTGTTTACCTATAGAACATCAAACCTGAAACACCCTGTGTGTCTTTACCTATAGAACATCAAACCTGAACACCCTGTGTGTGTTTTACCTACAGAACATCAACCTGAACACTCTGTGTGTGTTTACCTATAGAACATCAAACCTGAACACCCTGTGTGTGTTTGCCTATAGAACATCAACCTGAACACCCTGTGTGTGTTTACCTATAGAACATCAAACCTGAACACCTGTGTGTGTTTACATATAGAACATCAAACCTGAACACCCTGTGTGTTTACCTATAGAACATCAAACCTGAACACCCTGTGTGTGTTTACCTATAGAACATCAAACCTGAACACCCTGTGTGTGTTTGCCTATAGAACATCAAACCTGAACACCCTGTGTGTGTTTACCTATAGAACATCAAACCTGAACACCCTGTGTGTGTTTACCTATAGAACATCAAACCTGAACACCCTGTGTGTGTTTCCCTATAGAACATCAAACCTGAACACCCTGTGTGTGTTTCCCTATAGAACATCAAACCTGAACACCCTGTGTGTGTTTACCCACAGAACATAAAACCTGAACACCCTGTGTTGTGTTTCCCTATAGAACATCAAACCTGAACACCCTGTGTGTGTTTCCCTATAGAACATCAAACCTGAACACCCTGTGTGTGTTTACCTATAGAACATCAAACCTGAACACCCTGTGTGTGTTTACCTATAGAACATCAAACCTGAACACCCTTAGTGTGTTTACCTACAGAACATCAAACCTGAACACCCTGTGTGTGTTTCCCTATAGAACATCAAACCTGAACACCCTGTGTGTGTTTTACCTACAGAACATAAAACCTGAACACACTGTGTGTCTTTACCTATAGAACATCAAACCTGAACACCCTGTGTGTGTTTACCTATAGAACATCAAACCTGAACACCTTGTGTGTGTTTACCTACAGAACATCAAACCTGAACACCCTGTGTGTGTTTGCCTATAGAACATCAAACCTGAACACCCTGTGTGTGTTTACTTATAGAACATCAAACCTGAACACCCTGTGTGTGTTTCCCTATAGAACTCAAACCTGAACACGTGTGTGTTTATACCTACAAAAATAAAAACCTAAACACCCTGGTGTTGTTTGCCTCAGAACACAAACCTGAACACCCTGTGTGTGTTTATCTATAGAACATCAAACCTGAAACCCTGTGTGTGTTTGCCTACAGAACATAAAACCTGAACACCCTGTGTGTGTTTACCTACAGAATCAAACCTGAACACCCTGTGTGTGTTTACCTACTAGAACACAAACCTGAACACCCTGTGTGTGTTTATCTATAGAACATCAAACCTGAACACCCTGTGTGTGTTTGCCTACAGAACATCAAACCTGAACACCCTGTGTGTGTTTGCCTACAGAACATAAACCTGAACACCCTGTGTGTGTTTACCTATAGAACATCAAACCTGAACACCCTGTGTGTGTTTACCTAAGAACATCAAACCTGAACACCCTGTGTGTGTTTCCTATAGAACATCAAACCTGAACACCCTGTGTGTGTTTACCTAAGAACATCAAACCTGAACACCCTGTGTGTGTTTACCTATAGAACATCAAACCTGAACACCCTGTGTGTGTTTGCCTATAGAACACCAAACCTGAACACCCTGTGTGTGTTTACCTATAGAACATCAAACCTGAACACCCTGTGTGTGTTTACCTATAGACATCAAACCTGAACACCCTGTATGTGTTTACCTACAGAACATCAAACCTGAACACCCTGTGTGTGTTTACCTACAGAACATCAAACCTGAACACCCTGTGTGTGTTTGCCTATAGAACACCAAACCTGAACACCCTGTGTGTGTTTACCTATAGAACATCAAACCTGAACACCCTGTGTGTGTTTACCTATAGAGCATAAAACCTGAACACCCTGTATGTGTTTACCTATAGAACATCAAACCTGAACACCCTGTGTGTGTTTACCTATAGAACATCAAACCTGAACACCCTGTGTGTGTTTACCTATAGAACATCAAACCTGAACACCCTGTGTGTGTTTACCTACAGAACATCAAACCTGAACACCCTGTGTGTGTTTACCTACAGAACATAAAACCTGAACACCCTGTGTGTGTTTACCTACAGAACATCAAACCTGAACACCCTGTGTGTGTTTACCTACAGAACATAAAACCTGAACACCCTGTGTGTGTTTACATACAGAACATCAAACCTGAACACCCTGTGTGTGTTTGCCTGTAGAACATCAAACCTGAACACACTGTGTGTGTTTACCTATAGAACATCAAACCTGAACACCCTGTGTGTGTTTCTATAGAATATCAAACCTGAACACCCTGTGTATGTTTACCTACAGAACATCAAACCTGAACACCCTGTATGTGTTTACCTATAGAACATCAAACCTGAACACCCTGTGTGTGTTCCTAAAGAACATCAAACCTGAACACCCTGTGTGTGTTTGTCTATAGAACATCAAACCTGAACACACTGTGTGTGTTTGCCTATAGAACATCAAACCTGAACACCCTGTGGGTGTTTACCTACAGAACATCAAACCTGAACACCCTGTGTGTGTTTACCTATAGAACATCAAACCTGAACACCTTGTGTGTGTTTACCTACAGAACATCAAACCTGAACACCCTGTGTGTGTTCCTAAAGAACATCAAACCTGAACACCCTGTGTGTGTTTACCTACAGAACATAAAACCTGAACACCCTGTGTGTGTTTACATACAGAACATCAAACCTGAACACCCTGTGTGTGTTTGCCTGTAGAACATCAAACCTGAACACACTGTGTGTGTTTACCTATAGAACATCAAACCTGAACACCCTGTGTGTGTTTCTATAGAATATCAAACCTGAACACCCTGTGTATGTTTACCTACAGAACATCAAACCTGAACACCCTGTATGTGTTTACCTATAGAACATCAAACCTGAACACCCTGTGTGTGTTCCTAAAGAACATCAAACCTGAACACCCTGTGTGTGTTTGTCTATAGAACATCAAACCTGAACACACTGTGTGTGTTTGCCTATAGAACATCAAACCTGAACACCCTGTGTGTGTTCCTATAGAACATCAAACCTGAACACCCTTAGTGTGTGCCTACAGAACATCAAACCTAAACTCTGTGTGTGTATGCCTACTGAACATCAAACCTGAACCCCTCTGTGTGTGTATGCCTATAGAACATCAAACCTGAACCCCTCTGTGTGTGTATGCGTATAGAACATCAAACATGAACCCCCTCCGTGTGTGCATGGCTATAGAACATCAAACCTGAACACCCTCTATGTGTGTATGCCTAAAGAACATCAAACCTGAACCCCCCTCTGTGTGTGTGTGTGTGTGCTTATAGAACATCAAAACTTAACTCTCTCTGTGTATGCATGCCTGTAGAACATCGAACATGCATGTTACGGATCCTGTGACTTTAATAATGAAAGTTACATCAGTGTTTCACATGGGCTGGATGGTTCTTTTGATAGAACTGTGGATTCAAGATCTGATATCTTGAGTTCAATCCCAGCCTACAACAGTAAGAATTGATTTGTTCACAGTCTATCTTAATATTTCCATCATTTTGGTGGTGTCATCTTCAGTGTTTCATATATCCCTTTTCCCTCTTCCCCTTTCAAGACTGCCAGTGCATAGTGTTTTGCACAGGCTTAGAGAGCCTGCAGATTTGGGTGGAGCACATATGGAATTGTCTGATCATGATGAATCCCTTCTGAACAATCTCCAGCCAATCCAGCATATGTCAGTGTCTGGTGGCTTATGGACACACAGAAATACCATGCA
>CM060310.1:26006502-26019002 GCA_030674185.1 Monoplex corrugatus
CTGGCAGTTTGAGAAACAAAGTTGTTCATGGAGAGGGTAGAGTCAATGCAGACACCAAGGTTTTTAGCTGAATCAGAAATTGGGACTGATGTGTTACATAATGGGAGAGAAAGAGGAGGCAGCTGAGAAAGTTTCTGACGGGTGCCAATGAGGATAGCTTCTGTCTTGTCGTCATTAAGCTGAAGTTTGTTGAACGTCATCCAGTTCTTAATGTCCGAGTAACACTCAGTGGTGGAGTCAACAGGCGCTGTATATTATCAGGTGAGTCACTGTCTTGAAGTTGGGTGTCATCAGCATAGAAGTGGTGTTTTATAGAGTGGGAGTTGATGATGGTGGACAGGGGGGAGGTATAAAGAGTGAAAAGAACAGGGCCAAGGACAGATCCTTGTGGAACACCACAGGTCAGGTATGCAGGTTGAGAGTAAGTGCCATTGATGAGAACAGTTTGTTTTCTGTTTGATAAATACGAAGTGAAAAAGGAGAGAGCAATGTCAGAGATGCCAAAAGTATGATGAAGTCTAGAAAGGAGAATACCATGGTCAATGGTATCGAAGGCTGCAGACAGATCAAGGAGTGTGAGGAGAGAGACTTTGCCAGTATCAGTTGCAAGGAGGAGATTGTTGAGAATGTGTAGTAGGGCAGTTTCAGTGCTATGGCACTGGCGGTAGGCTGACTGGAAAGGATTGAGGAGATTGTTGGCAGACAGGTGAGAGTTCAGCTGGTTGAGGACGACTTTTTCAAGGAGTTTTGACAAGAAAGAGAGATTAGAGATAGGCCGGTAATTTTTCAGTTCATTTGGGTCTAAATTGTGTTTCTTGAGGAGAGGGTGAACAATAGCAGACTTGAAAGAATCTGGGACAGTTCCAGTTTGAAAAGAAGTGTTGATGATGTCAGTGATGAATGGGAGGAGAGTAGGGAGACAGTCGGAGTAGAGAGAACCTGGAAGAGGATCCAGTTCGCAGGTTTTGAACGACATGGATCTGATTGTGTTGAAAATTTCTTCTTGTGAGACTGGGGTAAAAGTAGTAAGAGGTGTGCCAGAGAAGGAAGGGTCAGGTGGGCATGGTTGACAGGGTGTCCTGTCAAGCCTGTCACAAAGAGTTTGTATTTTGGTGGTGAAATACTTGGAGAATACAGATGGGAGTTCTTCAATTGTATGTTTTGTTGGGAGAGGTAAATCTTTTCATTAGTATCAAAGAAAAACAGGACTGCTACAACTGTACTAGTAGGAAAAATACAGTACGAATTTTGAAGATTATAACTCACAATCTTCGGTCTCCTCTTCTTTGAATGGCAAAGAACAAAAGCAAATCAATGAAAACATACCCATAAATAAATAAGGGCATTCTGACAGTGTAAGACATTTGTTGTTCTTTTAATAACTGCCCCACAGTCAGTGAAACCAGACTAGCTTTACTTATAACACATACAAAGATCTTCCCCCTCTCCCCAACACATATACACTTTTTTTTTAAACAGTTTTAGTCTCTGTTCACGTATGTGGTTGTGTGCATCTGTATCTGTGTGTATGTGTGCATGCGTGCGTGCGTGTGTGTGTGTGTGTGTGTGTGTGTGTGTGTGTGTGTGTGTGTGTGTGTGTGTGTGTGTGTGTGTGTGTGTGTGTGGTGTGTGTGTGTGTGTGGCGTGTGTGTGTGTATTGTTTATTGTTGTTGTTGCTCTTTCAGCTGCAACATTATGTTAGGTGGCATTCTGATGCCAAGATATAGATTTGTCTGTTGCTGAGTGTTACAAATCTATTAATGGTCCATTAACTGAGTTTATTACCATAGTAGTAATACAGGGATTGAAGGTTCAACATTATGAGGGGCCAGAACTTTTTCAAAATAATTTTTTTGTCAGTTGGAATAACTCAGACGGGAAAGATTAGACTGAAGATCTAAAGACTCCTGGTTCATGGCCAACACATTTTATTGCTTGCGGCTCCATTAGGTTATCTGGTTAAAGTACCATACTGATAATACTGGGATCATGGATTTGACTCTCAGGTGGGGACACATTAATTTTTTCTGACCATCTTAATGCTCCAATCATTCTGATAATGTTAGGTTTATGCTCTTCCCCTCCCTTTCCATTCCAAGACCTGGCCAGTGCATGAGATTTTGTGCAGGCTCAAGTAATCTGCCAGTAATTATCTGGAATCTGCCAGTGATTATCTGGAATCTGCCAGTAATTATCTGGGTTTGGCTGGAGTGCATATGGAATTGTCCAGCTGCATTTAATTATTCTTAAATTAAGAGTCTGCAAACTACAAAATGCTTTATCCCAGTGGTAAGTATTTTTCAAACCAACAGCCAAGGGGGAAAATATTATAATATAAAATTCAATTTCACAGGCACCTGGTCATTCTCATATTACTGCTCAAAGAATAGAGTTAATCACATAGTTGGTTGTAACCTCTTTGACAGCTCATGCTGAGGCATTTCAATTGCCTCAGTAGATCAAAATGCCACAAAACTTGCTGAATTGCTGCATTTAAGAAACACATTGCAGAACAACACCTCAGTTACACACAAAGAAGCTTACATTATACTTAATGCATATGCAACCTCAATCCAGTGTAACTATGAACCAATCTTTTTAAGCCATAAAAGAAATGGCTTAAACTTTTTTTTGCTTCAACTTTTAGTTAAGTGACACTGAACAGCCTTATATCAATAAGTTGAATTTAATACTAACTTCATTGTCAAGATTGTAATTATTTAGCACTGTTAAACATGGAAGCGGAAGTCATAGGGGTAAATGTCAGAATTCCGGTTGGAAGGTCCAGATTCAATCCTACCTAAGTATGTCCTGCTGGTGGGTAAAGGATGGAGATTTTTCCAATTCACAGGAAAACATGTGTGCACACCCATCCATGCTTTAACCCTTTTGCGTGTATATATGTATACAAAAAATATAAAATACGCATGTTAAAGATCTTTGAGTCATGTCAGCATCAAGTGACTTAAGGAAGCAAGCAAACACCCAGCATGCACACCAACCAAAGATGGAGTCTTCAGACTGTGCAGCACCACCGGCTCAGAGTGGGCAAAACAACATGCACACATGAATCCAAGAAAATCGGAACTTTGTGATAAGTACAGTTAAGCAACACACACACACACACACACACACACACACACACACACACACACACACACACACACACACACAGTGCTATCACTCTAATTATGACACGTAAAAACTCTCATCACTTGGTTAGAACACACATGGTATCCAGGAATTCATATTCAACAAACAGCATCGGCTGTTCACTGTTTTACAGGAGACATGTCACACTGTCCATTTTTTTCAGTAACCAATAAATCCAATTACTGATTATCACGTGTCAATAATCAAGAATCAATAATCAAGAAAGCCGTGTGGTTTACTGGCTTATCTACTTACCGGATGAAAAGGCGTTGTTCAAGTATGGGTCTACAGCCTTGAACTCTGAGTTTACGGCCATCATCATTGATTTGAAGCAAAGATCTTCTACAAATCAACGCTGTTAGCCAATATGACGGGATTTCGACACTTTCATATTCTTTCCACAAGACGCCAATCATCTACAACACCAGAAGGCTCAGTCATTCATGCTTGCATTGTGCATTCATGTCCGCAAGAGCATACTTCTGTATGCCGCCATGTCTGTGTACACTCAGTTGCCATGTGCAAAACAAATATAAAATATAGCAGTTTTTTAAATTGCAGCAAAAATTCGTGTGAAAATAATATTTAAAAACAGAAATTACATGGAATTTAGAAAACTAATGCATTTTATTAAACATAGTTTATGGAACACACAACACGATGACGTAACAACAACAACACGAAAGATGGCCCCGGCTGTGATCCGAGCCTGCTGCAACGCAGTAAAATGGGCCCCAGTCATCTTTATAATAGCCATTGTCGTCTGGTCATATTATGCTTATGTCGTTCAGATGTGTATCTGTAAGTAACAGTGGTTGAATACAGTTTCATTGGCCATATATTTGTGTTTTAAGTATTTTACCAAGAGACTTGGGTTGGAGAGTGTGAATATATCTTTGAATAGTTTGATCATACATGAGTTACTGTCATTCTTTCAAGACGTCAGAAACATCAAAAAGAAAGGAGTCCTTTGCTTCAACAGTTTAAAATTATTGCGATGGTACACAACAGTATGGAATAAACAGATCATATCTGATTTTATCGTGCAGTATTATGTCAGTGATCGAATAAGTTGTCATGTGACACATGTGACGATGTGTAAACAAAGTCTCTAGACCCCGGTCTAGGCTATACAACATTCCGGCTTCCCGGAATATTATGCAGAAACAGTTTCAAGACACAGGACTCAAGACTGGTTTATTGTCTACACAATGGGTACAGAAATTCAGTGTTTGGCATGTACAAGAGTAAAATACGAAAAGACAAATAATTAGGATGGAGACAGTTATTTTAAGAATCAGAAAAATTAGTTTACAACACACACACACACACACACACACACACACACACACACACACACACACACACCCACCCACCCACACCCACTCTCTCTCAGTTCCCCCTCCCTCTCATTTCCAGTGTACAGTTTGTTTTTGGAAATTTTGTATTCTGATCTTTAATTAACTTTGCCTCTGGTTTCTTCTGTCCTCCTCCTCTTCCTCTCTGTCTTTCTCTCTCTCTCTCTCTCTTGTCTCTGTCTGTCTGTTTGTCTGTCTGTCTCTTTTTCAGTCTGTCTGACTAATTACTTTGAAGAACAAAACAAGTTCATATTGCTTATAGTCCAGCCGACTACTAGAGCCACATTAGGGCTAACACCATATCATTATCAAAGAACAAAACTTCAAAGCACTTTGTAAGTTTAGTGCTCAATGATAAGGTAGAAAGAAACTCTAGGGAGAGCTAGACAACAGAAGGTCTTCAGAGAAGTAACCCCCTTTAGACAAGTGTTTCGGCCCTGAATTCCTTACACTCTCGGGGGGCCGGGCCACATCCAGGTCATGACTCCTGGATGCCCTTCTGCTGTTGTCTATTTTTTTTTTTCCCACGCCGGGGATCGAACCTGGGCGATTCTGCGCTTCAGAACTGCGGTACGCGGTTTTACCAATGTGCTAACGGGGCACACATCATCTGTAGGGAATTTAATCCTTATGAAGTTCACTTTTTTCGTTCCTCCTTGCCCAGATCCAGCTTGAGCTCCTTTCTGCTGCCTCTGCCATCGCTTTAAGGGCTCTAGTCCTCTTCTTCCCAGAAATGGCGAGTTGTTTCATGAGATCATAAGCGGAGGTGCCCACAAACCCTCTTGCCCCGACCTCTATGGCGAAGATTTTGACCCGCAGACCTGCTTTCTTCAGGGTGCTGGCAAGACCGGCGTATTTTTCGGTCTTGTAGATATGTGCTTCTTCCATTCTGCTTTCGTATGGCACAGTGAGTTCTATCAGAATCACTTGTTTCGAGGAGTCAGAGTGGAGAGCGATGTCTGGTCTCATGCCTGTCTTGCTGATGACATCTGGGTAATTTCTCCACTCTGGGAGGTCTGCTGTACACTCCCAGTCGACTGCTCCATCCAGAAGACCCTTTGGCAATGTGCTGGTTGTCATAGCACTTTCGGGCCAGACCTGTTTCCCTCCTGCTTTGTAGAACGTTGTCATAGCAATTGGTGCGTTTGGGGTCATGGTTTTTTCGCTAACCACATCTGTGATCACTTTCAGAACTTGGTTGTGCCTCCATGTATACCTTCCTTGGGCTAGCGCTACTTTGCAAGAGCTTAGGACATGTTCCACTGTTTGTTTCTTCTGACAGAGCGGACATGCTGGGTCGTCTGCTTTCCCCCATTTCACTAAGTTTGCATTCGAGGGGAGCAGGTCATATACAGATCTGAGGAGGAAGCTTATCCTTAGAGGAGCCATGTGCCACATATCGTTCCAGCTGAGACTTCTTTGGAGTGCACTGTCCCATGTTGTCCATTGCCCCTGTTGACCTTGCTGGACTGCCTTCTGCACTCTTTTGACATCTTCTTCTTCCTTCAACTCCTGTATGATCATGTCTCTTTTTTCCTTCCCTTTGGCTTTGGACCACCACTGCATTTTTGTTGCTCCCAGTCCCTGTCTGTTGGTTTGCGTGTGTCCAATTATTTCTTTGATGCTGAGGTTTCTCTTGGCATTGTTTACAGCCTCTTGGACTTTCCACTTTCTGCCAGTTCTCAGCTTTGGATGAACTGATCTCACGATATTGTCTTCCGATTCCTCCAGCATGCTCAACAGTCTTGCTTTTCCAACTTTGTATTCCTCCACTATGGATTTGAGAGGTAGCTTCAGCATTGCTTGACGACAGTAGAATGCAACATCAGTGAGACCAGGTGGGACACCGAGCCATTTTCTTGTGTATTTGTTGATTTTGGCTTCCATTGCTTCGACTGTGCTGGTGCAAATGTCATAGATTAGCAGTGGCCACAGCAGCTTTGGTATCAGCATGAACTGTAGACACCAGACTTTGTATTTGCCTGGCAGTCCGCAGTTATCTATTTTCTTCAGGCCTTCTTCTGCTGTTTGCTTGGTTTCACATCCCCTTTGTGTGTCTTTCAGGGAGTCATCATACCATCTTCCGAGACTTTTTACTGGCTCTTCTGTGACAGTGGGGATGGCTTGGTTGGCTACCATGAATTTGACTGAATCTGCCACTTTTCCTTTTCGCAGTGAGAGACTTCGGGATTTCTTAGGTTTGAACCTCATTCTTGAAGAGGCCACCAGCTCATCCAGCTGCTTTAAGATTTGTGTGTTCTCTTCCTCATCCGTGGACAAGACTGTTGTGTCATCCATGAAAGCTTTCAGAGGAGGCATCTGGTATCCATCTCCCAGATTCACTGGACCTGAACTCTTCATTGCAGCTTTCAAGATGACTTCCATTGCCAACACGAACAGTATGGGAGAGATTGCACAGCCCATTGCAATGCCCACCTCTAGGTCTATCCAGTCCGTGGTGTATTCTTTGGTAGAGAACCGCATTGAGAACCCTTGGAAATACTTCCTCAGCATTGTTCGGATGTTTTCTGGGATGTGATACATTTCAAGAGCCAGCTGGATCATATCGTGTGGAACTGATCCATATGCATTCGCCAGATCAAGCCAAACTACGTCAATGTTTCTCTTCTCTGTTCTTGCTTTTTGGATGGCATCCCAAATCAACGTGGCATGTTCCAAGCATCCAGGCATTCCTGGTATGCCTCCCTTTTGGACTGACATATCCAGATACTTGTTTTCAGTCAGGTATTTTGTCAATCTTGCTGCCATAACAGAGAAGAAGATTTTCCCCTCGACGTTCAGAAGTGATATTGGCCTGAACTGATTGATGCTGCTGGAGTTCTGCTCCTTCGGAATGTACACTCCTTCAGCTCTCATCCATTGGTCGCTGATCTTCTGGTTCCTCCATGCTGATCGAATCATCTTGTGGAGCCACTCGAGCACTTTTGGGCATTTCTTGTAGAGCAGGTATGGTATTCCGTTTGGTCCAGGTGCTGACTTGGCTCTGGCTTTCTTTACTACGTTCTTCACTTCATCCAGTGTTGGTGGTTTGTTATTGAATTTTCCTTCTGGCGCTGCAGGCCAAACCAGATTCTGGATTTCAAGTGGTGCCTCGCGCTGAGAATCGGAATATGTTTCCCTGAGATGCTGCTCTAGGGTTTCCTTGCCCACTGTGAGAGTCCCTGATTTGGGTTGTTCAAACAGCTTTCTTGAAAAGTCAAAGGGATCCATCTGACAGCTAGTTCTGATCTACTCTGCACATCTAAGCATGAAGACATAATTTTAATTTAAACAAAGAAAATACAGATGATTATGTTTTGTAAAAACATATTTTAAACAAAAAAAACAAAAACAAAAAAAGAAAGAAAGAGAAGGATTAAAAACAAACAAAATTGTTGTTAGAATAGTAGAGGTTTAGTGGCCAGTGTCCTGTATATGTTGGGTCAGAACAGGCAAACTTGATTTCCGCCATTTGAAGTGATTCAGGAGCAGTACAAAGTTTCCTGGTGGGTGGCCTGTGTGGCTTCACATTATGGACATCCTGGTACTGGGCCTTCAGCTGAATTAATTGGGTTTGATGAGACAGATTGGTATGGGATAGACACCATTGAGGATGTGCTGAAGATGAGTTTGGGAAAAAATAAATGAAAACTCAAAAGATAAATTCATTTAAAGGAATTGAATTGAACAAGATGCGAATCCTGTATTTGATGATACTTATGCTGTAGAGCTCTCAGACTACATGTTTTTACAGCATTGACATTTCAGCTGTTGTAATTGGCTATCACCTCTCTTCATCCTGTTTTCACATTGTCCTCTATACCACCATTGTTCCTAAAAGAATTGCTGTATGCGTTCATATAATGTCTTTTTATTCTGTTCATTTGCATGTTTATTGCAAAGAATTGTTAAAAAAACCCAACAACAAACAAACCCATAACACAAGCATTTTGATAGGTTATTGTTTTCTGCATGGTTTGCATAAAAGTTTCAGACACCAACATTTTGCTAAGTGGAAAACAGTACTACGAGCTTCTGTGAAAACTGTACAGGCCATGACTTAAATCATGGGTGTTGAGCCTTGCTTGCAGCTGGGCTGTACTTGTTTTAGTCTGATAAGATAGAAAACTTGTGTTTACTTTCTGCGTGCAGCGTTTGGCAACAGTTGAGTCGCTGCCTTGTCAAAGTTTGCTTTCTATTGGCACAATGGCACAGCATGGGGGAAAAATTCTCCATAAGTCACATTAAGTGCTCTTGAATAGCCTCTGGACCATAGTGATCTGTTACAAAAATTAAAACGTTGCATATGAAATAATCAAAGGACACAACTCTTGAGAGTTGCATATGAAGTTGGAATAAATGATAATGATGATTAGCGCTGTTAGTTTGAAGACAGTTCTGTGGTGGGATTTATGGAGTGTATAGAATACTTAAAAGTCAGACTCAGAGATTGTGGTTCTTACACTCTTCACTCAGCATATTGTTTCAGGCATTTTACTGTTGATCAAACATTTTGTTACTGTTTATACAGGTTTGATGTAGGCTTCTGTTGAAACTGTTATGCCTTATGATAGGAATTTATCCTGTCCTTAAATGTCTGTCTTATAAACTGTCATGAACAGGATATACAGAATTTGTGTATTGCTTTCTTGAGAAACTGAAATGTGAACATCTGCTTCATTTGTTTGTTCTTTTTTTATATTCATGCTGCAGCTAATTTTTTTGTATGATTTGTTTTTCAGTCACTGCAGACACCATTGCTGAAAAAGGTACTCACTCTTTCTCTCCAACTTCATATTTGTCTTTGTTCCTGTTTTATTGCCTCTGTCAGTCTTTGTTTCTATCTATCCATTTCTCTTGTTCTTTGTGTCTCTTTCTTTAGTGCTTGCTGGCTGGTGGTCTCAGTGTCCCAAAAACAAACAAACAAACAAAAACAAACAAACAAACTAACAAACAAACAGAAAGTGTTAGTCATTAAATTATAGCCCAATTGAAGTAAAACTGAATTTTTTTCTGAATAAAAAAGTATTTCTTTATGCAGAAAACAACAGCCCCAAACTTAGCAGCTCTTGAGTGAATGAATAAAATTCAGACAGTTTTATTTATAACTTGCTGGCATGGTATTGATAATAGTGATCTGTATAAAGAAAGAAAACAAAACTTAAAATACAAACTATAAAGTGAAACAATATGTACTGGAGTTAGTTTCAATTTCAGTTTGTCAGTGTTTCAGTTTTCACCTGTCTGGAGGTCTTCATCAGGACAAGTATGGGCTGTTGTGGAATGAGTTGTAGTCACATGATATGAGAATTTATTTATAAGTGGAGTAGTCACATGATATGAGAATTTATTTGTGCACGTCTACAATACTGGAATAAGACCCGGGACATGAAGGTGAAAAATTAAAAGTAATTAAAAAAGCAAGCAAAACACATTTTTGAAGAGTTCAGACATACCTTTAATAAACAGGAACAAAGTAAACAGTTTATTTAAAGATTTCACTAAAAATCAGCAAAATGTAGACCAAGTGACTGGTGTGATGTGCATTACATGGTTTCCACATGGTACTGCTTTTTTAGATAAAATAACCAGGCTTCATGGAAAGGATGATACCATCAATACAGACACCTAAGGTCATGTGTCCAGTATTAAACTTGAACAGAAGAATTTAACCATGTCCTGAATATAAACTTATGTATAGGTGGAAACCGTAACCCACGCAACATTGGGGCGTAACAATTTTTTGCTGACAATAGTAGAGCTGTGATATAGAGATATCTTGATTTATTTTAGACAACATATTAAAAGCTTTCTTTCTATGACAATGATGAGCATTTGGGCATAGCCATATTTATGTAACTGGGAAATGTTGCGTGCATTACGTGGAATCCAAATGGGAAACCATTCTTGTATTCCATTGAGCAACATCAGAATAAATCACTGTTTTTACATTTAGGTGCTCTTGATGCATTAGATTGTTTTCAACATTGTTAATTTTTGTTTGCAGGACTTAACAATATGCTGTATGCAATGACTTTGCTGGATTTTGAGCAATTTATTCAAATTGACTGGATTTTATAATTTCTTGGATTTCAGTGAATATTGATTTCTATTTGTTAGATGTCACACAGTGATACATACAAGTGGAAATGCACTAAAACTCTAAAACTCTACCATCTTTCAAAACAAGTTTAAAAACTTACTTCTTTAAACAGTGTTTTTCCTGATTTTGGCGAGTGGGTTGATCCTGCTTGACATTCTGGATGAAATTGTGCACAATGGGGTGTATGCCAGTGTGTGTGTGTGTGTGTGTGTGTGTGTGTGTGTGTGTGTGTGTGTGTGTGTGTGTGTGTGTGTGATGTGTGGCTGTGTGTGTGTGGGTGTTGTGTGTGTGTGTTTGAAAATGGGGGGAGAGGGGTGGGCGGGGAGGGGGTGAGAGGGAGAGAGATTATTTGGTGTGTCTGTGTGGTTGTTGATTTCCTGTGGATAGTTTTTGATGAGTTTGTTTGTATTGTAGCCTGTTATTTGGTTTATATATATGTATGGTTTACTGATGTAAAGCGCTTTGAGGTTTCGGAAAGCGCTCTATAAATGCACTATTATTATTATTATTATTATTAATTCAGTTGATTCATCCTTTCACTAATTCATTCTTTGAATTGGCCCATTCTGGGATTGCTGGAAGTCATAAGCAGGAGGGGGGGGGGGGGGGGGGGACTAGTTCATCAGTTCATGTTGAGATTCCATTTTTGGTTACATTTTCACAACTTGAGCTGTAAAATCACTGCATTGGTGTAGCTTTTAAACAGTAAAAATATGGTGCCCGCGTTGGTTAATGGTCGGTGGCTGCAAGAGACTCAGGTTGTCATTGGCCATCCAAGCAAATGTCATCAATATCTGGAAAGCTGAAGTGTCCACTTCTGTCTCGCAGAAATTTCACCAGCGTCTCACCACCTTCTGACTTCAGAACCTGGAAATCACACACACACACACACACTCACACACACACAGCTCTGAATAAACGCTTTGATTATTGTATAATGTGGAAAAGGGAACTAAAAGTTTCAACATTAAGTGTAAGCGACATTGTATTGATCAGATCTTATGCCTATGTACATTTTTAAAACCTACAGCAGGTTTTTTTTTTTTTTTAACTAACTGTCCTATTGGACAAAATTATGACCATGGTACTGCCTTCAAAACAATGTATCCTTACCAGTCCATTGTAGAATAATGACTAGCAACAATAATACTGATACTAATTTTTGTAATGATAATAGTAATGATAATAACAAGACAAGGAGTGAGAGTGGTTTCTCTGTAGCGCGCAAACAAGAAGTATAATCCAATCCGTTTTTTTAACAAGTAATCTATTAATAGCCACTCAAGAGTAAGGCATAAAAAGCACAATGTAGATCTGTATGCTGAGCCAGTTTCAAATAAAAAATGTGCGTAAGGAGGAAGCACAACTGTCATCTCAATAGATCTGAATCATTTCCACTGTAACCAACGAACTTTTCTTTTGGCAAGGTAGCTAATATGGCTTTCCTTCTCCCTTAATTTGCAGTTGGAGTATTCATCTTCAAAGAAAGAATAGATCATAGATCTACAGTTCAGTGGCTGGGGAAAAAGAAACAAAATACCTAAAGACTGACTGCATTACCTTGAAACAAAATCTGCAACAATGTTTCGTCTCTGCAGTAACTCATGTCACAAAGTGCCGACTTTTAAAAGTTCTCTGTAGATTTCAACAGCTGTATGTCTTTAACTGGACCATGTAATTGGAATACCATAATCGTTTGCTTTCTGTCCAAAGACATCAATTTGTTGCGAAACGGAAATTGATAACAATGATTCAGCAAGCGTGCGTTGCCGTGGAATCTAAAACCAGTGGCACTTAAAACTATTCTACGAAATTTCCTTTTTGCTGAGAGCGTTCCTTTCCGAAACACAAACAGTAGGGCTCACAATATTTTTATTAGTCACAAC
>CM060310.1:26024002-26039002 GCA_030674185.1 Monoplex corrugatus
TTGTGATTTTTTTCCTAACCCTTCAAAATGGGCCGTCCCTGGGGAAACGCAAGGGGAAAAACTCTCCCTACCAAGTGAGTTAAACAACAATAACAATAACAATAACCTGCCTAGGACAGACACAGATTTGTCTCCTCCTCCACAAGATCTTAAGTGGTGGTCTAGGTGTAAGTCTTTCGGTTCAGATAGTAAACAAAGGTCCAATGTATAGCAAGTATTCAGCGCAGTATTATAACAGCAATAAAAGGAGTTGTCCATGGCAAAATTGTGTAGAAAAATCCACCGTCATAAGTAGTGGGATGTACTTATACAAAAAGGGAATGGGTAACGCTGCTCTGTGGCAATGTGCTCTCCTTGGGGGGAGCGGCCTGAATTTTGCATAGTAATTCTACTGTGACAGAAGAAAGGTTTAAATGAAAATACAAATAGGGTTTAAAGATTGAGGGTAGATACATGAAACGCACACACACACAAACAACACACACACACACACACACACACACACACACACACACACATATGCGCGCGCACTCACACACACACACACATGCACACATATGGATGGACACACACACACACATATATGCGCGCGCACTCACACACACACACACATGCACACATATGGATGGACACACACACACACATATATGCATACAGTCACTCACTCACACAGTCTGTCACACACGTGCTCATACATGTGCACACACACACACTCACACATACAACACACACACACTCACACACTCACACATGCACACACACATATATGCATACAGACTTGACAGGATTGTTCAGTATTGTGTGTGCTGTTGCAGTTCCTCGGTATTGTGAGAAGTGCAAGTGTATCAAGCCAGATCGGTGCCATCATTGCTCTGTGTGTTCAGTGTAAGTCTGCTTATTCTTTTCCTCAGGCAATGTTCCCATAAAGCACAACACAGATTTTCAAGGGACGCAAAAGTATTTAACCCTTTGATTCCCGCACCCTGTCTACCAACTGCAAAAAGTTAACCTTTTGACTCCTTCACCCTGTCCACCAGCTTCCTGCATGAAGCTGGTGGATAGTGTGATAGAGTCAAAGGGTTAAGTTTTTGGTTTGCCATGGTTGACAACACAGGATGCTGGTGGGCAGGGTGCGGGAGTCAAAGGGTTTAAACCAGTATGACTCAAGAGTCGTCTGTACAGTTTTGAAAGTCAAAGAAAAGTTATCACTGTGATCGACATTGGCACATACCTGGGTCTGGTTTTAGACGGTTCAGGTTTTTTACTCGAGTTTCTTCCCTTTCTCTGACTGAGCTACTGTCATCATTTGAACTGTCCTTCAGTGATTTTGAAACAAAGAAACATTGTCAGGCCCTTGGCATTTGGTCAGTAGTTGCAAGTGATTTGGCCCAAGAGTGGCTCATTGGATTATAATAAATACATTATATGGGCGATTTTTAAAAAAAATACAATATATGGGGATATGGGTGAATTTTGATAAAATACATTATATAGGGACTCATTGACTCGTACACTTTGTCGGAGGACCCCAAAAAGTGTCTTGGATGAGGTCCTTTTGATCCTTAGTTTCAAATCGAATGGGGAACATTGTCTTGTGGTTGTACCTGTGTCTATTGATCCTTAGTTTCAAATCGAATGGGGAACATTGTCTTGTGGTTGTACCTGTGTCTGATGTGTGCGTTTTGTTTTGTTTGTTCATGCACCTTACAATGTTAATTTTTTTTTGGGGGGGGGGGGGGGGGGGGGCTGTAAAGTGTGAAATGTTGGTCTCCCTTGGGAAACCATGTCATCATAGTATTAAACTTCATCCATCATGTGCAGTATACTATTAGTATTTAGACAGCATGGTAGCTAGATAAATAAATAAATAAGTGTAAGCAAACAACTTTTATTGTATTTGACTTAGCAAAGAGTATCAAGAATAAGCAAATGAACATATTATTAATCCTTTGACTCGTGCACCCTAGCCACCAACTGCAAAGGTTAACTCTTTGACTCCCTCACCCTGTCCACCAGCTTCCTGCAGGATAGGATGAGGGAGTCAGAGGGTTAAGTTTTTGCTTTGCTAACATGGTTGACAATGCAGCATGTTGTCGGACAAGGTGCAGGAGCCATAGGATTAATCAAGAAAAAAGGGAGTAGAGGTAAGAAACGCCACTACAGGCAGCTAAATTCTTTCAGAGTGAGAGAAGCGTTGTACATGCTAACACCTGACATGTTGGGGCTCTTGCAGTAAAAAGGGGACTGTTATGAGTATTCTTAAGTACATAGCCAACCGTGCATATTTTTCACATCTCATTTCCTTTTCATGACATTCAAAGCAGTGTTAGAGTCCTGTAAGCAGCGCTTTTTGAACAATACTTCAGCCATGGAGGGTATGTGCTTTGGAACAATATCTCACCCGTAGACTAGAGGGTATGTGCATTGTTACATACATCGGCACAGATCTAATTCTGTTTGCAGTATTAAAAAAAAAGTCAGCAAATAGGTAAGTAAGAGAAAAACATATATTGTAAATAAACAAGTGAGAGAGAAGATGCAGAAAATAGCTATGCACAAGAACCCGAAAAAGGTTGACCTGTTTGTGTCTGTGTATTTTGTATTTTGAAAAGCTTTCAGGTCTGTTGGATACATCGTGTTATGATATATAATTCTGTCATTTATGTCTGCTTTGTATTTTCTGCCACTGTGAGCCTGTCATTTCTGTGTGTGTTAATGCTTGTTTCTTTAACTTTGTACTGGAATGAAATAGATGGACCCGTTTGGGTTTTCAAAGATTGTTATATGCTTGTTAGTTTTTATGTTTAACAATATGTTTGTGTATTACAAACAGCAGCGTGTATTTAACTGAAAGCATTTTAAAATGAAATTAATTGTTTTGGTGACTGTTCCGTCTGTGTATTAAAAAAGGATGAAATTGTTTATTTTAGAATTGAATTCATGTTATTTTCGTGACTGTTTCACATGTGTGTTAAGAAATAGATCAGTGTTGTTTATCTATAAATGAAAATCATGTTATTTTCTGGATTGCTTCAGATGTGTGTTAAAAATGGATCATCATTGTCCATGGTAAGTTGCTGTTTTTTGTTTTCCCTTTCCATAAAGTTTGTGACTTTTTCATATTTAGTGTAGTCTAATAAGAATTAATTCAAAAGTCAGAGCTTTGCATTCTTTTGTCTCTTCCTTTTTCTGCTTTGCTGATCCATTCACCTATATGATTTCCGTAAAGCTTTACATACTTTCTGTCAGTTAGGATTGATAAGAGGGTACATAGAGATTAACCCTTTGATTGCTGCACCCTGTCCACCTACTGCAAAAACTTAACTGTTTGACTCCCACGCCCTGCCTACCAGCTTCCTGCAGGAAGTTGGTGGATAGGGTGAGGAAGTCAAAGGGTTAAGTTTTTGCTTTGTCTATATGGTTGACAATGCAGGATGATGGAGGCAGACTATGGGAATCAAAGGGTTAAATGCATTTTTGGCTGAAAGGAAATGTGAACGGCCTAGTGGCAGTTTCAGGTATTGTAGGTCAGTATTTATGCGTTGCTCTGTGTACTTGGCTGTGTGTATACATTTGTATTCAGTTTTGCTTTTTTCAGTTCCCCTTGGTGATATATTGGGTGAAATGGCTAATGCCAGGGGGCATGTCTTTAGATTAGTTGTGTGTGTGCAATGATAGGTGTACTTGTTTTTCTTTTCCAGGATTTGTTTTTTTCATTGAAGTGTTCAGAAGAGTGTGTTTAGTTTGAGGTGGTTTTAGTCCATATATGCCTTTGAGTCATCATCTAGGCTTAAAATACTGATAACAGTATCAGTAATAATAATGTCATTCTGATGGTACTGAAATGAAGTAGGTAAAATATTGGTATGTTACTGATTTGATGTTTTTAATCCAGCTTAGATTTCTGTTGATTATATACATATATATAATCCAACTATATGTCCATGTATGATTCCATGTTTGCAAGAAAAGGGCCTTCTCTGCAAGGTGGGGAAATAAAAAAGAAAAAGAAAAAAACAACAAACAACAACAACAACAAACCCTAAAAAAAACTGGGAGTGTATTTTTAATGAAATTGAAAAAGGTAAATTTGTGAATATATGAGCTGTTTACGTTTATGAAATATCTCTTTACATACAGATGCAATCTGTATGCCAATATATAGTGGTATATTCAATTAATTCATTACTGTTAATCCTTTGACTCCTGCACCCAATCCATCAGTTGCAAAAACCTTAACCCTTTGACTCCCACATCCTATTCACCAGCTTCCTGCAGGAAGGAGTCAAAGGGTAAAGGTTTTACTCTGCTGACATGATTGACAATGCAGGATACTGGTGGACAGGGTGTGGGAGTCAAATGGTAAAGCAGAAAGATGATGCCTGATTTGTGTGTAGAACTGCTTCTCACCAGTCTTGACTACACAGGTTTTTATGAGTTTGAATCAGGCCCAAGAATAACTTTGTGCCTGTGGTTTTAGTCTACTCATCAGCAAATAGGTGTCCAGCTTTGTTTAGGGCTAGGGTAGGTAAAATATTGAGGGAGGAGACAGGCATCACCCAAATGATGCTGACCTGACTAAAGTTCAGGCCTGTGTCACTTCACTCTCTAATGATCTCAGCGTTTTGGGAGAACTGTTATGTTTTATGTCTGGAAGGTGTATCACTCATCGAAACATTCGATTTCTGCATTGCTATGTTTGGTGTATGTGTTTCAGCTAATTGGAAATTTGTTGTTTGAATAAATATTTGTCAGCATGTGTTCTGTCTGTACATATGTGACTGGTTCTTGTGAACGGGGTCACAAATCGCAATGTGTGAACTGAGATACGGGCCTGAAAAGGTGATGAGGGTCGATCTGGGTGATTTGAGATTTTTGTTCCTACACATTGTCTGACCATTAATCTATCAATTATGGCAAAGATTAAAGTGAAATTTGGGTGAAAGAGTGTTAAAATAACATTTTAAAGTGATAACCCATCGAGAATGTGCAGATTTTTTTCCGTGAAAATGCATGTGTTTGAGCTTTAATTTAGGCCATGAAACCGTACAGGGCCTCAGCATATCGCATACCGTTGGAATCAGCTCGCGAAATAGCTAGTATGTAGTGCAGAATCACTTTATCTATCACTTCACTAAGTTTGATGAAGATAGAATACTGGTTGCTAAGGAAAAAGCAGAGAATTTTGTTGTCCTTCTTTAACTCTGCTTTTCTCAAAATGGCCGTCCCATCACCCACTCCCTTTAAATTACTGTAACTCGCTCAATTTTCCAGTTAGACAGTTGAATTATACATCATTGGAAAGAGCATTTTTTCTGCTTTCCGGTGATATAAATATCTCTATACCCCCCAAAATTAACTTGTGACCCCATTCGTGAGAACAGGTCACATATGTGTGTGTGTGTGTGTGTGTGAGAGAGAGAGAGAGAGAAAGAGGAGAGAGAGAGAAGAGAGAGAGAGAGAGAGAGAGAGAGAGAGAGAGAGAGATTGCATTTTATAAAGGATATAAAGTTTGTATTATTGAAAACAAAAATTCAGAAAACCATGAGATAGTTTCTTTCTTTTATATGTTTATATGCTGCTTGCTGTTGCTGTTGTTGTTGTTTCAGTTGAAAAGAAAGATTGATATGACTGTAGTTTTATAGTTTTTTTTTAATGTTTTTGTATGCAGGGTGAACAATTGTGTAGGTTTTACCAACTACAAGTTCTTTGTCTTGTTCCTGGGGTATGCCCTTGTTTATTGTTTCTACGTGGCCCTGTCTTCACTCAAGTACTTCATTGACTTTTGGACGGTGGGTACTCCATTCTGAAACCCTGTGTATGTGTGTGTGATGCAGTTACTTGCTGTTGTCATACTGTTTTTAGTTTTGTTAGCATGAAAATTATTTCCTAATCTTGCCATTTAAAACAAAACACCACAAAGAAAAAATCTAGAGCAACCCGTGTTTCTCCCAGAAGAGATCCCCACTTTGAAAATCTTGCCTACAAGTTAGCTCGGTGGTGGCACGTTGCATATGAGATTGTTATGTTGTTTGCTTTGTAAATAAAAGTGTGCTTATATGTATATCTATCTATCTATCAATCAATCTATCTATTATCTATCTATCTATCTATCTATCTATCTATCTATCTATCTATCTATCTATCTATTATCTATCTATCTATATAGGCTATACATATATATTATATATGTGTGTGTCTGTGTGTGTGTGTGATTTTACTGTTTTGAATTTGGAGCATTTATCTTAGTCATCTTACTGTCTTCATAACTCAGGTTGCCTTATTTTTTTTTAGTGTATATATGTATGTGTAAATTTATTGTTTTAGACAAAGCAAAAGTTGTGATTGAACATAATGTGTGCTTAGTTGTCATTCACCGGCCACATAAAAACTAGCCTATTCACACTACTCTTCTTGATGCTCACACCATTAATGTTTCATCAGTTTCCCTCTCCCCCCATTCCCATCTCAAGACCTTGTCAATTGCAAGATTTTGTGCAGGCTCAAGGCATCTGCTAGATAATTATTGGCAGATATGGGTGGAGCACTTATGGAATTGTCTGAGTGCTATGAATTCCTCTTGAACAAACTCCAAACTTGCACATGAAATATTCATTTTCTCAGTGTATTTAATGTCTTTTCACACACTCTCACACATACAAACACATACACACACATGCATGCATGCACGTGTGCGCGCACACACACTTTTTTGCTTATGCATCCATGTACACACACATGCACGCACGCACGCGCGCGCACACACACACACACACACACACACACACACACACACACACACACACACACACACACACAACACACACACACACACACCCCACACACACACACACACCACACACACCCCTTTTTTGCATACGCATCCATGTATGCATACCCTCACTAACGCACATACACATGCACACATACACACACACACATGCATGCACACTTGCATTTGAATTTGTGTGTTCACTTTTATGTATTCATGATGATATATTATATGTAAGTTGGCCTAAGTGCTGATAGTAGACTGTTGTACAACAAAGTTTCATTTCATATCAGTTTCATTTCATGTAATTTCAGTTCTTTCACCATCAGTCTTTTTGTCCTTTACTGTCTGTTTTTCAGAACCTCTCCTTCCTTTCCTTTCCTATGTGTATGCCTCAGTTTTCTCACCATCTAATTGGAACCAGTGTATGTCTTGAAACCAAATCTTATCCATGCTGGAGTGTCACTTTGCCTTGTGTGTGTTTTCAGGGTGGGTCAGATCGTGGCTTGGAGCGTTTTCACATCTTGTTCCTGTTCTTTGTGTCCGTCATGTTCGGCATATCCCTCATCTCCCTGTTCTGCTATCACCTCTACCTGGTATTTCACAACAGGTCCACTCTTGGTGAGTGTGTGCTTTTTTGGATTATTTGATTTTTTTCCTTGTTGGTTGTTTTGTTGTTTTTGTTTTTGTTGTTGTTGCCATTCTTTGCACCACTGAACTGTCTTTGCCTCTTTGCTGCTCATTTTGGTTCTGCAACATGCCAGGTTTATTCAGTCAAACTCCCAGTGCCAGGATCTGCATGAGGCAGTGATGTCAAGCTGTTATAAGGCCACCCGTCAGAGGACATTGCATTGCTACCATGTGATTTTGGTGTAATTTTGCGGTGGGGTATTCTGATCCAGCATGCACAGGACATTGGTCTGATATGTCCATATTAATGACGTGAATCACTCAGTTGCTGAGTCAAGAGTGGGAGAGTGCTTTACCTTGATTAGGGACTGCCACCAGTTCTGTCTTGTGATGACCCTATAAGGGCCACAACACCAGGACTACCACCAGTCTGTCCCATGATGACCCTTAAGTCACTGACACCAGGACTGCCACCAGTTCTGCCCTGTGATGACCCTATAAGGGTCACGACACCAGGACGCCGCCAGTTCTGTCCTATGATGACCCTACAAGGGCCACCAATACCAGGACTACCACCAGTCTGTCCTATGATGACCCTATAAGGGTCACCAACACCAGGACCCCCACTAGTTCTGTCCTGTGACGACCTTATAAGGGCCACCAACACCAGGACCGCCACCAGGGATAGTACTGCAGTTCCATACCTGGTAGCAGATTCTGCATATCCAGGTGATGATACAATCCCCTCCACCTTTGAGTATCTTTGCTGTTATGCTGGTAAACTGAGTGGATTTGTTGTTCGTCAGTGTCATGATAACTTTTGTCGTCTTGTCTTCAGTGAAGTCTTGACAGGAAGCAAGTGAAATGGGTCTTAATCGTTTTGCTGCCAAAGTGTAAATAAAAGGTGATCGCCTGTGTCACGGAGTTTAAACATCTTGACTTAAAATATAAAAAATTCATATCTCTCAGCCAGCCCAGAAAACCCCACAACACTATAAATTTTCTTGTTCAGTATACTTTACAACACACCAGGAGCGGCAGTACTTTCGTTTTTACGTTCGCCAGTGATATAATGTCACTTCGACTCTTATCTGGGTCAAGTCCGACTTTGGACATCAACACCGAAATATCGCCTGTATGCGCAAACTTATCGTCATTTTCACTCTTATCCACAGACTGCAAATCAGAATCAGCTCCACAAGTAATGATTTCTGCAACTTCTTTTGCTGCAGAAGTTGTTTTTCGGGTCCGATCGACGCTCGGTGTTGAAGTGAGTCCGTCTGCCATTGTTTACACTCGCTGAATAGTAATCAGCTGTAGGGGGTCACATTTTCAACCACACGGGCAGAAAAGACCGTAAAACATCACACATACATAATTAGCATCTCTTTAATAGAGGGAATACTGAAGTTTCCGTTGATATCTCATACGTCACTGAAAGTGTTGGGGTTTTCTGGCTAAAAATAGGAAAAGTCGCCGACCGAATATTCGGTCGGTGGCACTGAAGGCATACGTTTCTTCCGACCGAATATTCAGTCGGAAGCACTGAACAGGTTAAGTCTTGGATGGGGTTTGGTGGCTCAGGTCTTTGAAATGTTGAGCCCATCTTGCAAGCTTTGTGTTCACCCTTCAGTAGTTGCATGCTGTCTTTTGCATCCAGAGCCTGTTTTCGGAGTACCTGACATCATCTCTGCAGTCTGATAGACAGCTTGCATGTCGTTACATTTGGTGGCTTCTTCACCGTTTTTCCGCTTGTTTGTCAGCCCATTCCCTTTCGTCTTTCTGAACACTTCAATTCACCTCTCTGTACTCTTATCTGCGTACGGTAGTGGGCTTCTTCATCAGAGGACTCTATCTGCTTACAGTAGTGGCCTGCTTCATCAGAGGAGCGCTTGTATCTTTTCTGGTGGAGTTTTCTCCTTTCAGCCGTCAGATTCCATTCAGTGACTTCTTGAAACCTGAGAGAGATCTCTTTCCCAGCAATTGACATGGCATCTTTTCAGCTTGTCTTGCCACTCTGTTGTCCCCAGCATTGGTTCAGCCTAAGGCGGAGAGTCTGTTGTTCAGGAAAGCTTGGAACTGAGCCTCCGTATTGGGGTGTTAGAGTTTGCAGGTGTCATAACGTGTAGGTTTTGTTTTTTAGTTTCCTTCTGCCTCTTCAGCATGATGTTGAGCTTTGCTATGGCTGAGTGGTGGCTGCTGCACACATTTGTTCCACCATACACAATATGTCCTGCATTTAAGATGCTGTATACTTCAGCCCAGTTGCAGTTTGTCTGTTTACTTACTTACTCATAACTTACTGCCAATTGATTTGGTCTTGTTTACTTACTCATAACTTATTGCCAATTGATTTGGTCTGTTTACTTACTCATAACTTACTGCCAATTGATTTGGTCTGTTTGTTTACTCATAACTTATTGCCAATTGATTTGGTCTGTTTACTTACTCATAACTTACTGCCAATTGATTTGGTCTGTTTACTTACTCATAACTTACTGCCAATTGATTTGGTCCGTTTGTTTACTCATAACTTATTGCCAATTGATTTGGTCTGTTTACTTACTCATAACTTATTGCCAATTGATTTGGTCTGTTTACTTACTCATAACTTACTGCCAATTGATTTGGTCTGTTTACTTACTCATAACTTACTGCCAATTGATTTGGTCCGTTTGTTTACTCATAACTTATTGCCAATTGATTTGGTCTGTTTACTTATAACTTACTGCCAATTGATTTGGTCTGTTTGTTTACTCATAACTTATTGCCAATTGATTTGGTCTGTTTACTTACTCATAACTTACTGCCAATTGATTTGGTCTGTTTACTTACTCATAACTTATTGCCAATTGATTTGGTCCGTTTGTTTAATTACTTACTCATAACTTACTGCCAATTGATTTGGTCTGTTTGTTTAATTACTTACTCATAACTTACTGCCAATTGATTTAGTCTGTTTATTTACTCATAACTTACTGCCAATTGATTTGGTCTGTTTACTTACTCATAACTTACTGCCAGTTGATTTGGTCTGTTTGTTTATTTACTCATAACTTACTGCCAGTTGATTTGGTCTGTTTACTTACTCATAACTTACTGCCAATTGATTTGGTCTGTTTGTTTACTTACTCATAACTTACTGCCAGTTGATTTGGTCTGTTTGTTTATTTACTCATAACTTACTGCCAGTTGATTTGGTCTGTTTACTTACTCATAACTTACTGCCAGTTGATTTGGTCTGTTTGTTTACTTACTCATAACTTACTGCCAGTTGATTTGGTCTGTTTACTTACTCATAACTTACTGCCAGTTGATTTGGTCTGTTTGTTTATTTACTCATAACTTACTGCCAGTTGATTTGGTCTGTTTACTTACTCATAACTTACTGCCAGTTGATTTGGTCTGTTTACTTACTCATAACTTACTGCCAGTTGATTTGGTCCGTTTGTTTACTTATAACTTACTGCCAATTGATTTGGTCTGTTTACTTACTCATAACTTATTGCCAATTGATTTGGTCTGTTTACTTACTCATAACTTATTGCCAATTGATTTGGTCTGTTTACTTACTCATAACTTATTGCCAATTGATTTGGTCCGTTTGTTTACTTATAACTTATTGCCAATTGATTTGGTCTGTTTACTTACTCATAACTTACTGCCAGTTGATTTGGTCTGTTTGTTTACTTACTCATAACTTACTGCCAGTTGATTTGGTCTGTTTGTTTACTTACTCATAACTTACTGCCAGTTGATTTGGTCTGTTTACTTACTCATAACTTATTGCCTATTGATTTGGTCCGTTTGTTTACTTATAACTTATTGCCAATTGATTTGGTCTGTTTACTTACTCATAACTTATTGCCAATTGATTTGGTCCGTTTGTTTACTTATAACTTATTGCCAATTGATTTGGTCTGTTTACTTACTCATAACTTACTGCCAGTTGATTTGGTCTGTTTGTTTACTTACTCATAACTTACTGCCAGTTGATTTGGTCTGTTTGTTTACTTATTCATAACTTACTGCCAATTGATTTGGTCTGTTTACTTACTCATAACTTATTGCCAATTGATTTGGTCCGTTTGTTTACTTATAACTTATTGCCAATTGATTTGGTCTGTTTACTTACTCATAACTTATTGCCAATTGATTTGGTCCGTTTGTTTACTTATAACTTATTGCCAATTGATTTGGTCTGTTTACTTACTCATAACTTACTGCCAATTGATTTGGTCCGTTTGTTTACTTATAACTTACTGCCAATTGATTTGGTCTGTTTACTTACTCATAACTTATTGCCAATTGATTTGGTCTGTTTACTTACTCATAACTTATTGCCAATTGATTTGGTCCGTTTGTTTACTTACAACTTACTGCCAATTGATTTGGTCTGTTTACTTACTCATAACTTACTGCCAATTGATTTGGTCTGTTTACTTACTCATAACTTATTGCCAATTGATTTGGTCCGTTTGTTTACTTATAACTTATTGCCAATTGATTTGGTCTGTTTACTTACTCATAACTTACTGCCAATTGATTTGGTCCGTTTGTTTACTTATAACTTACTGCCAATTGATTTGGTCTGTTTACTTACTCATAACTTATTGCCAATTGATTTGGTCTGTTTACTTACTCATAACTTATTGCCAATTGATTTGGTCCGTTTGTTTACTTACAACTTACTGCCAATTGATTTGGTCTGTTTACTTACTCATAACTTACTGCCAATTGATTTGGTCCGTTTACTTACTCATAACTTACTGCCAATTGATTTGGTCCGTTTGTTTACTTATAACTTATTGCCAATTGATTTGGTCTGTTTACTTACTCATAACTTATTGCCAATTGATTTGGTCCGTTTGTGTACTTATAACTTACTGCCAATTGATTTGGTCCGTTTGTTTACTTATAACTTATTGCCAATTGATTTGGTCTGTTTACTTACTCATAACTTATGCCAATTGATTTGGTTTGTTTACTTACTCATAACTTATTGCAAATTCATGTTGTTACATATTTGTTTATTTTATCCACGTGTTGTTATTTCAGAGGCATTTCGAGCGCCAGTGTTTCAGACAGGGCCGGACAAAGACGGCTTCAGTCTAGGAGCTGGCGCCAATTTTAGAGAAGTGTTTGGAGAGAAACCCAAGTTATGGTTCCTGCCAGTGTCTAGCAGGTATTGCATGCACGTGATTCAGACATACGTCCCTTGTTATGCCCCTTTGTTGTTTGCTAAAGTAATAGCATGCGTTTCCTAGATGTGGCAGATTGTGGCTCCACGTGCTGTACAACCAAATGGAATTTCAATTTTTTTCTTGTTATTGGGCAGTTTTGATACTGCTCTGATAAAAAGATGTGATAGCCATAGTAGTTAGGATGTAAGACTTCTAAATGGACGATCTAGTTTGATTTTGCTGGGGTACAGCCTAGTGAGCAGAAGGGTAAAGATATTTCTCATCTCCCAGGTCAACACATTTGCAGACCTCATCACCCTTCGCATGAATATGTACGCAAAACGTATACTTGCATTAAAGATCCTGAAAGCCAAGTCAGTGTTCGGTGCCTGTGGAAACACAAGACCCAGCATGCACATCTACCAAAGGAGGACTAAGTAGACTGTGCAGCTGCTTAACACCTGCACAGTGTGGGCCAAATAACTTGCGTATAATTTACCTGAGAAAGAGAAAACATTGCTCAGGTCAGAACAAAAAATCCAGAGTGCTGGCCCTAGCTGTCCACTTTTTCAAGAAGTTATGTCAAGAGAAATCAGTCACATGTGTATTGATTTGTTGCCAGATTACTACATACAATAAAAAGAACACAAAATCATGTTTGTCAGTCGCTTTTTCTACCTCCTAAAGAGCATACTATTTGACATTTCAGTTTTAGGTTTTAATAATTTCATTCTAGAGTTCAAACGGTGTGTGTGTCAGCAGTATGCGTATTGCACTTAAAAAAAATTAATACAATAGTCATAGTTAGGTCATCAGGAATAAGAACAGAGTAATATAATAAGAGCAACAAAAAAACAAGCAAACTAAGAATAACAAAGAAAAATTAGGAGAAAAATTTAATGTTTAACACAAGTGTGTATGAATCTTTTAACACACACACACACACACACACACACACACACACACACACACACACACACACACACACCCCACACACACACACACACACAGAGTTTATAATCTGACCTGACTTCGAAAAGTCATAAGCATAATCTCTACTGCTTTAACCCTTTCCCATTTTAGCCCGCCAACAGGAAAACCCCGATTTTTATTTACGCCTGCCGCAACCCGCCGCCTGTCACTTAGGCCTGGTGGGGAATTTCCATCACGCTCTAAGCACTAGGGGTTACACACACCTCATGAATGAAGTTTCCCGCGAAAGTCAGGATAAACCAATGAAAGAATGATACTGAGTTTGGTACCAGACATCGCCTCATTTACAAGATATCGGTCAGCGTCTGACCTTTTCATTCACACGCTTTCGGAAATCTCCGAATAGTAGGAAGAGTTTCTGAGCAGAATCTGCAAATGGGAAAGGGTTAAAGATGTTTTTGAAAGAGGTATGTTATGATGCAGATATTTACTTTATCTTAAAAGACAATGGGCTGGAGTTCCATGTTGTTAAGCCAAGAAAGAGAGGGATTTCATTCCACAAATGATTAAATAGAACCTCAGTTGTGACATGTATGTTGGTGTGGTATTCACATTTAGCAATTGAAAGCAAAGTGTGGCAACTTTGTGTGCAATTGGATGCCAGTATTGTTTCAAACAGCATATTGTCTCCTTTATCAAAAATCACCTAAGTCATAAAACTGCTGCTGAGAAACTGCAGCTTGATTATATCATGGATGTTTGGAATGTCTGAATTTCCATTTAAAGTTTGTGTTAGTTTTGTAAAGGTTTGTTTTTGTTTCTGATTTTTTTTAAGGTTTGTTTACCGTTTGGTTGTGGCAGGATTAGTTAACTGTTGTTTCTTTCTTTCTTTCTTTTGTGTATTTCTTTTTATCTTCTGTCTTTTTTTGCTTTCATTTTTGTTTCCTGTTTTAGAATTTTTGTTTAGTTCTGACATAAAAGACATATCCTGAATACATCATGATTGAAATATAACTTCATCAGTTTATGGTCTTCGAGTATTTATTATATGTTTTGTAAATAACTGTCATGAAAGCAGTGTTGTACATAGCCTGCAACTGCAGAGATTTCTTGCTGATAAAACATAGCTAATTTTTTATGAGAAGAATTACTGTTGATGTGTTTGTCTGCTGATTTGTTTGTTTGTATGTTTGTTTTATGTTTAAGCATGAAAATTGTTGATTGTACATATGCATGCAGACCTTGTGAATAATTTGTGTGTGTTCATGTTAGGCATACATTTTATCACGGACAAAAGCACTCTCTGTCCATTTTGTCTGTTACTTTTCTCTGCATTTGATTCATCTTTTAATTCCACTTTTTTTATGAATGTCATTTCATCAGATTTTACTTCTACTCAGGCTTTTAAAAAATGCAAAAGCTTTCAACAAGGCTAATAAAATGTGATGCAACATAGGAAAATAAGGTTCAGTTGTCAAAGTT
>CM060310.1:26046502-26076502 GCA_030674185.1 Monoplex corrugatus
TTGATTATCATGCACGCACCCTCACTTTCACACTCACATACTCGCACATACACACTGCACTTATCATGCTCACACTGTCACTCTCGCAGTGATCAACGCGCACATACATGCTGCACTTGGTTATCATGCACATACTCATACACACAAACATACACATGCATGCGCATGCGCACGCACGCACATGCTCACCATGCTGCACTGCACACACTTACAGTGATGCACATAAACATGTGCACCCTGCACACTTGAATGCACACATGCACTCTCACACACACTCTCAAATAAAATACAGTCACAGAAATACACACACACACACACGAACGCACGCATGCATGCACGCACACACACGCGCACACACACACAGCACGCACATTGTTGGAGATGAACAAATTTGTCTTTATCTCATACTTCCCTACTCTTTACCCTCCCCCCCAAAAACAACAACAACAACAACAACAACAACAACACACACACACACACACACACACACACACACACACACACACACACACACACTCACTCACTCACTCTTGCTTCTATTCAGTCTCTTTTCCTGTCATTTTTCCCTGAGTCTTTCTTTTTTTTTTATATTAAATTTGTGATCAACTTCTTTTGTTTATTTCTAAAAAGCGATATGTAAGGAATGTACTTTTCTTCATCAATTGGGCGGTAAGTTAAAATAATTGAAAAAAAGAAACAACAAAGCAAAATCATCAAACTTGAAGGTTTTTCCATAACCCAGAGGTCATGGGAGAGTGAGGTGGTAGACACCTCAGCTTTTCTTGGGGCTAGCAGTGTATAAGAGCAGTGCCTATCTTTTCTCCTTCACTACTTTATCTTCAGGGTCAGGTACCCATTCACAGCTGGGTAGACTGGCGGCTGCACATACAGAACTTTTCCCAAGTCTGGGCTTAAATTCATGCAGTCTTGTTTGGCATGAGGTCTGCCTCTCTCTAACTGAATGCATGCCTGATGAAGAAACGGAAAATGTTTATCTGCGTTACATTGTAAGGACTTCCTTTGTGTCACTGAGTGAATAAAACTGGATCTTTCTGGCTGGTGAAAAAATTGATTAACCAACAGTGAAATTTGATTGTTGACTTTGCTGTGTGGTTGGTCATCAAGTTACATGTTTAGTCTTTAATGACCTGTTCAGGTCGACAAGGAATGTGGGAATTTGTGTGTGCACAGTGTGTGTGGTGTGTGTGTGTGTGTGCATGTTGTGTGTGTGTGTGTGTGTGTGTGTGTGTATCAGTGCGTACATGTGAGTGCTGAGAGACTGCGTTTGTGTGTGGTGTGTGTGTGTGTGTGTGTGTGTGTGTGTGTGTGTGTGTGTGTGTGTGTGTTGTCTGTGTTTATCGGTGTATACATGTTAGTGCACATGTATTGGGGTTTGTTGTGTGTGTGTGTGTGTGTGTGTGTGTGTGTGTGTGTGTGTGTGTGTGTGTGCACGCACGTGCATGAGCATGCTTGCCTTTGTGCGTGGGAATACACCTAAAATAGTCTATATTGTTTGTTGTCCTGTAATCAAAGTATAAACACACAACACATTTGTACACAAATACTAATCCAGACAATCCCCCCCCCCCCCCACACACACACACATGCAGGCAATAACAGCAATATATTGAAAGGAAACAATGTAACAATTTGCATTGCACTATATCTTCACTATTATGATAGCTTTCATGCTATTAAAAGTAATATCTGCTTTGGTTTTCAGCCTTGGGGACGGGGTGACGTACCCGACTCGGACAGTAGACAATGACGATGACAATTTGTTAGCAGCCCGACAGCGCTGGATGGAAGAGGGAGGAGATGAGTTTGGACCAGGTGAGAATCCTAAAGAATAAGCTCTGGCACTCTGGTAATGGAATGATCAGGCTGGGAAAGTGTCCTCTTGCCAAGACAAGCTGATATTGCACGTAACCTATACCAAAAAACATTCGGATATTTTTTTGTTTGATTTATATTTTAACCCATTGATGCCCGCAGCCTGTTCACCAGCATCCTGCATTGTCAAGTGTGCTAGCTAAGCAAAACGTTAACCCTTTGACTCCCTCACCCTGTCCACTGGTTTCCTGCAGGAAATTGGTCGATAGGGTGTGGAAGTCAAATAGTAAAGTTTTTGCTGTTGCTGGATAGCATGTGGAAGTCAAAGTGTTAAAGAACATACCCTGGTTAAGGTTGTTACATAAGCTAGAGGTTGTAGGAGAGGGGGTATGGGAGACCTCATCTTTACTCAGGTCTGGCGTTATAGTGGTGGAGCCCATCTCCACAGTAACTTATTATAAAAAGAGATTGTCAGAATGGCTTGACCATCTTGTTTTGATTTGGAAAAAAACAACAACCAAACAAATAGACAAAAAAAAACCTGGTTAAAAAGTGTACTCTTATTTGTCCTCATCAAATGTGAATTTTCTACTGTAATGTTTGTATAAAAAGTGAGTGTGGAATGGCTTACCCATTTGAAACATGCCACCAGTTTTAGAACATTAAATTTTTCTTGTATGTTTTCATGCACAGAGAGTGGGGCCCCTGAAGATAACCAGTGACCATGGACAGTCACCTGACAGAAATCATATCATGGGTCAGTATACCTGTGTTGTTGTGACTGTGCAAGTGTCTGGCTGGCAGTGCATGCAGTGTCCTGAAGTACCATAATAAGTGTAGGATAAAATGTGATGCAGCATGGGGAAACCCTTCAAAAGGTACAGCCAGCCGTTCATAGCTATGGCTGATAAGGGTTGTATATGGTCAAAATTGGATCAGCTGAGAGCTTATCATATTTCACATTTTAAAAAATATAATCTTCAATTTCCTGAAGTTTTATTGAATCTGGTTACTGAAAGCACCATAGAAAGCAATTTTTTTTAATTGAAAAATGTCTTTTTTTAAAGAATTTTATGAGTACATGATTTTCCTTGTCAAAAATGCATTTACAAAGTTCATACGTGTGTAAAAAGAACACTGTTATAGATGTATTAATTTAGCTTTTTACACGTTACTTCATAACTTTGAAATTTGGAAGTAAGATGAATTAAAAAGTCAAAAATAAAAATTTTGTGCTTTAGCTTGGTTTGCCCATGCTGGATCATGTTAAAAAGTGCTCATCTGGTAAGCAAGAGGTCTCAGGTCTGATTTTTGTAGCACATGACTTTTTCCCCCACCCCCACTCCATTAGACCATTCCTGGTAGTCTTGGTACTAATCTCAAGTAAGAAGATAAATGAAAGTCCTGTATGAAATAAGTAACAAAGTGACGTAAAAGTTCTTTGTGTCAATTTTTGTGAGTATCCACTTTGATAGGGAGCCCTTTGACTGCCACATCCTGTCCACCAGCATTGCACATTGTCAACCATGCTAGCAAAGCAAAAACTTAAGCCTTTGACTCCCTAACCCTATCCACCAGCTTCCCACTGTTGAGTTTTTGCAGTTGGTGGATAGGGTGTGTGGAGGCAAAGAGTTAAGTGAAAAGTAAATGTGTGCACATTTGCGACAATAGCGTTGATTGTTGTTGACTGTCAAAAGGAAAAAAAATTCACTACTCATCAGAGATGATATTCAGGCTTGGCAAAAACTTACTGCTTGCACAAGCATGGACCAAACAGCCAGAACAATACAGAGGCATATGAAAAGATGTTGCCTTAACACCAAAGGACATTTAATGCTTCCAGAATATGGTGAAAAGGAGATCCTCTGTGTGTGTGTGTGTGTGTACGTGTGTGTGTGTGTGTGTGTGTGTGTGTGTGTGTGTGTGTGTGTGTGTGAACCCACTTGTATATTTGCACCTGCGCACGAGAAAGTGAAATGTCAGTGTGATTTTATACATGTGTGTTCGTATGAATGGTGCCTGCATGCACGGTTGAGAAGAAGAGAAGAGGACACACATGAGAGCATGTATGCATACACATGTATGTTTTTCATTTTAATTATACACTGTGGCGAGACCATAGTAGTAGCATCAGGCTCACCACAAAAATAGCTGTGTAACAGACACTTGTTCTGAGAACCTTGTGGCACTGCTGCAAGACTTGGCCTGCTTTCCAGCGACACATTCAGCAACTAGAACTGTCCCAATAGCTGCACAAGTCTAGCTACATATGTTGACCTGGACATCAGAAAAACCTTCACCCTGTACCTACCAGGTGTTGTCCAAGAAGTTTCAAACTCAGACCCTCCCTGACTAGATAAAAGTCTGATGTCATAACCACTTCACTATCGTGCCCATCAAGATATGTTGTAAATGTCAGTGTTGTGATACATTTTTGCTATGTGAAGATTTCTTTCCTTTTTTGTATTTGTATGTTTCTTGTCTTACAGGTGCTGAGCAAAATGAACAAGTCATTGGACATGAGTTGAAAAGATGGTAGCAGCAGCAGCAGCAACAACAGTTCCACCAAAATTTCTATTATCTTTTTACAGTTTTAGAATTTTTTCTTTTGATTCATGTGCTGTCTTTAATTCTCTGTAGTGGTGTGTTGTTGTGTGGGGTGTGTGTGTGTGTGTGTGTGTGTGTGTGTGTGTGTGTGTGTGTGTGTGTGGTGTGTGTGTTGTGTGTGTGTGTGTGTGTGTGTGTGTAGTGTGTGTGTTGTGTGGTTGTGTGGAGAACAGAGGTGTGTATGTTAATGTGTGTGTGCGTTTACAGTTTTAGATTTTTGTTTTTGTTCTGTATGTGCTTTAATTATTGTGTGTGTGTGTGTGTGTGTGTGTGTGTGTGTGTGGTGTGTGTGTGTTGTGTGTGTGTGTGGTGTGTTATGTTACCAAGTTTGGCTTGTTGATTGGTTGGTTGGTTTTGTGTGTGTGTTTATGTGTGTGTGTGCGTATTTGTGTGTGTGAGCTGGCGCTTATGAACACGAGGGGAGGGGAGGGCATGCCATGTCTGTTATCTTTGTTCTTTTAATTTTTCATTGTGTTTGGTATTCTGCTGATCTTGTGAATAGTTTTGATGAAAACGGAATAGATTCTGATTCTGCAGAACTGGTTGGCCCTGTCTTGTATGCTCATTTTGCCAATATTGGAATATACACATGAGAGTTAAGAATTGTGCCAGTGCTTTGTGTGTGTGTGTTTGTGTGTGTGTGTGTGTGTGGCGCGTGTGTGTGTGTGTGTGTGTGTGTGTGTGTGTGTGTGTGTGTGTGTGTGTGTATTTTTCATTTGTGATAGTAGTAATGTTCAGTAGAAAATCAAAACTTAAAATTGTATTGCTTGAAGACGATTTATGATCCATACATGAATTTTATATAGTCAGAAGTCTGTGCATTTCTTTTCACTATCTTCTCGTATATATACCTGTTTATGAGTCTCTGTCTGTCCTTCTGTGTTTGGCTGTCTGTGAAATAAACACATGCGCAAGCATAGACATACACAAACATACATGTACAAGCACACAGTGAGAAAATGGACACCCAAACACACATGTATGCATATACCATGGTGTGAATGTATCGTGTATGTTGATTTACTATCTTTGGATAATAAATCATATACATGTCTGTCTTTCTGCCCATCCATTTATTTTTCTGTGTAACACAACATGATGAGTTCCCTTCTAGAATGTTCATGTACAAAAATCAGTTCCATTGTTTAATTGTATGCCTGTGCCATGCAGAGAGAGAGAGAGAGAGGAGGAGGAAGAGGAGAGAGAGAGGGAGAAAGAGAGAGAGAGGAGAGAGAGAGAGAGAGAGGAGAGAGAGAGAGAGAATGTGTTCTTGCATTTTGGGTGTAACTTAGCAAATAACAAAAGGTTATCACTGGGCTGTTGTATGTATGTGTGTGTGGTGTGTGTGTGTTGTGTGTGTGTGTGTGTGTGTGTGTGTGTGTGTGTGTGTGGTGTGTGTGTGTGTGTGTGTGTGTGTGTGTGTGTGGTGTGTATGCTTTAAGTGAGTAAATGCGTCTGTGAGATCATAAATGTAAGAGAAAAGATTTTTCAGTTGTCATTTCCCTGTTTAAAACCCTTACTGATACTTTGTTTGGATCACATCTGCGGCATTAAAATTGACATTTTTTTTTTCACTTGTTTTACATGTTTTGTACAGTATGAAACGTGGTTGTATAGTTTTAAGAGAATTTTAGTCCTTCATAGCCATGGCTGTCTTAGATTACTGACCAGCACATCTGCTGGTTTCCCAGTGATTCTTTCTTTGATGCTGATGATTTTTTTCTTTCCTCTTAGAGTCTGTGAAATCCAACGAGTTAACCCTTTGACTTTTGCACCCTATCTACCAACTGCTAAAACTTAACCCTTTGATTCCCTCACCTATCCACAGCTTCCTGCCGGAAGCTGGTGAATAGGGTGAGGAAATCAAAGGGTTAAGTTTTTACTTTCCTAGCATGATGATTGGGTATGCAGGATGCTGGTGGACAGGGTGTGGGAGTCAAAGGGTTAACTACTTAATTTTCACATTCACTTGTCCCTTGATTCAGGGGTGAGTGGTTGAGGTATCGCAGATGATTTTCTGATGATTTTCTTCCATCTCTTTCTGTCCTTTGTAGCAATCCTGGAGTCCATATTTATGATTTCCTTCTGTCTCTGTCCTTTGTAGTAATCCTGGAGTCCATATTTATGATTTCCTTCTGTCTCTGTCCTTTGTAGTAATCCTGGAGTCCATATTTATGATTTCCTTCTGTCTCTGTCCTTTGTAGTAATCCTGGAGTCCATATTTATGATTTCCTTCTGTCTCTGTCCTTTGTAGTAATCCTGGAGTCCATATTTATGATTTCCTTCTTTCTCTCTGTCCTTTGTAGTAATCCTGGAGTCCATATTTATGATTTCCTTCTGTCTCTGTCCTTTGTAGTAATCCTGGAGTCCATATTTATGATTTCCTTTCTTCCATCTTTCTCTGTCCTTTGTAGTAATCCTGGAGTCCATATTTATGATGTCTTCATTCTGTCTGTCCTTTGTAGTAATCCTGGAGTCCATTATGTTTTATGTTCCTTGATTCCTTATCCATCTTTCTTCTGTCCCTTTGTAGTAATCCTGGAGTCCATATTTATGATTGTCTTGTTTCATCCTCTTCTCTGTCCTTTGTAGTAATCCTGGAGTCCATATTTATGATTTCTTCATCTTTTCTGTCCTTTGTAGTAATCCTGGAGTCCATATTTATGATTTCCTTCATGTCTCTGTCCGTTGTAGTAATCCTGGAGTCCATATTTATATGATTTTCTTCCATCTCTTCTGTCCTTTGTAGTAATCCTGGAGTCCAGATTTATGATTTCCTTCATCTCTGTCTCCTTTGTAGTAATCCTGGAGTCCATATTTATGATTTCTGTTTTCTCATCTTCTCTGTTATTTTGTAGTAATCCTGGAGTCCATATTTATGATTTCCTTGATTTCTTCCATGTTCTCTGTCCTTTGTAGTAATCCTGGAGTCCATATTTATGATTTTCTTTCATCTTTTCGTCCTTTGTAGTAATCCTGGAGTCCATATTTATGATTTCCTGTGATTTCCTTCCATCTCTCTCTGTCTTTGTAGTAATCCTGGAGTCCATATTTATGATTTTCTGTATTCTTCCTGTCTCTTGTCCTTTGTAGTAATCCTGGAGTCCAATTTATGATTTTCTTTCATCTCTGTCCTTTGTAGTAATCTTGGAGTCCAATTTATGATTTTCTTTCATCTCTCTCTGTCTTTGTAGTAATCCTGGAGTCCAGATTTATGATTTCCTTCCATCTCTGTCTGCCTTTGTAGTAATCTGGAGTCCAATTTATGATTTTCTTTCATCTCTCTGTTTTGTAGTAATCCTGGAGTCCAGATTTATGATTTCCTTTCCATCTTCTCTGTCCATGTATAGTAATCTGGAGTCCATATTTATGATTTTCTTTCATCTCTTCTTTTGTAGTAATCCTGGAGTCTATTATTTTATGATTTTCTTTCATCCTCTGTCCGATTATAGTAATCCTGGAGTCCATTTTATGATTTTCCTTCCATCTTCTTGTCCTTTGTAGTAAACCTGGAGTCCCTAAATCTGGCCCTATCCACTCTCTGGCATTGTCTCAACTCTTTCTGTCTGCATCTCTCCTGCCTTCTGTGCCTTGCAGGATTGTCTTTGCTTCGAAAATGTATGGACACTGTCAGTCTGTCCTTGCACATGACATGACATGTAAAAACAACTACGTGTTCAGCAGATAGATCTTTTTTTTTTCCTCCGTGAATTTCAGGGGCACTGAGCAATACAAATTTCAGCTGATTTAACTTATTTTGGTTTTTCGTGCTTCAGTCTTGTTTATTCTGATATTTTGGGAGATTGAATATAAGAGGAGGAAGTGGGACTTCCCCTCGATCAAAATGGGGGATTTTAATTCGTTATCACCCTTTGATAAACAACTTGCCATATCTTACAAGTGCATACAGTTCGGAGAGACCGTGCTAAGTGCAAAATACTTGACTGGGTGAACAAGAAATTGGTAAAGAGACTGCATGTGTGTGTTTGTATGTGTTGTGTGTGTGTGTGTGTGTGTGTATGTGTGTGTGTGTTGCTATTCTTCTTTCATTTTGACTGTGTGCCACTGCCCTACGCCAGTCATTTTGCGGTCTAACACACAGCCAGACCTACCCAAACTGCAGTCACTATGGTATCTGAGAGCAGGGCATTTATTTTAACTTAATCATGGTCAGTCATTGTTTCTTGATGGAAAATGAGATCAAAGGTTCCCGTTTCTTTGCCATTTTTGTGTAATGTGTGTGTGTATATATGTGTGTCTGTGTGTATGTGTATATGCATTTATATATGTATATATATCTCTCTCGGTCTGTGTATATGCATGTGTATATGTCTCTCTGTCTGCTCTGTTCTCTCTATCTCTCTCTCTCTCTCTCTCTCTATGTATATGCATGCATATTTTAATAGCGCATAACTTAATCCTTTGACGTCCTGCACTCTATCCTTCCTGCAGGAAGCTGGTGGATTAGGTGAGAGAGTCAAAGGTTAAGGTTTTGCTTTCCTAGCATGGAAAACAGTGCAGGATGCTGGTGGACAGGGTGCAAGAGTCATATATATTACAAGTGCGTAAACTCGGCGATAGGGAGATACCATACTAAACACAAAATACTTGACTGGGTGGTTGAGAAATTGGTGAAAAGTCAAATCCACTTTCAGTAAATATACTTACCACATCTTACAGCTAATACCCATCTGCATACCCTGCTCTCCTCTACTTATCGATTGGCAACAGATATTCCTGTTTTGACCTACTTCGTCAAAGAGGAAGAGGGCCACCCGGACCCGAACAGGGTAGTAGATAAGGGTAGGCACAGCAGTGGCATCTTGTGATTGACGTCTTTTCACCGATTTTTCGACCACCCAGTAGTGTATTTGGCAGTCAGTATGGTCTCTCACGATCGCTGAACTTGTGCACTTGTAAGAGATGATGAGATGATGATCATGCGCCATGGTTGGCCCTGTCCCCCATGGCGTTGGCGATCATGGACTTTCTCTGTCTGTTGTTGCCTCAAGCATCTCTTCCACCCTCCTTGTCTTCAGCCACTCTGCAAGTCCGTCTAGTATTTTCTCCCTGGGTCTACCTGGTGCTCTCTTTCCCTCCAGCTTTCCCGTTGTGACCAGGTGCTCCAAATCCCCTTTCCTCATAAATTGGCCTACAAATGTTGCCTGTCTTTTCCTAATCTTCCTTATGAATGATCTACCTGTGTCTGCCTCCATCAAGACTGTCTTGTTTGTTTTCTTTGCTGTCCATGGAACTCTCAACATTCTTCTTAGAAACCACATCTTGGCTGCCTCAATCTTGTTGTGGCTTTGTTTGTTGACTGTCCATGCCTCGCAACCGTACAACAGTATTGGTTTTATATAACATTCAAGAACTCTCTTCCTGATTTTATTGATAGGCATGTTTATTAGAAGGGGATTGAATTATTTTTTATGTTAAGCATACCAAAACAAATTGTTTCTTTGCCAGTATATATATATATATATATATATATATATATATATATATATATATATATATATATATATATATATATATATATTGTTATGATGTGTGTGTGTGTGTGTAGTGTATGTAATATATATCTATTGTCTGTGTGTGTATATATATATATGTATATGTATGTGTGTGTGTGTGTGTGTGTGTATTGATACAGAGTATAATATTCATATATGTATATATCTCATTATTTGAAATTCTGTTGTTAATGTACTGAATCATCATATGAACTGAGTTTTGCATATTTTGTAAAACTCCATTTAACTTACAGGATATATGTAGGAGAAATATATTTTTACCATCATTGTTTTTCATTGGAAATGAGGAGAATGCTACATTTTTCTGCAGAATTGCTGGTTCTCGAGTTATTTGAACCAACTTCTGCTTTGAGTTTCTTTAGACATATCTGTAAAGATGAAAATATTGAAATTGAAGAATGCTGTTGATTGCTTTTCAGTCGTTTTTTTCTAAATACTTTTATACATGGAATCATTTTTTTTTTTTTTTTTTTCTTGATAGTTTCTACATAAATGCAAGTTACATAAATCAATGGGACTTGTGTTTTGATATGAAACAGTGTGGATGTGTGTGGGAGTGCTTGTATGTGTGCAGATGCATGTGTGGGTGTGTATGTGTATGTGTGTGTGTGCACATGAACTTTACCTTTGGTTTACAAACTGCTGGCCCCCCCCACCCTTCGGAAAAAAATCCTGTATGGACAGATGATCATGTTGCTGAGTCAGTCCTTTTTTCTCTTTTGCCAAAGCTGGTGTACATATTTGACATAGCATGATGGTGATGATGTATCTGTCCTGGTCCCCTACCTCACCTCACCCTCACTCCTGTGGGGTGCCGGGATCTCTTTCAGTATAAATAGTATCCTCACCTTCTGGGAGTTCCATGCTAGAGGTTAACTCTTTTCTCTCACTCTCTTTGTTTCTGCCTTGTTCCTTTGCTTTCTGTTATTTCTTCCTATCGATTTTTTCCTTGCTGGTCCATTCACCTGTATGTGTTCTCTAAAGTCTTAAGTATTTTCTCTTAGGATTGACAGTTAGGCACATATATTCAGTATATTTTTGGCTCTAGGGAAATGAGAAATTGCGGAAGCAATTTCCGGTAATTTGGGCGTGTTTTTATATATGTTTTAGTGTCCTTAGTTATGTTTGAATTTGTATTCAGGTATGTTGTTTAAATCCCCATGTGCAATAAATTGGATGGAACGGTCAACGCCAGGGGCACGTCCTTACATTATGTGCGCGAATGCATTGATATGTGTACTTAATTTTCTTTTCTTTTTTGTCCTGTTGAAGTATTATGTATGTTTTGAACTGGTTATAGCCCTGATATGGCTCTACGTAGTCTGCTGGGCTTTAAACAACAATAACAAGATAACAAGATCCGGCCTGTGTAAATCTGTGTCCCATCTGATGGTCGAACCTACTATGAATCTGTGTTAGAACATTGTGCTCGAACCAGCTAGTCTGGCAGACCTACTGTGGTCTGTCTGGGGTTTGAATCCCCAGCCCCTGCCTTCCCCAGCTGCTTCCATTCACTTCGTTCCAGTGCTTTTCCTCTCCCGCTCTTGTTAAATCCATCTGGGTCATCTCTCCATCTAGTTTTCTGTCTTCCTCTATTGTGAGTGCCGTCTCTTGGTATCTAGAAGTAGTTTTTGTCAAACGATCGTCCATTCTCCGGGTGAGATGTCCTGTCCAGTTCCATGTCAGTTTATTGATGGTTTGCAGGATATAACTGAACTGGCTCTTCCAAGTTTAATTTTTACCTGCTTTATTAGTATGATGTTTTAACCAACTGAGCAAACGAGGGAAAAAAAAGTGCATTGAACCTAGAATGTTCATCTAGAAGAATATGTCAGTTGACATTTAACCCTTTGACTCCCGCACACTATCCACCTACTGCAAAAACTTAACCTTTTGACTCCCTCACCCTATTCACCAGCATCCTGCATTGTCAACTATGCTTGCAAAGCAAAAACTTAACCCTTTGACTCCCTCACCCTATCCACCAACATCTTACATTGCATGACATCTTATAATTTTTTTTTTTCCATTAAAGTGTGAATGGTGTATTAATGATGATGTTGATAATTTCTCACTTTTTTAATGTTTTTTTTTTTGTATTAAAGTGTGAATGGTGTATTGATGATGATATTGATAATTTCTCACTTTTTTAATGTTTTTTTTTGTATTAAAGTGTGAATGGTGTATTGATAATTTATATTACTTGCTTTATCTGATTTTTTTTTAAAAGTGTGAATAGTGTATTGATAATTTCTCTTTATTTCTTCATGTATATAATCATTGTTGGTTTTTATACGCAGTTCTCCTTGTTTTTAGTAGTTACCCTCTGCTTCACTTTCTTGTGTCACAATTCAAGGTTCTCAGCTTTCCAGCTTAATACTGTGATGACTTTTGTTTCTTGTCATTTTCTTTCATCATTATGGAATATATTGGTATCTTTGAAATCTCATGAATTGATAAGTGTGATCAACATGCCCTCATTATACTTGATGTGGATTTCTTCTCTTTGTTTGCAGTCTTTTACTTATGTATGTTATGTTTTGTTTGTGTATTTATTGATGTATGCATTGATGGTTCATGTATGAAAAGATTGACGCTTAATGTCTGTAATACATGAATGTTGCTGCCTTTTTCTTTCTAATCTTTTTTTAAAATTATTATTATTATTAGTTTTCTTGATTTTCGTCTTTCTTTTTTTAATTCTTAATTTTGTTTATTTAACAATTTTTGTTCCTTTACGAGATAAAGAATTAATGTGTAAAATATGAATTGGTTTTATTCTGGTATATGTTATGAACAGCTGATGAAAAGATGTTACAGGTATATTTATAACTATAATGAAATGGAAAGTACAGGTTTCAGTAATTACAATTATAGAAGTTGAATTTAATAATTATAGAGATATACATTAATGATTACAAGAGACTGACATAGATGATTATGATATGGAAATTGCTGTAGATGCTTTTGATTTTTTACAGTTGAGAATTGAGATTTACGTTGTTGATGGATGGAAGGCTGGTGGCTTTTGTTAGTTTATAACTTTATGCTTAACATTTGATGGTATTGATTGAAAATAATGAATATATAGATGTTTTGTAGTTTGTGTGTACATTTATGTGCGTGTTGCTTGTGTGTGTGTTGGATAAATATAATGTATGTGTGTGTGTGTGTGTGTGTGTGTGTGTGTGTGTGTGTGGTATGTGTGTGTTGTGTGTGAGGCATAACACTTGGTGGTCTGTTTGGATGTATGGGAAATAGCATGCTAATGCTAACATGTTTACATACTTTGTACATACATTACTGTGTGAGATAGAGAAAAACATAACTTGTGTGTATCTGTGAAGCAGTTGTCCAAAACGAAATAAAGTGAAACAGTGCATTCATTAATTTGGACTGATGTTCTTTTTTTGGATGAAGCAATGATTTTCTACAGGAAGCTGGTGGAAAGGGTGAGGGAGTCAAAGGGTTAAGTTTTTGCTTTGCTAGCATTGTTGACAATGCAGGATGCTGGTGGACAGAGTGTGGGAGTCAAAGGGTTACGTTTTTGCTTTGCTAGCATGGTTGGCAATGCAGAATGCTGGTGGACAGAGTGTGGGAGTCAAAGGGTTAAGTTGCTGCACAGTCTGCACACTTCCCTTTTTGGTGGCATGCATGCTGGCTGTTTTCATGTTTTCATAAGCCGCTGAATTCTTTACATGACTTACAGAATCTTTAACAAGTAAAGTTTTTCTTTGGTATTACGGCTAATAGCCCCCCCCCCCCCCCCCTCCTCCCCAGTGGGATGCTGGGAGCTCTTCAGTATAAATAGTATCTCCACCTTCTGGAAATTCTGTGCTAGAAATTTCCTCTTTTCTGTCATCTCTTTGTTTTTGCCTTGTTCCCTTGCTTTCTGTCATTTCTATCTATCATTTTCTGCCTTAATGGTCCATTCACCTGTATGTGTTAGATGAAAGTCTTACTTAGTACTTTTTCTTAGGATTGATGATTGGGTACATGTATTAAGTGCATTTTTGGCTCTAGGGAGGTGATATATGCGGAAGCAATTTTAGGTACTTTATGCCTGTTTTTATGTATGTTTTGGTGTCCTTATGTATGCTTATATTTGTATTCTGGTGTGTTTTTTAAATCCCCTGTGCGACAAATTGGACGGAATGGTCAACGCCGGGGACGTGTCCTTAGATTATGTGCGCGAATGCATTGATATGTGTACTTGATTTTCTTTTCTTTTTGTTTTTCCTGTTGAAGTTTTGTATGTTTTTAATAAGCGGTTATAGCCCTGATATGGCTCTACGCAGTTGGCTGGGCTTTAAACAACAATAACAATAATGGGTGATAACGTAGAAAGCTAGGATAGGGTGAGGGAGTCAAGAGAATTAGCAGTAGGCCATTGCAGCAGCTTTAAGTTGCAATACATTTTCATTAGTCATGACAGTTACTCCAAAGCATTAGACAGACATTATACAAATAGTGCGAGTGAGTTGATACCCAAAAAAATATATATATATATATATATATATATATATATATATATATATAATAATATATATATAAAGTAAGAATAAGGATGTGAGCATGATTTGATCTTTCACATAAATTGCACATACACATATACGCATTTAAGTACTCACACACAACGCGTGCACGCGCGCGCACGCACACACACAGACACACACACATGCATGTATACATACACACACAAAAATACACAAACACACACGCACGTATACACATACACACACACACACACACACATGTGCAAACGAATGTACACATTGGGTTGATTTCATTTCATCTTTTTTTTTCAATCATAATTATACAGGGAAAACACACATGAAGTCATACAGAAATCAGAATGTGTACACGTTTCTTTTTTCAGACTTTATTCTTAACATTCATTTTAAACAAATAATACACAAAAATGCAAAACAAAACAGCAAAGCATAACTGCAATCACATCGAAATTCATGCAAAATATTCACCTGCTTAAAATACAAGTTGAATGCATGCACCAACATGAAGCGTTAAAAATACATAATATAACATGGAAAAAATACTTCTCCGCATACATGGGTACATTGTTTAGAAACAGACAAGCTATCATATTTCATTACATACATTGTAATATATGTAAATAACTAAATGCATCAAACAGTATCAAGGTACTGTTTCTTATATGGAAGTCAGTTTGTTTTAAAAGTAATGATGAATGATGATGATGGTAATGATTATAACAGTGATAACAACTAATACTGATGATATAATGACAATGATGATGATAGTAAGAGTAAGAATAATATGTCCATACATAGTAACAGTAAGAATAATAATTCCATTTGCAGAGCTTTAAGTACTTTCAATCTCAGAGAATTCTCGTGGCACTTTACAGTAAAAGAAAATGGGGGGAGGGGGGAGAGGGTTGCATTGTCATAATTAATGCAGTGTAAACAGACACACACCAGTACATAGGTACAACATAAACAAAATTCACCGAAAAATAACAACAGATCGGAAGTATTAAATTAGAAACATGAAGAACCTTTTCTAGCAGTAAAGAACAGTTCCAAAACATACTGCATTCGATGTTTTTCTCGAATTTTAATTGTAGAATTACCATAGACGGATCAGATCTATACCTTGATATTATATCTGCATCTTCAAAAATCAGCATCAGGTTTTCAGACAGAAAGAAAAAAAACTCTTAACTACTGTGGTTTAGAGGTGAGGTCTTCCGCTAAGAAAAATATCTTAACTTGTGGATTATTCTCTTAACATATCTTCCTAGTTTAATTCCTGCATTATGTGTTCTACTGTTTCTTTTGCTTTTGGACATTGATACCAACATTTTTGTCGTAATCTAAATATGGGAGGAAAAGTTCGTCACCTACAAATATTACTTGCATTTAAAAAAAAAATTCCATGAAATGAAGTGATATCTTCGTTTGGACTGTGAACATTTACCAAAACTGTACGTGTCTCCTTATAAAAAAATTTGTATGTTTCTCCATCAATTTGCCACTCTTCTCTTTTTCTGTTGCCAGTCTCCTCTTCTTCTGTTTTGTCGACTTTAGATTCACAGTTTCCCTCTGTGAGGATGCCGAGGGCTCTTTCAGCATAAATAGTATCCCCACCTTCTGGAAATATTGTGCTAGAAATTTCGTCTTTTCTGTCACTCTTTTTGTTTCTTTCTTCCTCCTTTGCTTTCTGTCGTTTCTTCCCATCATTTTCTGCCTTGTGTCCATTCACCTGTATGGTTTTTTTTTTTTAAAGTCTTACGTACTTTTTCATAGGATTGATAACTGGGTACATGTATTAAGTGAATTTTTGGCTCTAGGGAGATGAGATATGAGTAAGGAATTTTAGGTAATTCTGCCCGTTTTTAGATACGTTTTGGTGTCCTTAGTTACGCTTAAATTTGTATTCAGGTGTTTTTTAAATCCCCTGTGCAATACATTGGACGGAGTGGTCAGCGCCGGGGGCATATCCTGAGATTATGTGTGCGAATGCATTGACATATTGTGTGCTTAATTTTCTTTTCTTTTTTCCCCCTGTTGAAGTTCTGTATGTTTTAGAGCGTTTATAGCCCTGATATGGCTCTACGCAGTCGGCTGGGCTTTAACCTTTCGACTCCCGCACCCTATCCATCGACTGCAAAAGCTTAACTCTTTGATTGCCTCATCCTATCCACCAGCTTCTTGCTGGAAGCTAGTGGATAGGATAAGGCAGTCAAAGGGTTAAGGTTTTGTTTTGCTAGCATGGTTGGCAATGCAGGATGCTGATGGACAGGCTGCGGGAGTCAAAGGGGTTAAACAAACAACAATAATAATCAAGTTACTATGAAATGATACTGCCACTTTTATTTTGCTCTGGACTGATGTGATGCAACAAAACATTGATTTAATATCTCCATTCTGAAAAACACACACACACCTGTCTCATTTAGCATTAAAAGAAATGTCACGTAGACAATAAATACAACATGATTTTTTTTCTTGAGAAAATATCAAGACATCTCTTCATTTTTGAAAATCATCTCCAAATTCGTGACCATTCAGTGACGATTTTATTATATTTGTGTCATGTTTAATGTAACAAGTCATGCACTGGCATTTAGATGCAGTTCCTTATCAACATTTGTCTTCAAGTTCGTGTCTATGCATGAATATTATGATATGGACAAACACATTACAAGAGATTGTCATAGATAATTATGGACTGGTGTTTGTTTATCTAGAATACATGATTATCTGTCATTGCCACTGCAAAAGGCAGTGATTGATAGCATGTATGTAATTGCACACAGTGCAGGCCGCAGTGTCTCTGTGAAGTTTGGATATGTTTTTTTATATATAACAAAATTATACTTTTTGTGTATGTACAAAACTTTGTAATATTAGTTTGCATAAACATATCACACAACACACACACACACACACACGCACGCACCGTACACGCACACACCACACACACACACACACACACCACACACACACACACACATATATATGTATATATATATTTATACATAATACAACAATCATACACACACACTCATACACACACAAACAACACACACACACACAAACACACACACAAAACACACACACACACCACACACACACACACACACACAACACACCGGTTGACATGAAATAATCTTTTCCCTCTCTTCCTCTACTTAACTTTAAAAAAAAAAAAAAAAAAAGAAATACACGAATGTCGTGTACATTATTCCACCTTTAGAGTACCATTGTACCCATTATGCAGTGTCTACTGGAGCGCTGTGTTCCTGCTTGGTTTCCAACCCTAAACCCGTAATGAACATGTTGGTGACCGTGATCATGAACACCAGCAGAAGCGTGACGAAATGGATCCATCTGGTGACGGGGTCATCATACTTCTTTTCACCACTCTCGCCTCTAACAGGCACGCCATCAACAACATCACAATCATCACCATCATCATCGTCATCAGTAAAATCGATGCTCACCGTGGTGAGGCCACCGACGAGGTTGGGAAGTAATGGCGCTCTTCGAGTCTGACAGATACCGCTGTATCTGGCTGCAGAAGTTGACCTGGCATCATCGTTCCCACCGACAGTGTTGTTGTTGTTGTTGTTGTGAGGACATGCAGCAGCAGCAGAAGAGGTCAGGGTAGGATTTGGGGCCAGTCTGCGTTCAGGGTGTCTGGAATGGCGCCAGTGGTTTTCTCTGGCCCAGATGACCAGAATGAAAATGGCGAAGAGAAGCTGCAACAAAGATTGCCCAGATGATCAGAATAAGAATGACAAAGAGAAGCTGTAACAAAGATTGCCCAGATGATCAGAATGAGAATGACAAAGAGAAGCTGTAACAAAGATTGCCCAGATGATCAGAACGAGAATGGCGAAGAGAAGCTGTAACAAAGATTGCCCAGTGATCGAATAGAATGGCGAAGAAATGTACAAGATCCAGTGATCGAATGAATGGCAAGAGAATGTAACAAAGATTGCCCAGATGATCAGAATGAGAATGGCGAAGAGAAGTTGTAACAAAGATTGCCCAGATGATCAGAATGAGAATGACGAAGAGAAGTTGTAACAAAGATTGCCCACATGATCAGAATGAAATGACAAAGAGAAGCTGTAACAAAGATTGCCCAGATGATCAGAATGAGAATGGCGAAGAGAAGTTGTAACAAAGATTGCCCAGATGATCAGAATGAGAATGACGAAGAGAAGCTGTAACAAAGATTGCCCACATGATCAGAATGAGAATGACAAAGAGAAGCTGTAACAAAGATTGCCCAGATGATCAGAATGAGAATGGCGAAGAGAAGCTGTAACAAAGATTGCCCAGATGATCAGAATGAGAATGACGAAGAGAAGCTGTAACAAAGATTGCCCACATGATCAGACCGAGAATGGCGAAGAGAAGTTGCAATAAAGATTGCCTAGATGATCAACGAGAATGGCAAAAAGATTGCCTAGATGATCAACGAGAATGGCAAAAAGATTGCCTAAATGATCAACGAGAATGGCGAAGAGAAGCTGCAATAAAGACTTTTAACCCTTTTGAGTCCCTCTGCCCCTCCCAACCCCTCCCCCCCACACTCCCCTGTACCCTATCCACCAGCATCCTGCATTGTCGTCCGTGCTAGCAAAGCAAAAACATAAATCCTTTGATTCCCTCACCCTATCCACCAGGTTCCTGCAGGGTTAAGTTTTTGCAATTGGCGGATAGGATGCGGGAGTCAAAAGGTTAAGAAAAAAAAAAGGAACAAAGCGATCATTGTCTTATGAGGCGCCAAATCTTGTTATACATACAAATCAAATCAAAGCATATAGTCTCATCATTCTCCGAAACATTCACTCATAATGACCAAAAACAAAAACAAAAACAAAAACCGTAACGGGTCTGAAGCTCTTGCATTACTGGGAAAGGGGAGAACGGGAGGAGAGTGGGATGAAGAGATGGGTGCGTAGAGGGGGCAAAATCACTGCTGGACACAAAGATTGTCTTCAAGATAGACTTGAAGGTAGAAAAAAGTATATCACAATCTGATCGACAGGGGAAGCTCATTTCAGTTGTATGGACCAGCCACAGAAAATACCGGTGACCGAATGCGGAACATCTGTATCGAGGAATTTGTAAAAGAAGAAGTGTCAGAAGCAAAGACGTTATAAAAACAATTTTTTTATAATGTCTTTGGTCAGAAGACAACAAACAAACAAACAAACAAAACAAAATAAACATACAAACAAACAAGCAAACACAAACAAAAACAAATAAGTGAATGATTCAGAAAAAAGCAAAAAACAACGAAAAAAGAATCAAAAGCGTATTTAATACAACCAGAAAAGACAGGTGCAAATTTTCGGACAACTGGCCTTTGTCAAGCTTAGATGTAATGAATGAATGAATGAATGAATGAACAAATGAACGAATGAATGAATGAATGAATAAATGAATGAATGAATAAATAAATGAACAAACAAAGCAAATAAATAAATAAACAAACAAACAAACACAAACAAATGAATAAATAAATAATCAATAAAAAGACCAACCTGAAACGATATGGAGCAGACGACAAGAGTCAGCACGGGGGTGAAAAACTTCACGGTGTCGCTGTTAGCAGCCAGGAGCATGCGCAGTTGTGAGATGTTGGCCATCAGCAGGGCAGCGTCCATCATGGCGTGTGCCGCCGTCTTCCGGGCGGTAAACTCATTCTTCGTGGCTGGCTGATCTTCAGCCTGATGCCGAGTTATCGACAACGGGTTCTGAAAAGAGCAGAGTGGAGCACATAAGTTCACTCCCCAAACCACAGTGGCATGCAATGAACAGCTTGCAAAGTCATTATTCTTCAAAGTTTCAGTTTCATTTTCCTCTTTCCTCATACAATGGCCTATAAATGTTGCCTGTCTTTTCCTGATCTTCCTTATGAATGACGTTCTTGTGTCTGCCTCCATCAAGACTGTCTCGTTTGTTTTCTTTGCTGCCCGTGGTTTAAATTAAATCCTCTTTTCTATCACTCTCTTTGTTTCTGCCTTGTTCCTTTTCTTTCTTTCTTTCTTTCTTTCTTCCTAGCATTTTCTGCTTTACTGGTCCATTCACCTGTATGCGTTCTCTAAAGTCTTACATACTTTCTTTTACGACTGATAATTGGACACATGTATTTCGTGCGCTTTTTGGCTCTAGGGAAATGTGACATGCGGAAGCAATTTCAGGTAATTTAGGCCTGTTTTTAATATATGTTTTGGTGTCTTTAGTTATGCCTGAATTTGCATTCAGGTATTTTTTTTTATAAATCCCCTGTGTGATAAATTGGACAGAGTGGTCAACGCTACGGGCATCTCCTTAGATTATGAGCACGAATGCATTGATAAAAGATCATCAGTTTGCGTGTTTTTTGTTTTGTTTTTTGTAGCCACTCAGATTTTAAAAACTAATCGGATAAATTTTGTCAATTTTGACACATGATCGTTAGATTTATTGTTCAGAAGTTTGGAGAGTCCATTATCCAAAATTATATTAACACCCAGACAAAAGCAGATACGTATCTTTTAGCAGAAAGAGGGAGAGAGAGAGAAAGAGAGAGATAGAGAAAAGAGAGAGAGGGAGAGAGAGAGAGAGAGAGAGAGAGAGAGACAGACAGAGAGAGACAGAGAGACAGAGACAGAGAGAGACGGAGAGAGATAGGTACGATAAAAGAGACAGAGAAACACAATTATAAATTCATCCTAAAAGGCCAAAGGCCCATTTGAAGGAATGTGAACATTTTACAAACTGTAATTTTAGCAATACAATATGCATGAAGAACATAACATTTCTTGACATTACACAGAGCGAGAGAGAGAGAGAGAGAGAGAGAGAGAGAGAGAGAGAGAGAGAGAGAGAGAGAGAGAGAGAGAGAGAGAGAGAGCAGAGAACAATTTTGTCTTTTACCTGAGCCTGGATCAGGGCATAATCCGGCGTGTCATCTTCTTCTAACTGGGTGCTCGAACGTTTCTCCTCCATGTGTCACCGACAATGGACTGACAACCGAAAACTCTGTGATGGAACGGTCTGATCCCCAAGCCTGCAGGTGACTGAGGTAAGCAGTTCAGTATATTGTCTTTGGTAATCTGATCACCAAAAGCAGTAACTGCTAACGATTTTAAGGTATAACCCAATCAGTATATACAGCCCCTAGTGATCGATGGCTGAGATCAATAAACGCCGATGATGGAATCCAGGTGAGAAGCGATGAACGTACGTTCTTCGTAGATATCAGGAGTGTGATGTGTTTTCGGTTGATCTGCAGTCAGAAAAACAAACAAACAAGTAAGTCAGAGTTAATAGATAGATACAATGATAAGCTACAACCAGCCAACTAACTGACTGACTGCCTGACTGACTGACTGACAAGCTTACTAATCAACTAACCTATTAACCAACTAACTAATGAGCCATCCATCCAGCCAATCAACCAACCGACCGACCGACCAACCAACCGACCGATCGACCGACCGACTGACTGACTGACTAACTAACTTACTAACTGACTGACTTACTAACTGACTGACTGACTGACTAAATAACTAAGTAACCGACTAAGTAACTGACTTAACTGACTGACTGACTTATCGAATATCATTAACATCACCACCATCAACGTCATCTCCATTACCATCATCATCATCATCACCATCATCACCATCATCATCATCATGATGGTCATTATTATCATTCCTGTTGTTGTTGTTGTCATCACCATCATATCACCCAATATTATTATCATTGACATTGTTTTTGTAATACCAAAGGAAAATAAGAGGGAAACAGGGAGAATTTTAAATATCAACTAAGTAACATAACTCTTGAGAGTCACGGAGTTATCTCCCATGTAGAATTTATTTCTCAAACCCAACACAGTTTGCGCTTCCCATTCAGCTGGCATTGACGCAGCCACAAAGCATAAAGTGGTAAGCTCATAACATTCCTTTGTTCTTAGTTGATTGTTTTTGTAGTTGTTGGCCTAGGTCAATGAACTATTGAAACGAATCTGCATAAAATTCGAAAGTGTAATAGTCACCTTGCCGAAATGACGAACAATGGACTCTTAACTGGAAAAAAATCGGCTTGAATTTTACACACACACACACACACACACACACACACACACACACACACACACACACACACAGATACAGACCCAGACACATACACATACACATACAGACCCAGACACATACACATACACATACACATACAGAGAGAGAGAGACAGAGACAGAGAGAGAAAGAGATAGAGAGACAGACAGAGACAGACAGACGGAGAGACAGACAGACAGGGAGACAAAGAGACAGAGACGGAGACAAAGACAGAGAGAGAGAGAGAGAGAGAGAGAGAGAGGAGAGAGAGAGAGAGAGAGAGAGAGAGAGAGAGAGAGAGAGAGAGAAAACTATGAATGATAAATAACAGTTTTCAAGCTTCTTACGAAACAGAGAACGTGAAAGCTGGTGATTGCCTCACAGCGAGATCTGTGGGTAATTCAGTTTTTTTTTTTAGTCGTATGAAAACTGAGCGGGGTTAAAAGTTTACGCTCGGAACGGAAGGAGGAAAAAAAAAAGAGGGGAATTCCCTTCTGATTAATTTTATTATTTTATCGACCACTACTTCCTCCTTTCAGACCTCTGTCTGTCTAAGTCTGTCAGTCTGTCTATGTCTGCCTGTCTGTTTGCCTGTGCTGCATGAAACATTTGAAACAAAACAAAACAAAAAACAAACAAACAAACAAACAAAAACAACCAACCAACCCTCCCCCCCCCCAAAAAAAAAAAAAAAAAAAAAAAAAAATCCGACAAATAACCTTAAAAAAGAATAAGAACGTGTTATTTAATACAACAAGACAAGACAGGCACACATTTTCGGCCAACTGGCCTTTGTCAAGCGTGAGATCACAAACAAACAAACATCAGATAAAAAAAAAAAAAAAAAAAAGATTCCTTTTCTCACATTGGACGGAGCAGCAGGTAAGTTTCAGTCTTTGTCTCGTAATTTTTGTACCTGGTCCAGCTGGCGGAAAATTTGCGCCTGTCTTGTCTTGTTGTATTCAATACGCATTCTTATTCTTTTTTCGTCTTTTTTTTTTTTTTTACTGGTTCCTGTTTGCCTTAACGCAGGCAGTCACACTTGTTTTGGATTCCAAGAAATAACGTGAAGATAAATATTTTACAGTTAGTACTGAAAAAACAAAACAAAAGAAAACAAAACAACACACACAAAACTGAACTGATTCATCATCATCATCATCATCATCATCATCATCATCATGCGCCCTGCCGCATGGCGTTGACAATCATGGCACCTCCATATGAATCTATCCCTTGTCGCTGCAAATACGTCTTCCACCCTCTCTGTCCTCAGCCACCTTACAAGTCCGTCCAATGTTTTCTCCTTGGGTCTACCTGGTGTTCTCTTTCCCTCCAGCTGTCCTGTTGTTATTGTTATTGTTATTGTTATTTTTTACTTAAAGCCCATGAACTGATTATTAAAAACGAAACCAGAAATACAAAATACAAGAGAAAAAAACAACCTTGCACTGACTACAGTAGAATAGTAAGAACGATAACAACACGGGCTGATGCAAAGACATTTTTTATGTGTTATTATGTCACGTTTTTGTATCTTTCCCATGTTTCTCTGATGTGTGTATATGTTACAGTCAAATCGGGAAATCAGGCATTCTCCGAGAATGCCGGAAAGTTTAGGCATTCACGGTAAATCCCTGGTTTGATCAGGCAATTCCGGCAATGACTGAAAATTTTCAGGCATTATCGGTGATTGAACACAAACTATCTCATCTCTCATCTCTCATCATCACGCGGAAGTGTTACACGCGGTAGTGCTACTCGCGGTAGTCTTACACACGCGATAGTGTTACACACACGCGGAAGTGTTACACGCGGTAGTGTTACTCGCGGTAGTTTTACACACGCGATAGTGTTACACACGCGGAAGTGTTACACGCGGTAGTGTTACACGCGGTAGACGAGGTCTACAACCCGTTTTGCCTAACAGTCAGGCAAAACGGGAAATTTGCACAAGTAGTTTTTAGTCATTTCCTGATAATGCCTGAAAATTTTCAGTCATTGCCGGAATTGCCTGATCAAACCAGGGATTTACCGTGAATGCCTAAACTTTCCGGCATTCTCGGAGAATGCCTGATTTCCCGATTTGACTGTAACATATACACGTTGTTGTGTTCACACTGTGCTGCAGTTTTAGTTTTAGTTTCAGTTTCTCAAGACGACGTTTCCGCGCTCGGAATGAATTCAATATGCACTGTCGTCACAGGTGCCATGTGTATGGTGATCATGGCACAAGCCTTAAGCCTGCAAAAAACCCCATAAACTGGCCAGGTCATGAGGTCCTACCTAGATAGTTCCATAACCCTGTGGTCGTAAGGGAGTGAGGTGGCAGAGACCTCAACTTTTCCCGGGGCCAGCACCACGAGGACGGCGCCCATCCCCTCTCCCTCGCTTTCAAATTCATATTTACTTTCACATTTTAAAACCAAGATTTCAGAAATGCAAGAGGGATAATTGGTTTTCAAGAAAAGATCTCTAAAAGATATCCACGGCTCTTTACTCACAAGGCGTGGGGGGGGGGGGGGTTGTTGGGGGTACCCAGACGCGGTATCGAACCTACACCTCTGACTTGGTGTCTAATATATTACTCATTTGACCGTCGCACCTGTCAGTGCAAAGAATATCTTGGAATTGATATACTCACCCGCACTTCAGCTAAAAACAATTTAAAGAAAATATACTCACCCAAATCTCAAAGGGCAGCAAATAAGCCTACGACTGAAACTGTAATCTCCCGAATGCTAAAAGTGAATTTCAATCGTTTGTATGAGCGTAGATCGATTTATCAGTGAAAATCGCTCGCGGTCCTGCATATATAATTGAACGTAATATACTCGAAATTTCTTTTGCGCCTTATCAAAGCCTCAGAATTCATACAAAGTAGTTTTCAACTAAAATCAATCACGGCTTCGTTCGTATACGAAAGAATCTTGAAACGTTTGCTTGAGGGTCGGAGCATCGATTCAAGTTTAGAGAATCCTCGCCGGCTTTTTATCAAGAGAGCATTGGACCATCCCACGCAGCGCGAAAATTATCAAATCCTGTTGTCAAAACCACTTGGCAGGGTTTTCCCGCGCGCTGTGTTTGCGCTCTTTCTGGGGCGTCGAGAGGTTGCACGACTTCGAGTATTTCAATCAACCATCGACAACCGTCTTCCTGGGGAAAATCACGAATGATATAGTTGACGGCTTGAGAGGAAAACTGTCAAAGACGTTTAAACCAGGAAAATTCACACAAAGACACACAGACGCACCCACATACATACAACACACACACACACACACGCACACACATACATACACACGCACACACAGAGACACGCGAACAGACACACACACACACACGCACACACACACACACACACACGTTCAAACACACACACACACACACATACAGACAGAAGAGAGAGAGAGAGAGAGAGAGAGGGGAAACACACACACACACACACAAAACACACACACACACACACACACACACACACACACACACACACACACACACACACACACATACACACACACACACACACACACACAAACAAAACAAACACACAACCCCCCCCCCCCAACACACACACCGAGAAAAATTGATTAGTCGTTTTCGTTCATCTTTAGACGAACTGCAACATTTAGTATATTGAGGGACGAGATTTTGACGCTTAAATACAAGGCTGTTTTCTATCACATTATTCGAATATGTTATTTACTGTCTAAAATCCTAACGTATATGGGTAATTCAGTCAGTTCAGAGTTGGGTAAGGTAAAGCAGCCAAGGAGAGGTGTTGGGCGCTGCCTTCCTTTCCCTACGAGCTACAGAACAATCTTTGCCAGTTTTACCTACATTACTAAATAGACGAAAAGACTATCAACAATTTCATACAATAAAGAAATGACAACTTAATGGGTCCAAATCACGTTTACTATCAAAAGCATAACAACAAATATCGTTTCAGAAACAAAAACACACACAAAAACAAACAAACAAACAAACAAACAAAAACAACAACCAAACCAAACCAAACAAAACAAAAAAGAAGCAAAAACAAAACAAAACAAACAAAAAACACCCAACAACAACAACAACAACAACAACAAAAGGGGGAGAGGGGAGAGGGGCGGGGCGAATGAAAAGCGAGACATCACATGCAGTTTGAAACACAACAATGCTAACAGAGTATTTTCCCTTTAGTTTACTCATGTTCTGCATTACTGTTCTTTCAGATCAGTTATACTCTAAGTATATTACAATAATTGCTGACTACCTTTTCTTTTCTTTTTCTTTTTTTTTTTATTGCGAGAACTATCATTCACTTAGTTTGCAATTTCCCATTTTTTGTTTAGGTATTCGTATACATTATTCAATTACGTACTTACTCATTTGTCTATCGTTCTATTACGTCACCCTAAAACATTGATTTCTATCTATCTATCTATCTATCTATCTATCTATCTATCTATCTATCTATCTATCTATCTGTCTGTCTGTCTGTCTGTTTTCTCTATCTATCTATATATCTGTCTGTCTGTCTATCTGTCTGTGTATCTATGTCTATCTATTATCTATCTGTCTATCTATCTATCTAATTACCTATCTATCTGTCTTCTATCTATCTATCTATCTATCTAATTACCTATCTATCTGTCTTCTATCTATCTATCTGTCTATCTATCTATCTAATTACCTATCTATCTGTCTTCTATCTATCTATCTATCTAGCTAGCTCCCTAGCTATGTTCGCAGATAACTGTTTTTGTTTATTCCCGTACATAAAACAATGTAACACCCTCTCTCCTTTACGTGATATTTTTGGCATAAACCTTACAACGCCGACCACCTCATCATGCATAGACCTAATTATAGTGAACTTTATTTCCTTAATGTCTTTACTGAATAACCGATTTTTATAATTATGCTTACATTCTATGCCCAGTGGGACTTAATGGTATTATCCCTGAGTACTAAAGTTTTCAAAAGTCTCAAGTCTGAAGTTTTTCTCTCCTTCTTTCTATTCCCCACACAGACGCAGACGCGTTATTACATAACCTGCAACAGAGAAAAAGGCATCGCTGTTGCGTAACAGTTACCTCCCTTCCACCACTTCCTTTCCGTTCAGTCCCTTTTCCTGTCAATGGCTGCTGACCAAAGCTATGTTAATCCTATGTTTTGTTTCTGTCTTGTAAACATATCTGGGCATTGTACTCGCCCTGTTGAAGACACAAAGGTCGAAACTGGTTGATGTCCTGTCGATTACCATCGTTAAGTCAACTTTTAGATGCCATAACAGCCTTAATTAGCTGCACTCAGAGATTAAAAGAAGGTCTGCAGGTCAGCCACTTGGTGTCAGATGGAGGAGAGAGAGAGAGAGAGAGAGAGAGAGAGAGAGAGAAGAGAGACAGAGACAGAGATAGACAGAGAGAGAGGAGAGAGGCAGAGAGAAAGAAAGAGAGAGAGAGCGTGTGTGTGTGAGAGAGAGTGTGTGTGTATGAGAGAGATTGTGAGAGAGAGAGAGTGTGTGTGTGTGAGAGAGAGAGTGAGAGAGTGAGTGTGTGTGTGTGAGAGAGTGAGAGAGAGAGAGGGTGATAGAGAGAGAGAGTGAGAGAGAGAGAGTGAGAGAGAGAGTGTGTGTGTGGAGAGAGAGAGTGTGTGTGAGAGAGGAGGAGAGAGAGATGAGAGAGTGAGAGAGAGAGTGTGTGTGCGGTGTGAGGAGAGAGAGAGAGGAGAGAGAGAGAGTGAGTGTGTGTGTGAGAGATGAGAGAGAGAGTGTGTATGTGTGTGTCTGTGAGAGAGAGAGTGAGAGAGTGAGTGAGAGAGAGGAGAGAGAGTGAGAGAGAGAGAGAGTAAGAGGAGAGAGAGAGTGAGAGAGATAGAGGAGAGAGAGAGTGAGAGGTGAGGAGAGAGAGGAGAGGAGAGAGAGAGAGAGAGAGAGAGAGAGAGAGAGAGAGGAGAGAGAGAGAGAGAGAGAGAGAGAGAGAGAGGAGAGGAGAGAGAGAGAGAGAGAGAGGGCAGGCCCCAGTAGCTCAGTTGGTTTGAGCGTCGGATTCACATGCTAATGGTTGTGTGTTTAAATCCCGGGGTGTGCTACGTTAAAACTGGCCTTCTCACTGCCCCATCTTAACATCATTGTTGTTCTGGTGGTGTCAGTATAGGAGTACATAAGTCACCCCCCCTTCCCCTACTTCCCTGGGATGGTTATCCCCGTCGGCCATATCATTTGAGATGGGCGTCGACGTAAAAACAGAGCCAAATCATCAATCAATCAATCAATCAATCAATCAATCAATCAATCAATCAATCAATCAATCAATCAATCAAGAGTGCACGAGGCTACAAAAGGAATTGATTAGGAAAGAAAAGAAACTATGAAACTGCCACAGTGTGTGTGTGTGTGTAAGTGTGTATGTGTGTGTGTGTGTGTAAGTGTGTGTGTATGTGTGCGCTTGCGCGCACGCGCGTGTGTGTGTTTCCATTAAGGTAAGAACGTTCATATCAATAACTATTGCCATACCATACATCAGTGGACTGATTTTCGATTTACAGCGATGTGTCAGCTCCCAAGAGTGATTTTTACTTAAGTGTCACGAAAGTACTTTTGTACACATCCACACACACCTCTCAGTGAAGTCCAGCCCACTCTCCCTCGCGTGGGGATGCCGGGGGTTCTTTCAGTAAAACAATATCTCCACCTTCTGGAAATTCTGTGCCAGTAATTTCCTCTTTTCTGTCACTCTCTTTGTTTCTGCCTTGTTCCTTTGCTTTCTGTCATTTCTTCTTATCATTTTCTGCCTTGCTGTCCATTCACCTGTATGTTTGCCATAAAGTCTTACGTACTTTCTCTTAGGATTGATAATTGGGTACATGTATTAAGTGCATTTTTTAGCTCTAAAAGAATGAGATAAGCGGAAGCAATTTTAGGCAGTTGAGCCTCGTTTTTGTATATGGTGTGTTGTCCTTAGTTATGTTTAAATAAAATGGATTCAAGTCTGTTTTATAAATCCCCTGTGTAATAAATAGATTATGTGCGCGAATGATTTGATATGTGTACTTAATTTTCTTTTCCTTTTTTCCCTGTTGAAGTTTTGTGCATGTTTTTTTAAACTGTTATAGCCGTGATATGGTTCTATGCAGCCGGCTGGGGTTTAAAAAACAATATCAATAGCAATAACAATAGCAATAACCAAAACTGATGGTTAACTAAAATCTGTCTCTGTCCGTCTTTCTGTCTCTGTCTCTATCAATGTCTCTGTCCGCCTGTCTGTCTGTCTTTTCTGTCTCTATATCTGTCTCTGTCTGCCTGTCTGTCTGTCTCTATCTCTGCCTCTGTCTGTCTGTCTGTCTGTCTTCGATCTCTTTCTGCAAGTCAATATTTTAGTCTAAGGGAAAAAGCTGGCGTCATAATAAGTTAGATACCAT
>CM060310.1:26081502-26086502 GCA_030674185.1 Monoplex corrugatus
GATGTGCTTGCTGCGACAAGGGACAGATTCATGTGGAGATCCATGATCGCCAACGCCATGCGGCAGGGCACATGATGATGATGATGATGATGATGAGAGTCCTTGTCTACCTCACTACACATCAGCCAACAAGATATTGACACCTCAGCAGTGGAAACCTGCAGTCTAATGCCGCCAGATAGACACCAGGGAGAAAATACTGGACGGACTTGAAGGGTGGCTGAGGACAGAGAGGGTTGGGAGATGGGCTTGCAGCGACAAGGGAAAAATTCGTATGGAGGGCCATGATCGTCAACGCCATGCGGCAAAGCAAATGGTGATGATGACGATGAGTGCTTATTTTGATGAGAACAGCAGCCGCAGCCACTCTAGTTCATGAACAACTCCAGGCCTTTCTTAAAGGGCTACTACACGAAATCATCCAAAGACGGTTATCGCCCCTGCTGGTGCCTGCAGACGCGCTTAACCAAACACTAGGATAGATGTGGGCTTAACTTTCGAGTTTTTAATAAACACTCATCCTTCTATTATCAAGACTCTCACGTTCTATTCGTCTCCGTTCAACGACTCTTCTTCGTCACCATTCGTATCCCCATAGCAACACGTCCAGCCGCCTATGAGCAGTAGCCAATTAATTTAACCCTTTGACTCCCGCACCCTGTCTACCAGCTTTCTGAATTGTTACCCATGCTAGCAAAGCAAACATTTAACCCTTTGACTCTCTCGCCCTATCTATCAGCTTCCTGCAGGAAGCTGGTGGATAGGGTGAGGGAGTCAAAGGATTGAGTTTTTGCAGTTGGTAGATCTAGGGTGCGGGAGTCAGCGGGAATTAAGGGTTAAGTTAAAGTCCTACCAGTTGTCCTTAGCCATACCACCACCCATGTTACAGAGAGACAGGATTTGCCGCATTGTTTTGCTGTATCAAATGACCAACAGTCCTTCCCAGAATTTTCCGCACTGGGATTATAATGCACGCTGAGACGGACACCCCGTTAATGTGATACCTTGCTCTGATTGAGGAAAAACCTGTCATAAGCTATCGTGTGCACGCTGTAATGATACCCCACTAAGTGGTACCCTGTATTGATTGTGGAAAAAAAAACCCCGTCAGTAAGCCATCGTGTGCAGCATCTCCATTCGCAGGTCATGCACTCAAGGCTGCATATGTTTTGTTGTCAAGGTGAAAGAAGACGGACTGTTAACTTCCCTGATATCGATTGCTCCCGATCATCTTCATCATGCGCCCTGTCACGAGGCGTTGGCGATCAGGGCCCTCCACACGAATCTATCCCTGTCGCTGCAAGTACATCTCCCACCCTCTCTGTCCTCAGCCACTTTGCAAGTCCGTCTGATATTTTCTCCCTGGGTCTACCTGGTGTTCTCTTTCCCTCCAGCTTTCCTGTTGTGACCAGGTGCTCTAATTCCCCTTTCCTCATTAAATTTTCTATAAATGTTGCTTGTCTTTTCCTAATGTCTGTGTTGAGTTCATGAGTCAACATTGTCTTTTCATACGTGTAATTGTTGTTGTTGTCATTCATCGTTGCCACATTGTATGTTGGATGTCTGTTTGTTGTGAAACAAAACAAAACAAAAAAATGAATACAAAAAAAAAAAAAGTTTAAAAAGAAAAATGCCTTTGTGTCTCGTGCCACCGCTCACGAGTGTGAGTCGGCGGTCCCTAACCATTTTCTATTGGGTCTTGAAATGCTTATCCTTTCCGTTCCAACTCATCTTGCTTATCAGAACGGGATATGCTGTATGGTGGTGGTGGTGGTGGGTCTTGTTGTTCATGTTGTGTCAGTTATTCTTGTTTGTTCGGCCGCGCATGCACGAATGGAGGTAAAATCAATAAACTGACTTTTATGCGTGCACGCAAGCCAAAATATGGATCGGAAAGACAGCGACTGAGAGAGAGAGAGAGAGAGAGAGAGAGGGGAGAGAGAGGAGAGAGAGAGAGAGACAGACAGACAGAGAGAGACAGAGACAGAGACAGAGACAGAGAGACAGAGAGAGACAAAGGCAGAGACAGAGAGACAGAGACAGAAACACAGACAGAGAGACAGAGAAACAGAGAGAAGAGAGAGACAGAGACAGAGAGAGAGACAGAAAGAGAGAGAGAGAGAGAGTGAGAGAGAGAGAAAGAGGAGAACAGACAGACAGAGGCATACAGACACAAAGACAGAGACAGACAGACTAAGAGCAAGCGAGCGAGCAAGCGAGAGAGAGAGAGAGAGAGAGAGAGAGAGAGAGAGAGAGAGAGAGAGAGAGAGAAAGAGAGAGAAAGAGAATGAGAGAGAGAGAAACAGAGAGACAGAGTCAGAGACAGAGAGACAGAGAGACAGAGACAGAAACAGAAAGACAGACAGACCGAGAAAGACAGAGAGAGAGAGAGAGAGAGAGAAGAGAGAGAGAGAGAGAGAGAGAGAAGCAGAGAGAGAAGACAAAGAGAGAGGAGAGACAAAGAGAGAGAGAGAGAGACAAAGAGAGAGAAGAGAGAGAGAGAGAGAGAGAGAGAGAGAGGAGAGACAGACAGACAGACAGACAGAAAACAGCCTGAGAGACAGCGAGCAAGCGAGAGAGAGAGAGAGAGAGAGAGAGAGAGAGGAAGACAGACAGACAGACAGACAGACAGACAGAGCATACTGGAACAGTATCATGTGAACACATTACTTTTAAAACTGGAGCATAGTCTCAGAATCGAAACTATGATGTCCTGAATTACTCATCTTTGCAAAGTTAATAACCTGTTTCTTAAAAACAAAACAAAACAAAAAAACAACACAAAAAACAAACAGAGAGAAACAAAAAACAAAGAAACAAGCAACAAACAAACGAAAAATAGAACAGAACAAAACAAATAAACAAAACAAAACAAAACAAAACCAAACCAGAAATACATAGATATGCACAAATACACACATGCACACACGCGCAGCGCGCGCACGCACACACACACACACACAAAACACATACATATACACACACACACGCGTGCGCGCGCGCACACACACACACACACACATACACACACACACACACACACACACACACACACACACACACACACACACACACACACGTACACACTCACACTCTCACACACATGCAGATGCACAAATTCACACGCAAGCAAACTCACACACACATATTAAACACGGACACATACATACGCACACATGTACGTGCAGACATTCACACACACACACGCACAAACACACACACACACATACACAAACACACGGGCGCATGTATGCATCTTTCATGCATGTGCACACGAGCATGGACTTACGTAATCTCGTGAAAACCCAGAGATAACCTATTCGCACTCATTATAAAACACACATACCCTCGCTTACACACGTACACACACGCACACACTGATAGAAATTAAACCCTCCTACACACATGCACCACACACACACACATACACATAACACACACACACACACACACACACACACACACACACACACACACACACACAGAGACACACACACAAATACAAACACAAATACACAAAGACACACACATACAAGCAAACACACACACACATACACAAGCAAACACATGCACACACACACTTACATACACACACTTACACACACACACACACACACACACACACACACAGACATAAAACACACACATATACAGATACACACAGAGAAACACACACACTCACACACAGAAACACACACACTCACACGCACACACACAGGCTCTAACACACGCGTGCACACACGCATACACACACACATACACACACACACAACACACACACACACACACGCACACACACACACACACACACACACACACACACACACACACACATACACACATGCAGAGCACGGATTCATCTTGCGCAGATGGACAATCCTGGTTGATCATCAGACTTAATTGTCGAAGGAGTGAGTGGCGGTCTTTGATTTAATGTCTATTCACTAAATTGATGTTAGAAAAAAAACAAAAAAAACAAAACAAAAAAAAACACCCCCCCCCCCCAAAAAAAAAAAAAAACAACCAAAAAAAAAAACAACAACAAAAAACTGGGACACATGAGGAGTGAAGAGGACATTTGGAAATGGTTAATCTTCTGGAAAAAGAAATGAACCAGAAAACAACTGTGCCGAAGGCGAGAAGGAAAAATTCACAAATGACGTTATCACAATTAACAATTGAAACAGTAAAATTGGCTAACCGTAACACTGAACACGTGAAATAAAAACGGCGTGTGTACAGATAATTGGCTATAGGACTTTTTGACAGGCTAACAAAAAATTCATGTTAAGGATAGTGACAGAGAGATAGAAAGGGAGAGGGCGGGATGGAATCGGGGAGGGGGTAGGGGAGGTGGGGAGGCAACAGAACCCTACATCCTAAACTAATTTGGGATCGTATCTAATATAAGCACCAATATTTCCACACTTTTATCAGTCCGCCCAAATCACCCCCCACCCCCCACCCCTTAATCACACGTCAAACGCAAACACCTAGTAAGCCTTTACACTTACATCAGGTTCTGCCCCCAAATACGTCATAAACAACATCCCCTTGGTCTTCCCACCAAACTAACTGTCCTTTTTCGTTCCTGTTCACAATATCATTAATTTGTGTTGTGTGTGTGTGTGTGTGTGTGTGTGTGTGTGTGGTGTGTGTGTGTGTGTGTGTGTGTTGTGTGTGTGTGTGTGTGTGTGTGTGTGTGTGTGTGTGTAGTGTGTATGTTGTAGTTATGTGTGTATGTGTGTGTGTTGTGTTTGTAGTGTGTGTATGATGTGCGTGTAAGTGCGTATGTGTATGTGTGTGTGGTATGTATGTATGTGTATGTGTGTGTGTTGTGTGTGTGTGTGTGTGTGTGTGTGTGTGTGTGTGAGTGTGTGTGTGTGCAAGAGGAAGAGCATAGCGAGACGAGAACGAGAGAGGAGAGAGAGAGACGAGGGAGAGAGAGAGAGAGAGAGAGAAGGGAGAGAGACAGAGAGAAGAGAGAGAGAGATGAAACA
>CM060310.1:26096502-26111502 GCA_030674185.1 Monoplex corrugatus
TATTAAACAAATGAGTTAATAGATGATAACTCAGAGGTTATCTGAACATGTATTCAATTAGCAAATCATTCCTTTTGTGCAGAAATAGATCAATGAACAGGCAAGAGAAATTACAAGTGGTTTTGATCTGCGCACGTGCAGCTCGACCATAGCATCAAGTGCCAAAATCTCTTGTCATACTTTACTACTTGACAACAATTTGTAGCAATATCAAGTCTATGTACAAAAGAAATAAGAATGTGAATAAATTCGTGTATTTAGGTCGGATTTTGCATATTCACAAAGTGATTCTGCATTTCCGATTTATCACGAATCATTTTGGCAGTTGCCGAGCCGTACCTTGGCCTGAACTTGCTTTCGATGCTGACTTAACACCTAAAAACGTTTAAAGATGTATTTTAGCTCAAATAAAAGATTAAAATGCCAGTATTCTAGTCGAGATTTGAAAATGTCCTATAAATATAATTCCGTTCCGATCTGTAGTGTTTAAAGTCCTACCATAACCAGAGTATATGAATATTGACCATAAGAATGTTGCTAAATGAAGATTTAAACCCTTCCCAGCAATATTGGATTAAATGTCTGTAAGTTACTTTATTATTTTACAAATTTCCGATTACCGTCACGGCTTACTGGTGGGGGATTTTGAACAGTGCCAAACGATCGAACAGTAAAATTATTGATTTAAGGAAAAGAATAGAAATTTACACCTCGATGACGCCTATATTAAGAAATACATATTTTTTCTGCAAAAAGACAATGCATAAATGAATTATTTCCTAACTTACAGGGGCTTTACTCGAGAATTTTCCTCCCTAATATTTTAAGGATTCCTAAACCAGGAAAACTAACTACAGACAAGATCGCTCGAGAGAAGGGCGTCTGCTACGTACCTTACATCCTGTTACATTTGTAGGACACGGCTACATAATGTTAACGACTGTGACACTATGAACGGGAAGAACACACACACACACACACACACACACACACGGATACAGACATACACACACACACACAGGGACACACACACACACACACACTCACACACGTACACTCACACACTCAGAACGACATATACACTTGATGTTCGTAGATGATATTTCAAGAAAACTTATCTGATCACGAGTCTGAACTCAAACGAACTTGTAGAAAGGAAAAACCCTTTTCCTGCCTACACCACATGTCTGATACAGCCTTGTACCGGCAGGGAATACATGTAGAAACTTAACAAGTTGGATGATGGCATGGTCGGATTAGATCCTCTTTTTGTAGAAAATGTTGTAAAAATGTACAGTCATGTCACTTGGAAAAATCTGAGTTGTAATGATGGACAGCAAAGAAAACAGACGAGACAGAGTCTTGATGGAGGCAGATACAAGAAGACCATTGATAAGGAAAATTAGGAAAAGATAAGAAACATTTATAGGCCATTTTATGAGGAAAGGAGAATTAGAGCACCTGGTCACAACAAGAAAGCTGGAGGGAAAGACAACACCAGGCAGACCCAGGGAGAAAATATTGGACGGACTTGCAAGGTGGCTGAGGACAGAGAGGGTGGAAGATGTACTTGCAGCGACAGGGGATAGATGCATATGGAGGGCCATGATATCGCCAACGCCATGCAGCAGGGCACATCATGATGATGGTGATGATGATGATGATGATGAATGATAAAAGTTGACAGTGCATGAAGGAGTAAAAAAAATAAACAAACGAAAGATGAGAAGAAGAAAAAGACGACGAATAAGAAGAAGAAGAAGAAGAAAACAATTATGCCTACAAGTCGGTTTTATTGAATGGCAGTCCTTGGCACAAGGGCTGCACATGAAGATTGTTACGTTGGCTTACAGATGTTTCGTATGACCGGCTTGTTCAGCTCACAGCCGTCGCTTTTCCACATCCAACTGAGCCCACAACCGGATGCAGACATCATCTGATGAAACAGATCTGAGCCACTTGTCTGTCTGTCTCGCTGTCTCTCTCTCTCTCTCTGTCTGCTTGTTTCTCTCTCTGTCTGTCTCTGTCTGTCTCTGTCTGTCTGTCTGTCTGTCTCTCTTTCTCTGTCTCTCTGTCTCTCTGTCACTCTCCATCTGTGTGTGTTTGTGTGTGTGTGTGTGTGTGTGTGTGTGTGTGTGTGTGTGTGTGTGTGTGGTGTGTGTGTGTGTGTGTATGTGTGTGTGTCTCTCTCTTTTTCAGTTAGCCTCTCTCTTTCTCTTCTCTCTCTCTCTCTCTCTTATCTCTTTCTCTATCTCTCAGTCTGTCTCTGTCTCGTTCTCCCTATGTCTCTGCCTCTGCCTGTGCGTCTGTCTCTGCATATCTGTCTGTCTATCCATCTGTCTCTCTCTTTCTTTTTTCTCTCTTTCTCTTGCTATCTCTCAGTCAGACTGTCTCTGTCTCGTTCTCTCTCTATCTCTGTCTGTCTGTCTGTCTCTCTGTGTCTCTCTTCCTCTTTTTCTCGGTCTGTTTGTCTGTCTGTTTGCATATCTGGTCTCTCTCTGTGTGTGATATATACTGCACTTCTGATGTTGATGATGATGGTTGTCGTGATAATGATGCTGATGACCATGACTATGATTACTGTGAGGAGGAGATCGATGCTGCTGCTGCTGCTGCTGATGATAACAACGAAGACGAGACAGTGATGACGACAATCGTACTCAGGTCACCCAGTTTGTTCTCTCTCAGATGATGTAAAATTAGAACGATGTTATCAAGAGAGGTATTGGTAACGGGATGTAGATCCGAGTCAACAGTTTCGGCTTTGAAAGGAAACAAATGGGCATTACTCTTAATTGTAACTTAAGTTTTTATTTTTTGTTAATGCAGATGAAAATACCCCCTCTACCCCAACATGGGATGCTGGGGACTCTTTTAGTATAAATAGTATCCCTACGTTCTGGAAATTCTGGGCTAGAAATTTCCTCTTTTCTGTCACTCTCTTTGTTTCTGCCTTGTTCCTTTGCTTTCTGTCATTTCTTCCTATCCTTTTTTATCTTGCAGGTCCATTCACCTGTACGTGTTCAATAAAGTCTTAATACTTTCTCTTAGGATTGATAATTGGGTACATATATTTAGTGCATTTTTGGCTCTAGGGAAAATGAGATATGCGGAAGCAATTTTAGGTAATTTAGGCCCGTTATTATAAATGTTTTAGTGTCTTTAGTTATATTTACATTTATATTCAGGAATGTTTGTTTTTTAAATACCCTATGTGATAAACTGGACGGATTGGTCAACGTCAGGGGCATCTCCTTAGATTAAGTGTGCGATTGGATTGATGTAAGTAAGTAAGTAAGTAAGTATGGAGATTTTTATAGCGCTTTCTATGGACTCAAAGCGCTTCACAAATTTGAAAAGGAGGAGTAAAGTGGTGAAATGGGAGGGGAGAGCACATTTTCAACAAAATACATAATACAAGAAATACACATAAACACATACATGCAGGCATGCACGCGTGTGCAGCAACGAATGCAGACACACACACGCACACACAAACACACCCACACACAAACACCCACGCGCGCACCCACACGCACACACACCCACGCACGCATACAATAGAACAAGAAAATTCAGGTTTCAAAAGTACTGGCGGAATAAATGAGTTTTCAGGTTGGACTTAAAGGAAGAGAGAGAGGGGCTGTGGCGGAGAGAGTGAGGCAGGGAATTCCACTCAACAGCAGCAGAGTATGAGAAGGAACGACCACCATGTTGCTTTCTATTGAATCCGGGGACACGGAATATTCTGTCGTCAGAAGCGGAACGTAAAGAACGAGAAGGAACATAGACTTGAAATAGATCAGATATATACGCTGGAGCAGTGCCCGAGATGACATGAAAAGAAATACAAGCAGATTTGTACTTAATTCTTTGTTCGATCGGAAGCCAGTGGAGTTGTTTAAAGAGAGGTGTGCAATGGTGTGATTTGCGAGCTTTGAAAATTAATTTGGCTGCAGAGTTTTGAACCTGTTGAAGGGGTTTGAGAAGAGTCTTGGGACAGCCGAGAAGTAAGGAGTTGCAATAATCTAATCTGGACAGAATACAAGCAGTTACAAGTGTTTTTGTTGCTTCATATGTGAGGTAATGACGTATGGAACTGATTTGTCGGAGTTGGATGTATGCGGCCTGACACGTTTTCATGATCTGATGTTTCATAGTTAGATGAGAATCAAGAAAGAATCCAAGATAACGTGACTGTTCAGAGAAATCAACAATAGAATCTTCGAAACGAATGTTAGAGGGAAGGTCAGAAGAGATAGCAGGACTGGGAGAAAAGCGCATTGCTTCGGTTTTTCCTTGGTTTAGCTTGAGGCGACTATCGTCCATCCAGGTTTTTATGTCAGAAACAGAGTCTTGCAATGATTGAATAAGTGAAGAGTAATTTGAAGGGGATTCAGAGTTGTTTAACTGTGTATCATCAGCAAACATTTGATGACGAATAGAATGATCAGTGATAAGATTTGAAAGTGGAGTCGTGTATAGTGAGAAAAGAACAGGCCCAGTACGGAGCCCTGCGGGACACCAAAATCCAGGGTTGTTTCGTGTGAACGGGAGTTGTTTACAACAACAAACTGTTTTCGATTTGATAGATAGGACGAGAACAAGTCGAGTGCACAGCCTTTGATACCAAAGACGTGTTCCAGACGGTGGAGGAGGATACTATGGTCAATAGTATCAAATGCGGCTGAAAGATCCAAAAGAAGAAGAACGGAAATTTTGTTTTCATCTAGAGATGTCAAAAGATCATTTACGACTCGCAGAAGGACAGTTTCGGTGCTATGGCCTGCTCTATAGGCTGATTGAAAAGGACTTAGCAGATTGTTAGCAGTGAGGTGAGAAGAAAGCTGATGAAGGATTAGACGTTCAATGATTTTGGACAGAAACGGAAGGTTTGAAATAGGTCTATAGTTCTTTAGCTCATTTGGGTCGAGATTATTCTTTTTCAGGAGTGGTTTCACAAGTGCAGTTTTAAATTCAGTAGGGAATGTACCGGTAGACAAGGAGTGATTGAAAATATTCGTGATGGTGGGCAAAAGAGTGTCTATATGTTTCACAAGGAGGGAAGTTGGCAACGGGTCCAACTCGCATGACTTGGGTGTTGCCTGTAAAATTACCTTGCGTACTTCGTCTTTGGAGACGGGACGGAAGTCAGAAAAAGGAATGCCAGAAAACGCAAAGTTTGCTGGGCCACTGTCTGTGTGAGCAGTCGGTGCAGGAAAAGTGTTGCGAATATCAACGATTTTCTTTTTGAAGAAATCTGCAAATAGATTTGGAAGAGAACAAATATCAGTTACGTTGTTCGGCAACAGCTTCGGCTTAGATTTTCCGAGCAGAAAAGAAGTGGTTTGGAACATTTGTTTACAAGATGTTGCAGTGGACACAAGAGAAGAATAAAAAAGGTTTTTGCGCGTTGAACAAGGTCAATAACTTTTGCTTTGGCTACATCGTAGATTTGTTTGTGGACGGTCAAGTGCGATGCGCGCCACGCGCGCTCTGCCTTTCTGCGCTCTCTTTTTAGTTCACGCATCTCGGCAGCCACAGCGCTGTACCAGGGACTGGTTTTGTCGCCGCGGACGCGTCGCCGGCGAATAGGCGCATGAACATCTAGCGTATTTAACAAAGTTTCATTTAGATCAGAGGGGGATGTTTCAGGCTTGATAGATGTCATGAGATCAATGGAAAACTGATCACTGTCAATATCCCTTAGCTGACGAAAGCTTGTGAACTGGTCAGAGCGTTTTGGTTTTGGGACAGAAAGTTTTGACAAAACAGAAAAATGGTCAGAAGTTAGGTCAGAGTTGATATGACTGGACACAATCAATTAATCACTGTCTTTCACAATAACAAGGTCTAACGTATGGCCTTCTGAGTGGGTAGGTTCAGTGACTGTTTGAATAAGACTAAACAAGTTAAGCTGTTCTCTGAATCTTTTAGTGTTAGAGTTTGCACAATCATCAAAATGAATATTAAAATCTCCACAAAGAACAACATTCGAATGACAATTTGAACAATATTCCAAAAAGTCTGGCACTTCATCAAAAAACCTTTGCTGCATGTCTTTGTTTCGTTTTTTTTATCTGAGGTCGGATTCCTGTAACGTAATAAAGTCTAATACAGGATGATATTGGGTACATATTTTAGTGCATTTTGGCCTAGGAAATGAGAGATGCGGAAGAATGTTAGTATTGTAGGCCGTTATTATGAATGTTTAGTGCTTTAGTATATAAAACGGGATGTTGTTTAATCCCTATGTGAAACGGAGGATTGGTCAACAGTCAGGGGATTCTTAGATAGGTGTCCCGTGGATGATGTGTGTTCTTAATATTCTGTTCCTCCCCCCCTGTTGGAGTATTGTGTGTATACTGCATGCACCAATGCTTTATGAACAATAGGACTTAAAAATAAGATTAAAAAAAATACCACAGAGGTTTCGTGGGTCTTTATGCCTAACGGGAAAGGCGATGGTCGCTCACTTCCTTCCGAGCTTGTTGCACCAGCTCGTTTCACGAATATGCACGCGCCCACGCACGGATGAGAACATACGTAAGTAGGCCGGCTCACGGACAAAAATACTGTGGACACTTGTGGGAGTAGGTTGGCGGTACATATTGATCGTATCATCAGTGCAAAAGCGGCTTCAAACTTTCCAGCAGCAAAAATTTAGCTGATTTCAGTGGAAAATCGAAAAGTACGTCATTATGCATATGGCCATGTAACAGGATCCTGCAGCCTTGCTAAATCAGGCCTATAAAAACCACAAAAAAAACAACCGGAAACACAAAACTTTACTGTTGGGGAGTTAGACTGACAAGAAAAGTATAAAAATGCAAAGAAAGAAAGGAAAGAAAACATAGAAAGAAAGAAAGACAGAAAAACAAAGAAAGAAACAAAGAAACAAGGAAAGAAACAAAGACAAAAAAAGAAAGAAAGAAACAAAGAAAGAAACAAAAAAAAAACAAAAAACAAAAAACGAAGAAAGAAATTCGAAAGAAAGAAAGAAATTCGAAAGAAAGAAACAAAGAACAAACGAAGAAATAAATGAACAAACGAAGAAATAAATGAACAGACAAAAGACAAACAGACAAACAAGCAACAAACAAACAAACAAATAAACAAACAAACGAACGAACAAACGAATGACCAAACGAGCGAAACAAACAAACGAAATACGAACGAACGAACGAACAAACAAACAGACAAACAACACACAACAACACACACACAACACACAACAACAACACACACACACCACACACACACACACACACAGACACACACACACACAGACACACAGACAAACAAACAAACAAAGAAAAATCCGCCGACAACGTTGTGGAATGGACAGAGAAAATATTTGCAAAGACCAGGGTTTAGCACACAACCGACAGAGATGAACAAATCTGGTGAACAGTTTTTAGTGCAGCGTCTCAATGATTCTCTTCACGGAGCTGAGAGGGGGGGGGGGGTGGGAAGGAAGGAAGAACACTTAATCACTGCCCTCCATGACACCGGCATATGGGGCAGCAACGAAGCGATGATTCTGGAAACTCGTCACACACACCAGTGTTAGTTTCTTCTTTCGCTGTTCTCTCTCTCTCTCTCTCTCTCTCTCTCTCTCTCTCTCTCTCTCTCTCTCTCTCAACATCTCTCTTTGTCTGTGTCTCTCTGTCTCCCTCTCTCTGTCTCTATCTCTAAGTCTGTCTCTGCCTCTCTGTCTCTTTTCTCTCTCTCTCTCTCATTCTCTCTCTCTCTCTCTCTCTCTCTCTCTCTCTCTCTCAATCTCTCTCTCTCTCAATCTCTCTCCGTCCTTTTTGTTGTTGTTGAAGACCTCAGTTTCATGAAGATCATGGAACGCCACTCCCTTTGTCTCTCTGTCTGTTATAGTGCTCTGGCTACTGGGCCAATGAGGTCACTTCAGGTCACAAGTTTAACGGGAATCCCCGAATGAATGGTCCTGAACAGGAGGTCCACCATCAACGGATACACAATCGGAAATGTTTCAGTTTGTTCGTTACAAAGTGTGGTCAAGTACAGTACAGTACAAAACTCTATTGTGTAGTGTTGTGTGTGTGTGTGTGTGTGTGTGTGTGTGTGTGTGTGTGTGTGTGTGTGTGTGTGTGTGTGTGTGTGTGTGTGTGTGTGTGTGTGTGTGTGTGTGACAGAGAGAGACAGACAGAGACAGAGAATATGTATGTGTAACAGACAAGATGACAAGTTGGGTCAATGATCATTCGTCGAACAGGCTTGAGTGTGCTCAGCGTCCCTGTGTGTATATGTGTCTGTGAGAGAGACAGACAGACAGAGAGACAGACATGGTCTATAACGCAGGGATTGTGGGTTCAACTCTTCAAGGCGGACCACGTTTGCTTTGTTTGATTTTCTGGTAGTTGTTTTAAAGTGGTTTGATACTTCTGGTAGAGTCAAAGATCTGGTTATCTCGTGTGTGTGTGTGTGTGTGTGTGTGTGTGTGTGTGTGTGTGTGTGTGTGTGTGTGTGCGTGCGTGTGCGCGCGCGCGTGTGTGTGAGTGTAAGTGCGAGTGCACGAGGTGTAAGTATATAAGAAAAAAAACGAGAGATAGAGAGAGAGAGAGAGAGAGAGAGAGAGAGAGAGATAGATAGATAGATAGATAGAGAGAGAGAGAGAGAGAGAGAGAGAGAGACAGAGAGAGAGAGAGAAGACAGACAGAGACATAGACAGAGACAGGGAGACAGAGACAGACAGAGACAGAGACAGAGAGACAGAGACACAGGGACACAGACACAGACAAAGAGAGAGAAGAGAGAGAGAGAGAGAGAGAGAGAGAGAGAGAGAGGAGAGAGAGAGAGAGAGAGAGAGAGAGAGAGAGAACGACGGAACGAGAGAGAGAAAGAGCGAGCGAGAAAGAGATAGATCGGTAGATAGATAAAAAGACAGACAGACAGACAGACAGAGACAGACGACAGACAGACAGACAGATAGAGATAATAGAATGAGAGAATCGGAGAGAGATAGAGATAGATAGATAGATAGATAGGTAGATAGATAGATAGATAGATAGATAGATAGAGAGAGAGACACACACACACACACACACACACACAGATAGACAGAGACAGAGAGAGAGAGAACAAAAGAACGAGAGACAGAGAAACAGAGACAAAGAGACAGAGAAACAGAGAGGGGGAGGGAGCGAGGGAAAAAAGGGAGAGTAGAGACGGAGAGAGAGAGAGAGAGAGAGAGAGAGAGAGAGAGAGAGAGAGAGAGAGAGAGAGAGAGAGAGAGACAGACAGACAGACAGACGGAGAGAGAGAGAGACAAAAACAAAACAAAAATCAGATGCGCTTGATTTATTCAGTCAAAGACAAATGCTACTCATCAGACAGGTAATAATCACAACAGTTGGAGATCACTATTAGATTACCATTTCCTGTTACGATATGTAGATATAGATATCTTCATTAGTCTGTGGTTTAAAGTCATCTCAATAAATTATAAAATAAGTTAAAATTGTCTTCAGAATGTCCGAAGTAAAACAAGTAAAACCGTCTGGGAAAAAGTAAAAGTTTTGTCGATAGTTATCACATTCTTGAATCATTAAAGCATGACAATAAAATAAATAAATAAATATAATAATAATAAATAGATGAATAAATAAAAACCAGAGAATTTCTTTTCTGACATTGTATTCACAACCTTAGGCATTTCTTACACACTCCTTGACGTCATTTTCCTTGACAAAGTTTGATTGTTCTAAACCTGTCATTTTTTTTCTTGTCGTTTGGTTAGGTTTGTTGTTATCCTAACCCTCAAACGACGCGCATGTGAATAGACGACGAAAGTCAAGGAACCTAGGGAGTTTTACAGAACAAGGCGTGCCTCATCTTCATTGTTGATCAGTTCTAGAAGGTCTCTTGTTATCACAATGATACTGAGCAATTAGGTTTTTCATTGCTACTTGAATGTTACAATGCTTTGAATTCCTACGCTCATTGGATGTTACAATACTTTTAATTCATAATTTATTGATCTATAGGTTTATTCTAATATCAATATTACTTTTTTCGTCTAAAAACAGAAACGTCGATAGACGTTAAAAGAAATAACGAACGATATTGAGCAATTTGTGAAATACCAAGTTTGAATCTTGCCATTACAGATTTCATAGGTCATATATACGTTCATTTGTGCACACGTTTTTATATCATGTACTCACACAATTTAAACTGCTGATTATTGAACTTTCGAATCCCATTCTTCTCATTTACGTAATAACAATCGAGGTGTCTTTGAAAAACGTTCTCAACTTCTACCACACTTTGAACAGTAACCAAACAATTGCTGATAGAAACTTTTAAGTATTTCAGGTGTGTCTTTATTTCATTTATTCAGCATCATTTGAATAATTACCATTAATTCAGTCAGCTTCCCCTCCTGGCAGTTGAATATTAAAATATCTAAATATTTTAAAATCAATAAACCAATTAAATATGGCAAAAAATGGTTGACATTAAAAGCCAAGTCTAAAAGTTACCACCGGAAGTCAAAACTGACTTAAAACAAATTAATGATTCATACATCAACAAGCCATGTTATTATCTCTCTGCTAACAACATAAAGAGGTATTGCGAGAATGGGAAGTGTGTTTTACTTAGTCCGTTATGACAAGAAGTCTGTTGGTAACTGGATCTTTGATTCAAAACTTGGTAGCCCAAAGGCCCTACATCATAATTTACTACTTCAATCTCCACTGCCCAACAAACTTTTATTAACAAATACTTTTCATGCTTGTGTTGCTAGAACAGCTGTTGTACATTGGCCCAAATCTGAGGCATTTCCAGAATCCGGTCGATGAACTGAAGAATCGTCTCAGGCCCTATCCGGATCACCGAGGAAGGGAGAAGAACAGGGAGCCAATAAAATCTTCACCACCTGTACTGCCCCTGAAAAAAAGAAAAAAAGATTAAAAAAAATATGAACAAGTTTACGATCATAACCGGCTCCTGCCCAGTATTGGGCCTGCTATGGGCTCATTGGGAAGGCTGGGACCACACAGTCGAGTCTCATCCACTTCACGGACGCGTCATTGAGGGTGTAGCTCAAATCTTCTGATCAGCACAACCGGTGTCTGTATCTCTCGGGCCTGGTTGACGCCAGGATATATCCCTCGTATGATAGTAAGCGTAGAGTACAGCCCTGTCACACAGTCTTAATCCTAGATTGAATTCCATAGCATCATGATTATCATTCTCATCGACATCATCTGGCATTGTAAAAACTGTGCCAGCTTCTGTGGCCATTAGATTGGGGTAGAAAATGGGACCCCCTCATCAAAACAAAACAAAACAAAACATACAAACAAAACAAAACATACAAAACAAAACTACAAAACAAAACCACAACAAAACACAACAAAAACACAACAAAAACAAAACAAAACATACAAAAAAAAAAAAGTAAGCACAAAGACAACCTCCCCGAGTGCGATGATCAAAAAAAAAAAAAAAAGAGTTAACGATTACATTTAACAAAAAGCAACGACGACGTTGACGATGACAAATAATAAAACAACAACAACGAGGTTTCAGTGCACTTTCAGTTTCACAAGATAACGTTTCCGAGCTCGGGATAAATTCCATATACACTGTCACCATTGATGCCATGTGACTGTTATCGTTATTTTTGCTGTTCACAAAGCCGGTAACCGCCCTGCGGAAGAATGTGCCGATCCGTTGGTAGCGGTTGAGATCGCCCGACCTTTACCAGCGCATGTGTACGGAATTTCCATCACTACTGGCCTTGCTGTCTTATCGCGCGTGTGGTTAGAATCTTGGTCAGTCTCGTGTTGAATGTTCTAAAAATAGTACGAGCATTCTGGGATGCAAGGAACTTTCCATTCACTACTGAAAGACTTTATACTGACGCTGTGCTACATTCCAATGCGAATATTAGGAGCTAGCTTTACATCTAGCAGTGCAAATGCGAAAGGGTTTTAAAGCCCAGCCGACTTCGTACAGCTACATCAGGGCTATAATCATTTCAAAACACAATATTTCAACATGAAAAAATAAAGAGGAAAACAAAATTAAGTACACATGTCACCGCATTCGCGCACATAATCTAAGGAGATGCCCCTGGCGTTGACAACTCCATCCAATTCATCACACAGGGGACGAAAAAAAGCACATCTAAATACGAATTTAAAGAAAACTAAGGACGCTAAAACATAATATACAAACGGGCCTAAATTACCAGAAACTGCTTTTAAAATTTACATTTCCCTTGAGCCCAAAATGCACTTGAAATATGTACCCAATTATCAATCCTTAGAGATAGTACGTAAGACTTTATCGAACACATACAGGTGAATGGACAAGCAAGGCAGAAGATGATGGGAAGAAATGACAGAAAGCAAAGGAACAAGGTAGAAACAAAGAGTGACAGAAAAGACGCAATTTCTTGCACATAATTTCAAGAAAGTGGGGATACTATTTATACTAAAAGCACCCCCAGCATCCGTACGGGGATAACAAACAAACAAACAAGCAAGCAAGCAAGCAAGCAAGCAAGCAGCCAACCAGCCAGTCAGCCAGCCAACCAACCAACACATACACCCACTCACTCAGTCACCCACTCCCCCCTCCCCACACACAACTACTCTTGATTCCTATTTGACCCATAGACACGATTGATATTGGTATATGGATACATGAAACAAAATGTAAACATGTGATATGAAAGACATCAAATTAACGAGAACATAGTTTTAAATAACTGTTCTTTTCTTGCACCTCCTCCCCCCCCCCGCCCCCCCCCCCCCAAACTTTTCTAAAATTACGTGAAATTATGGAGAACATGCTTGTTAGCTCTTCTTGTCTATGCAGTGTCTTTACTCTGTCTGTCTCTTTCTCCCTCCTCTCCCTCTCTCTGTTTCTCTATCCCTCCCTCCCTCCTTCCCCCTCCCTCGGTCTCTGTCTCTCTCTTTCTCCTTCCTCTCTGTCTGTCTGTCTCTGATCCATGTGTCCATTTGTCAATTGTGTATGACTGTTTCTTGCTTTATATAATGTCAATACAGAACTGCTGATGAAATACCTCGAGAATATCATCGTACTGCCTTTAGAAGAGCCGAGCCGTGTCCCAAAGCATTGCGTAGGTTCAAATCTGCAGGTAGTAAAAACAATGATTAGTGTAATGTGATTGTATGTGCAACTATGACTATGGTGCTACGCACGGTAATAATCGTTCTCTCTGTCTGTCTGTCTCTCCTCATAACTGTCTGTCTCTCCAGTTATCTGTGTATCTCTCTCTTCTCTTTGTGTCTCTTTGTCCATGTCTGTCTCTCTGTGTCTGTTTCTGCTTATGTCAGTCTCTGATTCTGTCTCAGTCTGTCTGCCTGTCTCTCTCACTCACCCTCTCTCTGTCTCTCAGTCTCTCTCTCATTCTGTCTGTCTGTCTGTCTCTATCTTTGTCTTGTTCTCTCTCTGTGTGTCTCTGCCTCTCACTCTGTCTTTCTCTGTCTCTGTCTATATCTGTGACCCCCTCTCTGTCTCTGTCTCTCTCTTTTCTCTCTGTCTATTTGTTCATTTCTCTGTCTCTCTTTGTCTCCGTCTTCTCTCTCTGTCTCTGTATTCTTCTGTCCGTTTCTCTCTCTCTCTCTCTCTCTCACTCTCTCTCTCTCTCTCTTCTCTCTCTCTTCTTCTCTCTCTCTCTCTCTCTCTCTCTCTCTCTCTCTCTCTCTCTCTCTGTGATCCATTTATGAATTCGTCATTTGAGCAGGCTGTTTCTTACTATTGATATTTGCAATACACAATAACAAGTAAGATACCTTGATGTTAAAACCGTGTGTCATTTTGAAGAGCCAAGCCGTGTCCCAGAGAACTCCATAGGTTCGAATCTGTACGCAGTGAAAACAATGATAATGTAATGTACATTGTAATGTGATTGTATGTGAAACAATGACTAGGATACTACGTACGATAAATAATCGTTATCTTTCTTTCTCTCTCTCTCACTCTCTCTCTCTCTCTCTCCCTCCTCTCACTCTCATTTTTTTCTCTCTCTCTCTCCTTCTGTGTGTGTGTGTCTGTCTCTCTCTTTCTGTATGTCTGTCTGTCTCTCTGTCAGTCTCTCTCTTTCTGATTCTGTCTCACTCCCTCTCTCTCTGTGTCCCTCTTTGTCTCTGTCTCTCATTCTATCTCTGTCTGTCCGTTTATCTACCCGTTTCTGTCTCTTTCTGTCTGTCTGTCTGTCCCACTCTTTCAGTTTGTCTCTCTGTGTCTATCTCTGTGTCTGTCTGTCTCTCTTTGTCTCTCTCTATCCTAGTCTCTCTGACTCCGTCTGTATGGCTCTCTGTCTCTGTTTCTCTCTGTCTCTGTTTCTCTTTCTCTTTCCGTCTGTCTCTTTCATTCTCTTTCATTCTGTTTGTTTTCTTTCTGTCTCTCTTTCTGTCGGCCTGTCTCTCTCAGATTCTGTCTCTGTCTGTACTGTCTTTCTGTCGTACTCACTCTCCCTGTCTGTCTGTCTGTCTCTTTCTGTCCCTCTTTGTTTCTGTCCCATTTTGTCTGTCTGTCTCCCCCCCTCTCTCTCCCTCCTTCTCTCCTTCTCATCTCTCTCTCTGAGCTACATATTTTCAATACTAAATGGCTAATGAAATACCTTGATCAAATCGTATCGCCTTTAAAAGTGAAGTCCATGGTCAAATAGAAGAGCGTATGTCCAACCCTGTATGTGAGTGAAAACAATGATAATGTACAATGCAATGCCATTGTACGTGAAGCTATGACTATGGTACTACATACTAATCGTTCTCTGTCACCCTCTATGTGTGTGTGTGTCTCTCTCTCCCCCTCTTTCTCTCTCTCTCTCCTCTCTTTCTCTCTCTCTCTTCCACTGTCTGTCTCTCTATCTCTTCATCCCGCTCCCTCCCTCCATCTCTCTCTCCCTCTCTCTCTCACCACACAAACACATACACGCACAGAGAGGTAATGTGTATGTATGTATGTATGCGTGTATGTGCGTAT
>CM060310.1:26129002-26131502 GCA_030674185.1 Monoplex corrugatus
TATGATTGCTTCCCCTGTGCCCTGCCCGACCCGGTTTCCCCATTCAGCCTTCAGTTTTTCAATCTCTTTACACTCTCCCATTTTTCTGTCTCGTGATTAGTATATGGGGTTTGGCAACAACATTCAGTTCATATACACTACGCACAAAAAGTTAAGGATCACTTGCACAAAAATTCATAACTTTCAAAATAAGAAAGCCAATGCGTTGAAGTTTGGCAAACATTTAATTCCATGCTTTAGCGATAACGATACACAATTGCCTTCAATTTCGATCAATCGTTTGGTGTGTACATTTGATCAAAGTGGGTACGTATCGAAATTTGATTTCCCAAAGTCATTGAAATGACAAGACAGGGCATTCTGATGCTCCCAAAAGTTCAGTAATGCGTGTAACCGCCATGGCTGTTCTGGCACTCGACGCAGCGAGTCCTCATCGAGTTGACCAGGTTGGTGAAGATCCTCTGTGGAAGCGCCTGCCACTCAGCCTGCAGCATCTGGTAGAGGTGTTGGGCATCCCTGGGAGGGGGGTGGTTGCTCCTCACTTTGCGATCCAGCTCATCCCAGAGGTTCTCAATCGGGTTGAGATCGGGACTGCATGCTGGCCACTCCATTCTGTTGACTCCAGACTGCTGCAGGAAGTCGTTGACCACCCTTGCCCTGTGGGGGCGAGCGTTGTCATCCTGGTAGACAGCCGTCGGTCCATCTGCTGCAGTGTAGGCACAGCCAGCGGTCGAAGGATCTCATCCCAGTATCGGAGGCCAGTCAGGTTACCCTGTACATGATACAAGGGTGTTCTGTGGTGAAGGCTGAAGGCCCCCCAGACCATTACAGAACCTCCACCAAAGGCCACCTTTTCTTGGACAGTGGTGTCAATAAAGCGTTGTCCTGGGCGCCTCCAGACCCTCAGTCGGCCGTCGTTGTGGTTCATGGTGAAGCGTGATTCATCACTGAACAGGACCTGGGACCATTGCTGACGTGTCCACCTCACGTGACGTCTGCAGAAGGCGCGGCGTGCTGCCCTATGGGCTGGAGTTAAGCGTGGCCGTACAGCTGGGCGACGAGAACGGAGGTTAAACCCATGAAGGCGGTTCCGTATGGTCTGCTGGCTGATGTTGATGTTAGTAGCCACCCTCAGCTGCCTTCGAATGATGCTGGAAGAGGCTGTTCTTGTCTGCAGGGCTTGTCGTTCAATGAGACGATCTTCACGTGGGTTTGTCTTCTTCGGTCGACCAGATCTGCGTCTTTCATGGAACCTCCCAGTGGCTGTGAAGCGTTGAATCAGTCTGACAATGACCGAGATGGACACCTGAAGTCGCCTGGCCACTTCTCGCTTGGGAACACCATCTTGGAACCATGCAACAGCTCGTCCCCTCTCAAACTCGCTCAATTTTCGTCGTGGAGGCATTGTCAGATCAGGCCTACTACTGGTGGAATGTCTTCTTATAAAGCCAAGCAAGAGACAGCATCTCACACATAAACAGCAGTCCTTGCACGTGCATAATGGTTTTTCCATCTGGCTTGTGCAATGTGTTCAGGCAGAACGGTCCAAAACAAGGTCCTTTTTCGGAAGTTTCCCCTTTTCCGTTTGCGGCCAAGCTCAGTAGTAGAGAATCCCGTGCAATTTTCGCAGTAACACAACATCGCCCACTTACAGCTGAACAAGAATTCATAACAATTTGGCTGGACTGAGAAATAAATAACAGTAGCGAACTGAGTTTATTACGCACCTGTTTTCTCATAGTGATCCTTAACTTTTTGTGCGTAGCTTATGTAAGAGGGAAGGGTGTGTGTGTGTAGGATAATAGATAAGGCATCTGTTCTGGGAAGCCAAAGTTATGAATGCAAAGGCTCAAATCCCAACCAGTTGCAAACAGCTGGAGGAAAATATAAAAAAACACAAAAAACAATACAAACAAAACAAAACAAACAAACAAACAAATAAACAAACAAACAAAACAACAACAACAACAACAACAAAACACACACACACACGCAAAAGAAACTACAAAAAAACAAAAAAACATACAACCCCCCAAACAAAGAAACAAAGAAACAAACAAACAAACAAACAAACAAACAAACAACAAAAAAACCAACCACCACCACCAACAAGTAAACCCAAACCAAGAACAAAGATAACAACAACAACAACAACAACAACAACAACAACAACAGCAAGGAAAAAAATCACAACAACAAAATTACTGGTATAATTTCTCTTTTTTCTCCTGTTCCCTCTCCCCTCCCCCTTTCTTTCATGTATAGTTCAAGGCGTACATACTTCAACAGTGATGCGCGTGTAAAGTTTGCAGTGTTTAGAAGACGAAATAAGGGCTGCCTACTTTGCTGTAGGTTTACTGCAGGGACTTAAAACTCTGAAACAGGAACCAGAAAAAACACGAAAAAAGAATCAGAACGTGTATTTAATAAAGCTAGACAAGACAGGTGCAAATTTTCGGGCAACTGGCCTTTGTCATGCGTAAGATCACAAACAAACAAA
>CM060310.1:26139002-26144002 GCA_030674185.1 Monoplex corrugatus
CACACACACTCACACAAACACACACACACACAAACACTCACACACACAAACACACACACACAAAACACACACACACACAAACACACAGACACACACACAAACAAACCTCCCCACCCCCACCCCCCACACACTGTCTGTCTGCATTCATCAGCTGGGAGGATATGTTCTGACTATACTGAGTTTGGTGAAGAGGGTAATAAGATTATTCAATGTCTGTGTACAACTTGCAGGTTCGTCCCTTGGGCAGTCAATCCACACAACTAGCTCAGACCTCCTGAGATTACTGATGTCTTCATACATTAGGAATATATAACACACGAAAAGGGAACATACCACTAATCAACCAACAACCAACCAATCACCAACCAACCAACCAACCAAAACCAACCAACCAACCAACCAACCAACCAACCAACCAACCAACCACCAACACCAACAAACCAACACAACCAACCAACCAACCAACCAACCAACCAACCAACCAACCAACCAACCAACCAATCAGCCAGCCAGCCGTTAACCAACCAACACACCGTCAAATAAATAAATGATATGAAGTAAAAAATGGATATTTATATAAATATATAAATAAATAAATGAATAATAATAAATAAATAGATAAATAAATGAAATAAACATAAATAAATAATAAACAAACAAATAAATAGATAATAATACCTCACCCTGAACGCAAGCAAACAAATGACATATTAACCATGACAACAACATCAGCAAACCCAACAACACTGATTCAAGACTATCAAAAGAAACAAAAGACAAAAAGATACACAGCAAAATACATGTAAATGTAGTTGTCAAGAATTAGCTGAGCTGTGAGGTTGAAGTGTTCTGCATTAAAATTTCATTCTGAATCAATATGAGTGTGTGCAACCATACGTATGCACAGAGAGAGAAAGAGAGAGAGAGAGAGGGGGAGGAGCAATGAAAGGAAAGAAAGAGAGAAGAGAGAAGAGAGAGAGAGACAGAGAAGAGAGAGACAGAGACAGAGAGAGGGAGACAGAAGAGAGAGAGAGAGACAGAGAGACAGAGACAGAGCCAGAGACAGAGACAGACTGAGAGACAGAAAGACAGAGAGAGACAGAGAGACATAGAAACAAAATCAAACCCTCTTGCACAACACAGTCAGACCACAGTACGACAAATGTCCCACTTTCACCAGTAACGTGTAGTCGTTTTCTCCCTTCGGAGACTCAAGTTATCTGCCCATTACTCCCAGGCGGCGCTCCCACCAGCAGGCCACGATCTGGAATTGCTCAAGTCAGATAACTAATACTTTCTACAGAATCTGCTGCGCAGAGAGTATTCCCCCTTTCGTCCAGGGAATTCTACCGATGGGGTGTCAGGAGGAGACAGTTGCTCGGCGGGCGCTTCAAAGTGTCATATACATTACTGTGTGATATTCAACAGTTTATAAAATTGTATTCGGAATTGAGGTTTTGACCCTTCTCACTGTCAAAATGTGATTTCAGACCTGCTGGGATTTAAAGGACTGACACAGCTAGTTATGATAAAAATGGATATGGTATTCTTTTTGTTTGTTGAATGCTTTGCCAAATTGTTCATGTGGTCTTATAGAAGTTTTTGAAGTTCACACACAGATAGAAAGATAGATAGATGGACAGATAGATAAATAGGTAGATAGCTAACTATCTAGATATATTGACCGATCAATAGATAGATAGATAGACAGACAGAAGATAACTAGACGGATAGATTGGTAGATGGATAGATAGACTGACAGAAGGTAGATTTGAGACAGCATATATAGATAGATAGATAGATAGATAGATGCATACATACATACGTACATACGTACATACTTAATACATAATACGTACATACGTACATATATACATACATGCATACAGAGAAAGAGAGAGAGAGAGGGGAGAGAGAGCGAGAGAGAGAGAGAGAGGAGAGAGAGAGAGAGAGAGAGAAGTAGATAGAGAGACAGAGAGAAACAAAGACAGAGATAGAGACAGAGACAGAGAGAGAGAGAGAGAGAGAGAGAGAAAAGAGAGAGAGGGAGAAAGAGACAGAGAGAGGCAGGCAGACAGAGAGACAGACAGACAGGCAGACAGACAGGACAGACAGACAGACAGACAGACAAGGGAGGTAGGCAGACAGAGAGAGAAAGAAACAAAATCAAACGCTCTTGCACAACAACACCGTCAGAAAATAATACAAACAAATGTCCCACTTTCACCAGTAACGTGTAGTCGTTTTCTCCCTTCAGGGACTCAAGTTATCTGCCCATTACTCCCAGGCGGCGCTCCCCACCAGCAGGCCACGATCTGGAATGGCTCAAGTCAATTAACTAATACTTTCTACAGAATCTGCTGCGCAGAGAGTATTCCCCCTTTCGTCCAGGGAATTCTCCCGATGGGGTGTCAGGAGGAGACAGTTGCTCGGCGGGCGCTTCAAAGTGTCATATACATTACTGTGTGATATTCAACAGTTTATAAAATGGTATTTGGAATTGAGGTTTTGACCCTTTTCACTGTCAAAATGTGATTGCAGGCCTGCTGGGATTTTAAAGGACTGACACAGCTAGTTATGATAAGAATGGATATGGTATTCTTTTTCGTTTGTTGAATGCTTTGCCAAATTGTTCATGTGGTCTTAGAAAAGTTATTTTAAGTTCACACACACAACACATACAGACACACACTCATAGAAAGAGAGAAAGAGAGAGTGAGAGAGAGAGAGAGAAAGAGAGGCAGAGAGATAGATAGAGAGAGAGAGAGAGAGAGAGAGAGAGAGAGAGAGAAAAAACCCCAAACAAAACAAAACAAAACAAACCAAGGAAACCAAAGACAGACACAGACACAAAAGACACACACACACACACACACACACACACACACACACACACACACACACACACACACACACACAATATGTATATGTGTGTACATGTATATATATATTAACCTTCTGTCTTTCATGCTTGATATACCTGACCTCTCTGTAGATGTGGTCAGTTCTTTCAGTCATAGTATTTGGGATTATCATGAAATTTCAATGCCCTTAAGATAAAGTAAGCCAATTTGAGATAGTAAGGAAATATACATAATATTAGTTTAAATAATCATTTGTTAATGACAGTTACTGGTTATGACTATTTTATGAAATAAGTGATAAAATACATCGAGTTTGCTATCTTCAAACGATTTTCTAGTAATATTTGTTAATTTTGGTATAATTCTGCGTAGTATCTCAGACTCCTCCGAGTTGTTTTAATCCTGAATGTTTAATCAGTGCGCAAACTGAGCACACAGACTTCAAAGCAAAGATAAAGAAAGAGAGAAAAAAGAACTAGGTATGCTGTGTGGCCAAGCAGTTTCTCTCTTTTTTTTCACAATTTAACAAAAGAGGTCAAACAGGACACAAAATCGAACTTTGGCCCACAGAAATGTAGAAATGATGAATAGCTCGCAAAGTGATCAGCTGAGTCACGCCAGTGAACAATTCAATCACCGTACTAATTTCTTTCCTCAAGAAAGACAAGAAACTATAAATTCCACTGTCCATAAAGCAAAGAATGTCATGCACATATACAGTTTAAAAACAAAATCTAAAACGATCAAAAATCAAAACTAAAAACTGCTTTAATTGTAAACAGCAAGTAAGGTAAGAACTTCTAACACACAACTGACAGCTAGTTCAATTTGTTATCAAAACACGATGATGAACGAGACAAGCTGGCAAAATATTCAACACATGAAAGAGATGCCCATATCCCCACGGTTATTAACAATCAGTTGTAATAAAGTCTGGCAGTGATAGCGATTTCTTCCTCAGCAGGGTTGAAATCCAATTTCCAAAATGAAAAGACTAACAACCTGAACCCAAAAATCAACACAAAAACTGGTGAATGATCAGAAAGCAGTGCATATGACGCTTGAAACGCCCGCTGAGCGAGCAAATGCTGTCCTAGGCTTCCATCAAGAGAATTGCGTCGATGAAGGGAGAATACTCCCAGCACAGCAGATTCTACGGACACTGTTAATTACCTCGCTTGAGCAGTTTCAGATCGAGGTCTGTTGGCGGGGAGCGGCATCTCGGAACAATGGGGAGAGAACTTGGACTGCCATGGGAGATAACCACTTTACGTTATTGGCAATGGTGTTCTATTTGTTGTGTTTCTTTTATTCTATGTTGTGTCGTAAATTTTCGGTTTCTTTGCCTATGTTTTGTGTGTGTGTGTGTGTGTGTGTGTGTGTGTGTGTGTGTGTGTGTGTGTGTGTGTGTGTGTGTGTGTGTGTGTGTGTGTGTGTGTGTGAGTGTGTGTGTGTGTGTGTGTTTGTGTGTGTGTATACATATATATATATATCTATAGATGTGTGTGTGTGTGTGTGTGTGTGTGTGTGTGTGTGGCGTTGGCGATCATGGACTTCCATCTGTCTCTATCTCTCATTGCCCCCAGCATCTCTTCCACCCTCCTCGTCCCCAGCCACTCTGCAAGTCCGTCCAGCATTTTCTCCCTGGGTCTACCTGGTGCTTTCCTTCCCTCCAGCTTTCCCGTTGTGACCTGGTGCTCCAAATCCCCCTTCCTCATAAAATGGCCTATATATATATCTACTAGTCTTAGTATAGTATGAAAATTGGTCGCTTCAGAAAAAAAAATCGAAATTGAAACATGGGTAAGAAAAATCGATCGTGATATATTTTGAATAGCATATGCAGTATTCCTTCTACAGTTTAAAACAAGTCCAGTGAAACTTACTTAGGAAATGGAAATGAAATGCACAGAAACACAGGACTGATCATATCACATGAACAACAAGTGTTCCGCTAAAGCAAGACATGAAAGTCTCACTACAATACACAAATTAGCTAACATAAGATAATAAATCTCAGCAAGTTCAAGCAACAAACAATAAATACCATACACACAGGTGTTAACAGCAGCAGCAAGCATCGACAACAAGATCGACAACAACAATAATAACAACAACAATGACGTCATCGACGAC
>CM060310.1:26156502-26166502 GCA_030674185.1 Monoplex corrugatus
ATTCCTCTTGAATAAAGCGTTAACTCCAAAAGTGCTAAACGCTCTATGTGCACATGTGCATGTGTATGTGTGTGTGTGAATTGGCGTGTGTGTGTGTGTGCGTGTGTGTGTGCGTGCGGGCGTGTGTGTGTGTGTGTATGGTGTGTGTGTGTAATTGGTGTTGTGTGTGTGAAGTGTGTGGTGTGTAGTGTGTGTATGTTTGTGTGTTGTTGGTGTGTGTGTGCTGTAGTTGTGTGTGTGTGTATGGTGTGTGTGTGTGTGTGTGTGTGTGTGTGTGACTGGCGAGTGTGCGTGTGTGTGTGTGTGAATTAGCGTTGCGTGTGGTGTGTGTGTGTGTGTTGTGTGGCACGCGCATGTGTGTGTGCATGTGTTAGTTGGCTGTGTGTGTGTGTGTGTGTGTTAATGTGGGTGTGTGTGTGTGTGTGTGTGTGTCTTCTCTCTCTCTTGTGTCTTCTCTGTCTCTGTTGGCTGTCTGTCTGTCTGTTTGTCTGTCTGTCTTAGAGAGAGAGTTACCCAGAGATTAACACACATAAATACATGGATGCATATGAACTCAGCGAGAAAAAAAAACCCGCAGGCAGACTTTCTTTACACACGCACACACAAGCACACACACACACACACACACACACACACAACACACACACACACACCATACCCCACACACACACACACACACACACACACACACACCTCTCTCCTATCACACACACACACACCACACACTTACACACACACACACACACACACCACACACACAGACACACACACACACTTACACACACACACAGTTACACACACACACTTACACACACACATACACTTACACACACACTTACACACACACACACTTACACACACACACACTTACACACACACACACTTACACACACACATACACACTTACACATACACACACTTACACACACACACACACGTGAAATACATCAAAGGAGAGAGGAAAAACAACAACAACAACACACAGCAAATAAAAGAAAGGGAGAAAACAAAATAGAAAGACAGAGAAGCATACTGACAGACATATGGATGAACAGCCAGCCAGCCAGCCAGCCAGCCAACCAACCAGACAACCAACCAACCGTCAGCAACCAGGCCAGCCAACCAGCAGCCACCAGCCAGCCAGTCAGCACCAACCAGCCAGGCAGGCAGGCAGCCAACCAGCCAGCCAACCAACCAGCCAACCTGCCAGCCAACCAATCAGCCAGCCAGCCAACCAGCCAGCCAATCAGCCAACCAGTCAGCCAACCAGCCAGCCAGCCAGCCAGGCAGGCAGGCAAACAGGCAGCCAGAAAAACAGACAACAGATACTCCTTCAAAGACAGACAGAGAGACACACAGACACACATGCAGGCAGGCAGGCAGACATTCAGAAAGGCAGACTGACAAACAGACAACAGATAAACAAAACTTACAGACAGAACACAACAGAATACAACACAGACACGTGGGCAGACAGACACAAAGACACATGAACAGACAGACAGGCAGACAGACAGACAGACTGACAGACAGACAGACAACAGATAAACAGATACTCCTTCACAGACACAAGACATACATATACATAATACACACATACATACATACATATATACACACATACATCATATACAGACATACATACATATATACATGCATCATACATACATACATATATACATACATACAGATATACATACATACTATTCATACAGACATTCATACATACATACATACATACATTCATACATACATACATATAATATACATATAAGACAGACAGACAGACAGACAACCACAGACAGACTGACAAACAAGACAACAGATACTCCTTCCTTTCTGTATCGCTCCCAATGTCAGTGTCAGTGCCAGCAATGATGTGATCCGCTGTGTTCAGACCAGACGGGAACAAGGAGCAACATAAATGTTTCAACACTTGGACACGTTTTTCTCATTATTACGTGACGTTCTCTCCACCCTTGCCAAGATCTGAGAGAGAGAGCAGAAGAGAGAGAGAGAGAGAGAGAGAGAGAGAGAGAAAGAGGCAGAGAAGAGAGGGAAAGAGGGAAGAGAGGACTAAAAGGGGGGGGGGGAAGAAGAGAGAGAGAGAGAAACAGAGAGAGAAACAGAAACAGAGACAGACAGACAAACAGACAGAGACAGAGAGAGAGAGAGAGAGATAAAGAGCAGAGAGAGAGAGAAGAGAGAGAGAGAGAGAGAGAAGAGAGAGAGAGAGTGAGAAGAGAGAGAGAGAAAGAGAGAGAGAAAAAGAGAGAGAGAGAGAAAGAGAGAAAGAGAAAGAAAGAGAGAAAGAGAGAGAAGAGAGAGAGAGGAGGAAAAGAGAGAAAAAGACGAGAAGAGAGAGAGAGAAGAGAGAGAGAGAGAGAGAGAGAGAGAAGAGAGAGAAGAGAGAGAGAGAGAGAGAGAGAGAGAAAAAGAGAGAGAGAAGAGAGAGAGAAAGAAGAGAGGAAAGAGAGAAGAGAGAGAGAGAGAGAAAGAAGAGAGAGAAGAGAGAGAGAGAGAGGAGAGAGCGAGAGAGAGAAAGAAGAACAAGAGAAAAAAGAGAAAGAAGAGAGAGAAAAAAAAAGAAGGAGGAGAAGACGAGAGAGTCATGCTTAGATGTCTCAGCATAATACACGACCATCATATCCGATGAATCACATCACTTACACCTAGCAATGTATGGAAAAAAAGGGGAAAAGTTTGAGAACAATCCTTAATGCACTAACCAAAACTAACAGAATCAAAAAAACAAAAAACAACAACAAAAAAAAAAACAAACAAACACACACACACAAAAAACAAACAAACAAACAAAAACAAACAACAAAAACAAAAACAAAAAGGAATTCAGTACGATCTTTTTTTATCAAGTACTAAAGCAAAATCAATCAGTTTGGACGCGCAACCAGAAATGATTGGGTTTTCATTTCTTTGTCATCCTTGGTGTGCGTTGACGTTCTCATATATAAAACCGGGCCCCGTCTACAGAAGCAGTTATCGTCAGTAAAAAGACGTAGTCAAGACGTATAGGCGTTAACCTTAAGACCTTGGTTTATTGCCTGGCGAACAGCAAATGTCCATTTCAGGACGCTGTGTGTACTGTGAATGACTTCTCTGGTCCCATGCTTAAAACTTGATGGAAACCAATACTGAGAGCAATAGGAGCGCACATCTTCGTATTCGTATATCTGATTTCTATCTACCAAGAGTTTAGGATGATGCTGGATCATTGGAAAGACCGAGACCAAGTGGAGAAGGTTCATCCACCATATGAATGCCTTATTGAGGGTCATGCTCAAATTTCTTGACCAACACTTCATGTGACCTGTATCTCCAGGACTGACTAGTGCCAGGATGTAATTTAAAAGTGAGTGTAGAATACAGCCCTGTCAGGCTGTCTCTGTCCGAAATAGTAATCCATATCACCATCCCCATTTTCATCACAATAGCTTTGTGAAAAGCTAAAGATGTCCCAGATCTTGTGTCCCTTTGTGTCCTGATGTTTATGGAGACCTCAATTTCGTTGGATTTAGAGATGCATTGGAAAGCTGAAGTGAGCAGCGTAGAGGTAGAGGTACAAGCAGAAGATTAGGTGGCAGCACAAAGCACATCCCATTTCTGTCTATCCCCTACAAATTGTATGCATTTTTTTCACATCAACGTCACCCTTGGTCGTGTGGTTATATGATAAGTTTCTATGGTACGAGTTTCACTGGCTGACGAGTTCAACCAGCACACCAGACTCTCTGCTGAATAGGAACTAAAAAAAAAAAAAAAAACACGAAAAAAAGAGCAGAACGCGTATTTGATAAACAAAAAGACTGGCGCAAATTTTCGGCAGCTGCCTTCAAGCGTAAGATCACAACAAACAAACAAAACAAACATCAAATGAAAAAAATTAGGAGAAAAAGACGAAGCAGCAGGGAAATTTCAGTTTTTTTCTCCTAGTTTTTGTATGTGGTGTTTGTTCGTGATCTTACGCTTAACAAAGGTCAGTTGGCCGAAAATTTACGCCTGTCTTGCCTGGTTGTATCAAATACACGTTCTGATTCTTTTTTCGTGTTTTTCTTTTCTGGTCCCTATTTGCTTAAATGCGGGCAATCACACTTGTTTTGGATCTCAGCTGAATAGATTTCACAATTCATATTGACAGATAATTTATGAGCAATCTCAGTCTTCAGCCCAGAAGCTAACAGGATACAAGTCATTCAATCGAAGTGACCATACCTAAACAGTCTCACCTTGTACTAAGGCTAAATCAATCAGTTTTCTCCTTAGTCACCATCTTAAGTGTCTATCACGGTCTATGGACGTAGCTATCGTTACCGAAGTGATGTAGTTAAGATGTCTAGACATCAACCCAGCGACCTTCGCTCATTGCTTCGCGAACAGCAAATATCCATCAGAAGACTGAGGCTGTATTGGTGGGAGTGACGTCTTTCATCTAGTGCTCATTTGATTGATAGAAGTCAGTAGTGAAAGCGAGAAGGCGTGCAATATCGTAGTGCAATATTTGACTTCTCTCCATCTTCCTAAAGTTGTATCTGGCATCCCAGCCTCATTGACACGCGTTGCATGATGAATGTTTTACGTTATGTGTTTCATTGCCAGGCAAAATCAAGCACCGTGCAGATTTCTCATCTCACTAAGCTTTTGCAGTATTGATTTTTGTCCATTTACCTGAACTTGTATATAGGAGTTCCCCACATCTTCTATGATACTTAACTATAAAAAGTTTACGATAAAAGTTCTTCGTTCTCTGTTTCACTGTGGATGAGATAAGCATCACGCTGACTTCTCATTTGAATAGGCTTTTATGTGGTTTTTTTTGCAACCAGTAACGCTGTTTACCGTCAATTCTGCGTGACAATAACATTTCCACCTGAAATAACATTGCATTATCTTACATTCATTCACTGAACGTGAGTTTCGTTACTACATATTTTGATTGTCTTGATTCATTTCAGTTTGGTGCTGAAGACGAAGTTTTGTTTCCCCAGACACTTGAACATATTGTAACCATTTTTAACTGTATATACATAAACACACACACACAAACAAACATACACACACATCTCTATCTATCTATCTATCTATCTATCTATCTATCTATCTATCTATCTATCTATCTATCTATCTATATCTATCTATCTAACTCTATATATATATATAATTAATATAGAAACAGCAGAGATGTTAGATACATGTATTCCAATCAGGAATCTGATCTAGCACCAAACAGTCCAGGCAGGGGGTGCTTTGACTGAAAAGTTATTGATGGTGAGTTGCATGGCTAATGTTCTGCATTCTCTGTTTTCATCTTTGATTAAGTTAAGAATCCCAAATTGACTCTTCTCTAATTCTGTTTTACATATTTGTGTAAATGAACTCATGATGATGTGAAATGTCTCTTATGCCTTTTGATCATTTTTCTATAATGATAGAGGTATTATCAGTATACAATAGATTGTCTTGCATTTGTCCATTTGGTAACAGAAAACTCATAATTCAGAGAATAAATATTTAAGAGAAAGAAAGGAGAGAAAGAGAAGAAGAGAGAGAGAGAGAGGGAGAGAGAGAGAGACAGAAGAGAGAGAGACGATAAGACAGAAAAGAGAGGCAGAGAGAGACGAGAAGAGGAGAGAGACAGAAAGACAAGACAGAATAAACAGAGACAGAGAAGACAGAGAGAGAGAGAGAAAGAAGACGAGAAGAGAATAGACAGAGACAGAGAAGAGAGAGAGAAGAGAAGAGAGAGAGAGACATATAGACAGACAGACAGGAAAGAAGAAGAGAGAGAGAAGGAGAAGAAGAGAGAGAGAGAGAGAGAAGAGAGAGAAGAGAGAGAGAGAGAGAAAGAGAGAGAGAGAGAGAAGAGAGAGAGAGAGAGAGAGAGAGAAAGAGAAGAAGGAGAGAGAGAGAGAGAAGAGAGAGAGAGAGAGAGAGAAAGAGAGAGGAGAGAGAGAGAGAGAGAGAGAGAGAGAGAGAGAGAGAGAGAGAGAGAGAGAGAATGCTTAAATAACGAGTCTCAGTTGCAATATTGAACCATTATGTCCGACGAAAATTTATATCATTTGCCACTTACCTATACATGGAACTCAAAAACGAAGACGAAGAGTTTAAGAGCAGTCCTAATGCACTAACCAAAAGCTAACAGAAATCAAGTCAAATGAAATGATTTAATATGACAATTTTTTCATCGAATGCTAAGGCTTCATCAATCAGTTTCGACCTGCAACCAGGAAGGATTGGGTTTTCACTGCAGTGTGATTCTCGGTGTCCATGGACAGTTCCCATATATAAAATTAGGCACAATGTGTGGATGCAATTATCGCCACCAAAAGAGACAGTTAAGATGTATAGACGCCAGCATGAAGACCTTTGCTTATTGCTTCATGATCAGCAAATGTCCATTACAGGATTCTGGCTGTCTTGTGAATCACTTCTCTCATCACAAAATTGAAAATTGACAGAAATCAATGCCGTGATGCGGGAGAGGCGCATATCACTTTATTCCAGCATCTGATTGCTCTCCTACCATGATGCAATCATGCTGGCTTACTGGGAAGACTGGCACCACACAGTCCAGTTTTGTCTACTCTATGGATGCCTCATAGAAGGTCTTGATTAAATATCTTGACCAGGACTACAGGTATCGTTTTGTCTTGGGCCTGGCTGACGCCATGATGTATTCTAAAAATATGCATAAAATATAGCCCTGACAAGCTGTCTCGATCTGAAATGGAAATCTATACCACCATCCTCATTTTCATCATCGTAGCTTTGTGAAAAGTTGTCCCTAATGTTGTGGCCGTTTGTATCCTGGTCTCATAATGGCTTCAATTTCGTTGAATTTGGAGGTGTGTTGGAGAGCTAAAATGAGTGGCATGGAGGTAGTGACCCAGAAGCAGAAGGTGGGGTGCAGTACAGAAAAAAAATGTCCCTCCCCTACAATCTGTGTGCAGGTTTTTTTCACTTCACAGTCACCTGCTGATAGTCTGATTATGTGATGAATTTGTTGGGAACAAGCTTATGCTGCCTCATGAAATCAACTACCGCATCAGATCCTCTGCTGAATAGATTTCACATTTCTTAGTGACTGATAATTTATTGATGACATCAGTCCAGCTGGGGAGAGTCGAGGCAAAGAGGAAACAAGGAAGGCCAGCAAAATCTTTCATGGACATCATCGCTGAAGCCTGAAAACTGGGGCTCCATTACATCATACACAGGAGCAGAGACCGTGTTGCCTGGCGATCCTCCGTGACAAAGAGTGGAGCTCCCACCATCGTCCACGGCGATGGAGATAGATGAAGATAGATGATGACAATTTATGAACCACCTCAGTCCTCTGCCCAGAAGCTAGCAGAAATCAAATCGTTCAGCCGAAGAGACATCTCATCTTATTCTGAGTCTAAATCAATCGGTTTCCTCCTTGGTCGTCATCCTCATCGTCCATCAACTTTCGTTCCTTAACCAGGTCTGGTCTATGGATGCAGTTATCGTCACCCAAGTGATGTAGTTAAGATGTCTAGACATCAACCCGGCAACCTTCCCTCATTGCTTCGCGAACAGCAAATATCCATCAGAAGACTGTAGCTGTATTGGTGGGAGTGACGTCTTTCATCTAGTGCTCATTTGATTGATAGAAGTCAGTAGTGAAAGCGAAAAGGCGTGCAATATCGTAGTCCAATATTTGACTTCTCTCCATCTTCCTAAAGTTGTACTTGGCAATCCCGCCCATTACTGACACGCGTTGCATGATGAATGTTTTACGTTATGTGTTTCATTGCCAGGCAAAATAAAGCACCGTGCAGATTTCTCATCCCACTAGGTTTTTCCGGTATTTGATTTTTGTCCATCTACCTGAACTTGTATATAGGAATTCCCCACCTCTTCTGTGATACTTAACGTTAGAACAATTTCACGGTGAACGTTCTTTGTAATCTGTTTCACTGTAGATGAGATCCGGCGTCACGCTAATTTCTCATTTGACTAGACTTTTATATTATTTTTACGACCAGTAACGCTGCATACTGACAATTTATGAACCACCTCAGTCCTCTGCCCAGAAGCTAGCAGAAATCAACTCGTTCAGCCGAAGAGACATCACGTATACATTCTCATCTTATTCTGAGGCTAAATCAATCGGTTTCCTCCTTGGTCGTCATCCTCAGCGTCCATCAACTTTCGTTCCTTAACCAGGTCTGGTCTATGGATGCAGTTATCGTCACCCAAGTGATGTAGTTAAGATGTCTAGACATCAACCCGGCAACCTTCCCTCATTGCTTCGCGAACAGCAAATATCCATCAGAAGACTGGGGCTGTATTGGTGGGAGTGACGTTTTTCTAGAGCTTGTTTGATTGATAGACTTCAGTAGTGTCAGCGAAAAGGCGTGCAATATCGTAGTCCAATATTTGATTTCTTCCCATCTTGTGTATAGCTATTCTCATACTTCACTGATACGCAATCGTACAGAAGTTGTATAATGAATGTTTTACGTTATGTGTTACATTGTCTGCCAAAATCAAACGTCGTGCTGATTTATTTTGCTAGGTTTTTACATTCCCTGGTATTTGATTTCTGTCCATCTATCTGTTTGTAAGTATCCCCTTCCCCTTCTTCAGTGATACGTAATTGTAAAATATTCCACTGATGAATGTTCTACGTTATCCGTTTCACTGTGGGAGGAGATCAAGTTTTGTGCTGAGTTCTCATTTGACAAGGGTTCTACATTTTTTTGCAACCAGTAACACCGTTTTCTGTAGATTCTGCGTGAGCACCGAAGTTTCAACCTCAAATTATTTAATGCATTATCACATATTTGCCCACTAAACGTAAACATCATGAATACATATTCTAATTGTCTTGAATCATTTCAGTTTGGTGCTAGAGAAAATAACAGGTTTCTCAGATACTTCCGTTTGTTGTGGCCAATTTGAGAACAAAGGAACGTATTTGAAAATGTCTAAAACTAGACATTAGACCTGCGGTAACATTCTTTCTTGAAACTTTTCTTCTTAAAGCATCAATTCATCTGAGTTCAGAGTTTGTTTAGAGTTTGTTCATTAGAGACTGGTCGCCATTTGGGCAATTCCATATGCGTTTCACTCAGTCTGCCATCTGCGTAATCTGGCAGTCTACTTTAGACTACGCAAAAGCCTATGTGGGGCAAGCTCTTGAAATGGGAGGGAGAGGGATACGAGAAAAGAAACAGGAGATATAAAACACTAAGCCGATACCACCAGAATGACTAGACTATTTAGATGGGCAGCAAAGAGGCCAGTTGTAGGGGAGAAAGATGGCAGAGTGGCTCAGACGTTCACCTGCCTCGCTGACATGGAAGTGCCAGGGTTCAATTCCAGGCCTCGCCCTTTCTCCTCAGTTTGACTGGAAAATCGAACTGCACGTATAGTCCGTCGGACAAGGACGAAAAGCAAGTCAGACCCGTGTGCTTTCTGGTCTGCGAACGTCAAAAGAACCCACGGTAGCTGAAAATCGAAAAGAGTAAGGAAATATCCCGGCTTCCCTGGCAAAAATGTGCAGTATATAATTATTTCCACAGCCAATATCAGAGTAAAACTCTTCAACGATACGACACGGTTCATCTTCAAGACAGTCCCTAATCGAGAACACGCTGGGACGATAATACAAAACAATTACAAGAACAAGAACAAGAACAGAACAAGACAAGAACAAGAACAAGAACTAAAACGAGAACAAGAGCAAGGCCAGCATTTTATGTTGCAGGCTGGGATAAACTTTAATGTCAGAATGTCAGATTTACAACCCACGATTCAGTCACAAAAAAGTAGACTACATAAGGTTTGAATTCAGAACCCGTGCATTTTTATAAGCTGAAGACGTTGGGAGTCCTGTGTATGACTTTACACACAATGCTCGCGAAAGGACCGAAAAGTCACTAAGGCGCCGCACTAAACAAATATTCATCAGATTCTCCCAGCTCTCCTGGTTGAGTGCCAAAGCTTGGGTCTC
>CM060310.1:26171502-26274002 GCA_030674185.1 Monoplex corrugatus
ACATCACTATCACTATCACTATCGACTACCGAGACTAAAGCAATCATCCACAGCCCAAGGCCGAATGGAATTTGGCTTTCCCTAGTTGGGTCTCTTCAGTCTGGATGTGTATTTATGTTCCCACCCATTCACACAGTCCTGGCAGAGAAATGTAGTTATTGGTAAGGATAATTTTATGTTTCATACATTCGGCCCAGAGTTCTACTCTCATTTCATAGCGAAGAGAAAATGTCCATCACAGAGGACAGTGGGCATAATCATGAGGGACTTACCTTGTCCAGTGGTTGAGGAGAGAGACAGAAATGAATAATGCGAGCTAAAGAGGCGTGAAATAGCGTACTCCATGACCTGACCCATGGCAACAAAATACTGCAGAGAATCCGTTTTACACTCAATAACATCACTTATTCATGGGAAGAGTGATATGGTAGAGAAGTGAGTGACGAGCATTCTGCAGAATTGATATTCATCTTTGATGAAAGAACATTACGTTTGTAGTGATGGTCCAGTTTTGAATTGTCAAAAGTCTTTTTCCTTGACCAGACCGATTCACTGCCTACACACACTCACTCCACCACACACACACACACACACACACACACACACACACACACACCACACACACACACACACACACACACACACACACACACACACACACACACACACACACACACACACACACACACATTCACTCATCCATTCTTGAAGACCCCATGAATCAGTTTGAGTTTTAGTGTCTCAAGATAATGTCTTCACGTTCAGAATGGACTCCATATGCACTGATATCACTGATGCTTGTGATGGAGAAGGTCCATAAGTCTTAAGTCTGCTCATAAGCACACGTAAGTTGGCAAAGGCTTGAAGAACAGACGGGAAGACCATATAGCACGCTGAGATAACACACAGCAAAACAAATAAAAGGAAAGTTTGCATGAAGGAAAAATGTTACTGTTGACAATCTCACTACAGAACTTTTCTCACACTGGAAGGAGCAGTAGGGATGTTTCAGTCTTTTTCTCCTAATTTTTGTCCTGGTGTTTGTTTGTATGCGATCTTACGCTTGACAAAGGCCAGTTGGCCGAAAATTTGCACCTGTCTTCTCTGGTTATATTAAATACGCGTTCTTATCCTTTTTTGTGTTTTTTTTTCTGGTTCCTGTTTGCTTGTACGCGGGCAGTCACACTTATTTTGGATTTTGTCATGTCTCGTCAAAAAGTGTCTCAGTAATCATGACTGCTATCCAAACGATACCACAAAAAAAAAATCAATCAACTTAGATGCTCCAGTATTGACTGTGTTTCTGGTATTGAAGCTGACATAATGTCTCAGCCCAAAAAACGATGATAGTAAAGCTAAGTTGATCTGTCTCAGCATAAACTAGAAAAGATCCTGAATGTCACGAACACTTCAGTCTGGGTGGTCATTCATTTTACTATTTGCTTATGCTGGTACTGCTCCATAAAAACAAGCAATTGCATCAAACCTTCATCCTTCAGACGTCTAGATTTCAGCCCTAACAATTTTGTCCCTTCCTCTACGAACAGCAAAAATGTCCATCAGAAGATGCTCGAGTATAGTGAATGATTTCTATGATATGCTGCCTGGAAGGTTAAAAAAAATCAATATACTAGTCAAAACAAAGAAACATACGGTACTCAGGAGAACAGATTTGGCAATAAATGTTTGTCCACAGGCGTATCACCTTCCTTCACCAATATCTAATTTATTCGTGTTAGTCTTTCGTGAGTGACTTATTTCAAAAAGACATCCTTCATAGTGTCATTTTGATGAATAATAGACATTTGATACATAGGCATCAATAAAATACCTTAAAACATTCATGTTTTATGCAAATTAACAGACCAAGATATTTTCTATAATTATTATCATTAGCTATAGCATCAATATTATTACATAATCTTTTTTTTTTGGTTGTGTGTGCGTGTGTAGTGTGTGAGTGTGTAGCGTGTATGAACGTGTGAGAATTGGGGGAGTGTGTTGGTGTGATGAGTGTGTGTGTGGTGTGTGTGTGTGTGTGTGTGTGGTGTGTGTGTGTGGGTGTGTGGGTGTGTGGGTGTGTGGTGGTGGATGTGTCAAAGACATAGTTTCTCTCCTCTCTGTCTCTCTCTCACCAAAGATACAATTTAACAAAGAGGTTAACAATTATACAAACGTCATGCTATGGTTACTGCAAATGACAAGGCCCCTATGCCAAAAGCATCAGAGCCTCCAGCAACAGATATGTCATTTGTTCAATCATCGTCTGATAAACGAAGAGTAAAACATTTTTTTGCTGTCTCACAAAGTCAAGCATCTATCTTGATTTTCTGTTGCATAGAATGGTGCACATCAACTGAATTTAATTTTTCGAGTTAAAAAGAATGAACACAGAAAATAAACATTCGATACAAATGAGTCAGAACACAGATACAACAGAGACAAAGTGTGGAGAAATCGATAACTAGAATATTCAGAAATGTCTGAAAAGGAAGGACACACACACACACACACACACACACACACACACACACACACACACACACACACACACACACACACACACACACACACACACACACATCACACACACACACACACACCACAACACACACACACACACACAACACACACACACACACTACATGTAACATTTATACTTACACTAACACTAACACCATCTGAGTAAACAGGACAGAAAATAATGAGAACGAAAAGAGACAGAAAGTCTGGTGAATGGAGAGGCCCCAGTGATGGTGAAATGACCCAAATATGCACTGCTAATGATACTGTAGTTAATGAAATCAGTCTCAACACTATTCCAAAGAAGATTTCAGCCTTTCCTTACTCGTCTGCCTGAAAAACAATTTATGTATGTTCCCAGCCAGAAAGACAACCCTCTTCCAGAGATTAAATTATTTTCAACAACCTTAGGACATGTAAACATTCATCCAAGGCATTTGTTCACTATCACAAAACAGCAAATCTTAGTCTGATGTCGTGGATCTTCTTGTGAGTGTTTTCGCTCGTCCAGTGCCTAAGAGTGATAGGAATAGAAATGTTAGTGTAAGAATCGCTCAGCATTGTGGTACAGGGTCTGGCCTCTTACATAAGAGAATTGCAAATGGGATCAGTATCGCATCAGTAATATAAACTATCCATGAGAATCAACTATGTAAGTGAAACAGGCTCAAAGTATCATGAATCTAGATCAGACTTTTGGACAACAAATCGACTGCAGACAGGAATTGTTTCCATGCAACACCATGAATTATTCATAGAAGTGGAGGTAGCCGTTATAAAATGACAATCAATCTGTTTTATTCTTTTCACTGCATGAGCTGATCAAGTGTCCAACTGGACTCTGTTGATGGTAATTTTTTTTCTATCCTTGTGATCGTAACAATGGAGAAGATTGTTCGGAAATCTTACTCAGTACCATGGTAAGAAGAGAATATGACCTTGTGTGTGTGTGTGTGTGTGTGTGTGTGTGTGTGTGTGTGTGTGTGTGTGTGGCCATTTGCTAAACAACATTTGAATGCTGCTATATCTGACACAATATACAAGGTTATTTATACAAATAAAAATAAGGAGAATGTGTATTTTTTCTGGAGGCTCCATTTGCAGTCATTTTAAGGCACTTCAAAATTAAACAGAACTTAAGCATTTCTTACTGATGGGACCACATCTTTGATACATGGTATATGGCAAGTTCTGCTGCCTCTCAAGCATCATGAATACCAAGTAGATATATTCAATTTCCGACTGTGGTGCTGTTCATTGTGGATTTCTCCATACGTGTGACTGTATATTTTCTCATTTTGGTCATTCTGATTCCTGAACAGACCTTGGCAAAACCTTGAGTATACAGAACAGACTGAAGACAGAGGTTAATATGATCAAAGATACAATGAGGAATAAGCTTTGGGACACATGACAGCTGATTAAAGGACAAAGAAATGAATGAAAAGAACAAATATGTGCATAACAAGTGCACACGGGCGCTCACAAGAGAAAGAGTCACATATTTCTTATAAGGTGATTTACCAGCAACAATATGAAAAAAATCAGCAATGCATTCCAAATGATCTTTATCGTTTTCATCTACCCTGTTCGACTGTACAAATCAATACATATCAAACACTAAAAAACAGGCCCAAGAAAATGGAGTTTTATTGTTACTGCCTTCATTATTTTGAAAGCTTCTGTTGACAGCATTGCATGTAAGCAGCACAGCGTCAAAAGTTCAAATTTGACTATCTGCTTATTTTTGCAATGCATTATTTCACTGTTCACAGGATGTTTCCTTATAGGACCACTGATATCAATGTGTATGGAAAATCTGAAGTGATTAGTTTAGGTTATATAATATTGGACACAAAGTACAAATATCAGTAGTCTTGTCTGGTAAAAATAGGAAATATGTATACTGTTCATTAACCATGTCTCTATCATCCTTCATACTCATGCAGAAATTCTTTATAGAGCGAAATCAGTTCCTGTTTGCAGTCTTTCTTTACCATCGTGAAGTCACGGTATTTGACGCCTCTTCAGCGCACATGATTGATTTCTATCTCTTTTCTGTCACTGAACAAGATAAGGTACTCAGATGATGACCAGTGTTCTCAGATGGAAATTTACTGTCAGCCCTTTGGCGAATGTCTAGACGTATAAATGTTGTTTTCGATAATTTCATTTGTGTGGCAGCACTGGGTTAATGGGTTGGAACATAAATGGACATCCAGACTAAGGAAAACAGTTAGGGAAAGCTGTTCCTTTTTGGCCCTGTGCTGTGATTGATTGCTTCAGTCTTAGTCTTTGTTAGTAACATATATAGTGAACCACTGGAACTGACTACTTTGTTTGTTCAGAGCTTTGAACTTCGGACAATGATTTTCAAACATGTTCATCACGATTTGGTAATATATAACAAATTGTATTTTTCCACTTTTAGCGCACTAGCATACTGACAACGAAGGCAAACTGTAAAAGGCTTTGCCTACACTTTGCCACACAATCAGTCTCCCTCATTTGGAAATTAAAAACAAATAAATCTTATGCAGAATTTATTATGATAAAAATGTTCTCTTCCATTCTTCATCTTCTATGAGTCTGACTCCAATTATTTTTTTTTTAACTTCGTGTATTACAGTTTATTTTTATTTGCTGTTTGTAGAGAAATGAACAAAGGCTTTTCGCCTCTTAACATTGTGAAATGGTTTGCGTAATTGACTTGAAACTGACAAATTGCGAGTTAGAACCACTAATGGTGCAAAATGTTACCGTGGTATTTTTCAGCACAGACCGATTTCTACACAGAGTTGACCTTGTTATGAGTTTCGTTGGGAAGGTGTAACTACCAGAACATGAAATCATCATGGCATCACAAAAAATGTCCCTGGTTCTGTGATCCTTTATGTTCTATCTCGTGGTCACCTCGTTTTTGGTTTCTCTACCATTTGCGTTCTTACAATAAATTCAAGTTGGGGTCTCAGTTGTCAGTGGTACTTGGGGCCTGGCGTTGGAGGGACATGGCGGTGAATTTTAAAATGCAATTCCATGAATTATGAGATCTGAAGTGGATCAGACATGGGTGACTTTAAAGAGATAATTCAGTTCAGTTCAGTTTGTCTTCCCTGCTACCCAGCCCACTACTGTAGTAATATCAACATTAAAAACGACACACGAATTTCTCTTAAGCTACAAACCCCACACAAATCATATTACAAGTTAAAAGAAGCCAACTGGAAGTCATGATGAATATCATCTAGAATGAAACTTTAGAATGAATAGAGTTAACCTCCTACCTGGTCATACACTCTGAGTGATCCCTGTATGTCAGTACTAGATAGTGATGTACACACTGAGCCACGTCAGTGACTGATTGAATGTCTGTTAACTTGTGGACAGTGGATCGAAGGTTTGTGGACACTTTTCGTCTGGATGGATGAATTGCAGGGTAAGTTCATGGATGGGTACTTGAACGGGATGTAAATGAATGTAGTGACAGACGCTCGATTGCTGGGATTTATACGATGTAAGACAAAAGCACTACACGGCGGACTCCTTAAAGAAGCTCTTCCGAGACGTCCCTCCTGATGCAATTTTCCAGTTTTTACAAGAGATCAATAGATTTCATTTGATGTGATTTTACGGTTTTTCTTTAATGGTATTTTAGGTTTGCAAGGTTGACGGTGAGCATGGATTTTAGCTGTTGTCTTTTATCTTAACGGGTTGTTCTTTTCTTTTTTTTTTTTTAGCCCTGATTGCCTCTAGTGGTCGGCTGGTGCTATAAGCAATATGAATTGAATAGACACTGAGCAGTTTATCTCGCTTTGTCTGCTCTAAAGCTGTACCCTTGAATTGGCTGAGAAATACGTGTATTTGACACTACATTCATCATGATAAAACTAGAGAGATAGTGTATCTGTTCTGTGTTCTTTTCATTTGGCGTAAAGTCTGCCTCCATTAAATGTGTGATTATTCTTTTTTCCTCTTTATTTTCTTCACTTTGAAAAGCTGTACTTTTCAATAATATATTATTACGAATATATCTGCTCGCAATCTTGACAAGATCGGCAATAGGCACTGGATTATTTTTGTTTGTTTGTTTTGTTTGTTTATTTGTTCCTGAGGGTTGTTTTGTTTTTGTGTTTGTATTTTTTTTACTTATGCTATTTTTCTTACACTCACTTTTATCAGTCTGCAAGCACTAGAAAGAAAATCACTCACAGTATTTTCAGCATCTTTTTCCATGGACACTTGCTGCTCGTGAATGAATAAGCCACAGTCTACAGGATAACATAGAGTTAGCTGCTTTATTTTACTAACAGTAACTAAAACTGTTGATTGCTTAGGTCTGGTGTTGTAGATGGGGACATTACTGAATATCAAAATAAAGATTTAGGAGAAAACGTGATAGAGTGTCTTAGGCATAGGTTAATATTTAATGATAAAGTTTCAGCATAAAGCTATAACGCATTCATTAAGTCTTTTCATTTAACAAAATTGATTTATCTCAGCTACTATTAGAGGATGTGACATGCAAACATATTTTTATTTGGAATGGATTATGTCTACAGCTTTATCACAAGCAAGATATACTCCACTGGAAATACAACTGCATTAAAGTCAAAGACTGGGCCTTATTAATTACCTTGTCATTTCTGGAAGCTGTATCTTATAAACTCTAAAGGAACATGCACGTAACATTCAACTAATTCTTAAGTGATCAATACATCTAGCGAAAATGTGGCATCAGTTTTATTTTCCTGCTGCACGTAACGTAACTCAATTTGTCGTTCTTTCTTTTCCTCTTGGACAGCCTTTGTTGCTCTTTCTTTTCCTCTTTCATTCATATTAATTCAGTTTTGTTTCATTGATGCCTATATCCATTTTCATTGTTAAATATAGACTGTTTCCCTTGATCTGATGATGCACTTTTTGTGCCTATTATTGCTCCATTAGAGAGAATGCGTTTTCATTTTTTCCTTCAGTCTCAGTTGCAAAGGTTAAATTGATCCCTCCCTTCCTCCCTCCCTCTCTGTCTCTGTGTCTCTCCCTCTTTCTCTCTCTCTCTCCTTTATAACCATAACATTGTTATCAAAATTCTGTGTTCCCTTTTACCACATACACACATGCGAGGTCAATATAATTTACATTGAGAAAACAACAATTTTTATACAGAGACAGATCCAATGGCAAAAGAGACATCGCGAGAGTATGCTTCCATTTACGCAGACATGTTAAAATCAATTCACAAGAAAAACCGTTTATGATTTTTTTTATTCAATCAAACATCAAATTGAATAACACAGGACACTTGCCGTGCCAATATATATTGAACAGATCGTATTGTCAGACGAAACAGTCTGTCTGGTAATTAGATTGCTACCAGGGATTAGGTCTTGGAGCATGAAATTTTATTTAGGTATAGAATGTCATTGATTTCTACGTCTTTTTCAGCACTAGGCAGAACAAGTCTTTTACGTGCTAACCATTATCGTCATAATAAGTTTGTATTTTGCAGAAGATCGAAGAAAGATCTTGGCTAAATCTAACTGTCGACGTTTTGATGTTCCATAGGTTTTTTCCTCTAATAATTCGGCTTATAGGGAATAAAAGCTACTGTATGATCTGCACATATACAGATCTACTAAATTCATGGGAAGTTTAACATCCTCTCCTACTCCAAGTTGAATTGAATTACTAAATGAATAAGGGTATGTACTGTAGAAACTTAGTATTCAATGACTATTTAACATTGCATGGTTATACATGATGGGGAGCTTTCTGGTCACGCAAAACTAATCCCAGACAGTGCTATTCACTGCAGAGAAATGTAAAAACCTCCTTTCCCATAAGTATTCAGTTTGTTTGGATTGGACTGCACTGGACTGAGTTGTATGTATGTATGCATGTGTGTTGTGTGTGTGTGTGTGTGTGTGTGTGTGTGTGTGTGTGTGTGTGTTGTGTGTGTGTGGTGTGTATGTGTGTGTGTGTCTGTATCTTTGTCTGTCTGCGTTTTTGACTATGTCTATTACCTTTGAAAAATGTTTCCGTCTGAAACGCAGGCCACTATCTCACACAAAAGCAATTTGTAGAGGAAGCGTGCCAACCAAACGTTTCCCTTTTTCTTCTATGTCTGTATTGTTATTTCCTTGTCATGGTGATCTTTGTACAGAACTTTAGCCAGATACTTTTTATTGCTATTTGCATGCAGGACTTTGGCATAACCGTTTCATTCGAAAGACTAGCACCAGGACCACTACTCAAGGTCTATTGAAGGGAGGGGAATCCCTGTCCAGACATTCCACTGGATGCTGTATTTTTCATTATGCATTATATTTCCATCTTCTAGAACTTCTGTGGAAATTTGTCCTTTTTATGCATTAATACGGCTGTGACGTATGTGTCCAAAACAGGTTATTACTCTTTTCTGTGTTTATCAAAATTGAACTACAGCATTCTCAATAAGTAATGAGATACAGACAGACAGAAAAAAAAGAGAGGGAAATACAGAAAGAGAGAGAGAGAAAGAGAAAAGAGAGAGAGAGAGAGAGAGAGAGAGAGAGAGAGAGAGAGAAGAGAGAGAGAGAGGCGTCACTAAGCACGAACGCAGAATTATAAGCCAGACATAGAGGTATAGGTATTGTATACCTTTATGCATACATATGCAGAGTGTCCTTTCAGATGGAAGAAGAGTTCTTATTTGTGTTAGGTTGCATTATACAGTAGATATAAAAAAGAAAAGAGACGTCATCATCATCATCAGGTGCCCTGCCGCATGGCGTTGGCGATCATGGACTTCCATCTGCCTCTATCTCTCGTTGCCCCTAGCATCTCCCCCACCCTCCTCGAAAAGAAACGTAAGACGTGCTATTCTTGTAGTCTTTGGGTCAAGTTCTCTTTCTCTCTCTCTGTCTCCATCCCTCCCTCTTTGTCACTTTCTCTCTCTCCCATCTCTCTTTCTCTCTCTCTTTCCTCACCACACACACACACACACACACGCACGCACACACGCACGCACGCACGCAGGCACGCACACCCCACACCACACACACACACACACACACACACACACACACACACACACACATAACGTCTGCCAGAACAATATGTACGCACACCTCAAAGCTAAAAAAATCCGTATCTCACATGGATATGCAGACCATTCTTCAAGGCATGACAAAGCATGAACATGGAAGAAGAACACGTATAAGCCCAATAAGATACCTGCTTTGCTCAGGCAGGAAAAACACACAGCATAAAACATTAATCATACAACCTCACCATGAATAAGTAATTCACCAAAGTGCTCGTATACTCCTGTCTGCGTCTTGATAGGGAGCAGAAATCAAATTCCGTACAACGATATCCTGAGACCCTTTCATCTACACTATCGAATTATGTGCATCACCGAGGTGATGAGGGAGATTACTCATAGCTAGCATTTTCTGATCGACGCTTTTTGAAGGAATGAGCAATCATCTTCAGGGTAACCTCTACTGAAAGAATGAGCAGTTGTTTTCAAGCTAACGTCTACTGAAGAAATGAGCAGTTGTTTTCAAGCTAACGTCTACTGAACAAATGAGCAGTTGTTTTCAAGCTAACGTTTGCTGAGGTGATTAGCAATTCTCTTCAAGCTTACGTCTGATGAAAAAATGAGCACTTGTTTTCAAGATAACGTCTACTGAAGAAAGGAACGAGCGTCTGCAAGTCAACGTCTACGTAAGAAACGAGCAATTGTCTTTAAGCTAACGTGTACGGAAGAAATGAGCTATTGTTTTCAAGTTAACATTTACTGAAAAATAAGCAAAAGTGTTCAAGTTAACGTCTATTGGGGAAATGAGCAATTGTGTTCAATCTAACATTTATTGAAAAAATATAGGCAATACCTTTAAGCCAATATCTACTGAAGAAATTAAGCAATTGTCTTCGAGCTAACGTGTACTGAAGAAAATAAACAATTATCTTAAGCCAACCTCTACTGAAGAAATTAAGCAATTGTCTTCAAGCTAAACTCCACTGATAAAAAATGGGACATTTCTTCAAGCTAACGTCTAATGAAAAAACAAACAAACAAACGACAAATTGTCTTCAAGCTAACATCTACTTAAGAAATGGTTCAGTCTTCAAGCTAATATCTACTATTAGATATGACCAATTGTCTTCAAACTGACGTTTACTGAAGAAATAAGCAATTGCCTCTGGGCTAACGTCCAGACATCTTAACCATGTCATTTTGGTGATGTTAACTGCATTCATGGGCACTGCTTAGTTTTACAGATAGACACACTGATAAATATCCAAAACTGAGGAAATGTCTTTCATCCTAGGATGAAATTGATCAGCACTGATTCCAACATTAGGCTGTTGTGTATACTTTTAATCGCCTTTTTTCTAGTGTCTCGATTTTCCTTACCTTCACTACATAAAATATACATCATATAACCGCACAATTAATATGTGTGTCACACAAGTACTTGAATACTCTTGTCTATGTCCTGATGGGGAGCAGAAATCAAATACTGGACAACAATTTTCTGAGCTTCTTTTATCCACACTATTGAATTATATCCATCTCCAGGCTGCTGAGAGAAGCCAGCCATACCCATGTAGTTAGTAATAGAGTCAATGGGAAAAACTACTTGTGTATCAGGTACTCGAAATTTGTTTTTTTCAGAACGGTTCTGGCTTTGTCTGCTTAACCAAGAAATTGAAAAGTAAGGTGTTGTCTGCATGGTTGACATCAGAGGCTAACATTTACCATGTGGAAACACAAGCATTATTAAATGCAAAAGAATGATACATTTCCATCGTTCTTTGAAACAAAAACAGTTACATCGTCAAAAAATTGTGAATCGTACCTGTTGTTAAATACTGACAGACATATGATCAGTTAGAGAGTATAGATATGAAATAACAGACAGTGCAACGTATCGAAATCCATACAAGAATGTTCAAGAAACTGCAATGACATGTCCACTTGTATAATGATGCAACAAAAGATGAAGTAAACTTTGTTCTTTGTTGCCCTATCCTCTTAGATATTACCTGAAGTACATAGGTCTTAAGTCTTATTAAATGCACTTTTTTGTGTAAGTATACTCACGCCAAACCAGAATGAAAATAATCTCAAAACTATTTTCATGTATCTGTACAAAGTTTTCAAATCATGAGCCAGTCTGCTCAGTTGAAATCAATATTAATGCAAATCGTGTTTGATATTTATCTGACTTTGCTACACACACACACACACACACACACACACACACACACACACACACACACACACACACACACACACACACACACACACACACACACACACACACACACACACACACACATACATATCTATACACACATACACATGTCTCTCTATATATATGTATGTGTAAATGTGTACGTATATGTATGTATAATATGTATATATATATGTATGTATATATATGTATTATATATATGTATATATGTATATATATGTATATCTCAACTTACATTCATATCTTGTCTTTTTTTACATGCAAGTGAGTAATTTTGTTTCATGTGGATCACCAATGATGAATAGAAGTCAAATGATGAATAAAAACCAATCACATTCTTGTGTTATTCAGGTTTGTACAGCTTGTTTGCACCTCAACACTTTCACTTTTGATCCAAATCTGGTGAAAATATATACAGAGACAGCAGAGAAAATTGTGTTAACATATTTTGTCACAGACACACAAACACACACGCGTAGTACTGTATGTAGTACAATTGAAACATCTCCCTTTAGTTGAAAAATGATAGAGATAGATTGAAAAAAGAAACAATCGACAAGCAATCAAGCAAACAAAGAAATGAAGAAGCTTAAGACAAATACAGATGCTTTGGGTATTCACAGTAAAGAGCATTGTCAAAGTCCAAGTCTGCTCTGATTGTGCCAAGCTGGTCTTCCTTACGAACTGATACAATTGGAACACACTTCAGAATGGACACTCGCCTGTATTTTCTGTGAAAATCAGTGATAAGTTTAGAAATGTGCATTTTGATATCAGATTCACAATCCTACAATGGCTATGGCTGAGTACAGTCGCTGCGCGTTACTGGGAGAACAATGCTGAGTGATGGTAAAGACCGGGTTGGAGGCAAAAATTATGTTACCGTCTTCTTTGGGTGAGGCTATTTATAATTTATAGCAAGAAAATATTCCCTGATGTCATTTTAGTATCTTGTGCTTGTTGTGTGTGTGCGTGCGTGCGTGCGTGTGTGTGTGTGTGTGTGTGTGTGTGTGTGTGTGTGTGTGTGTGTGTGTGTGAGTGTGTGTGTGTGTGTGTGTATGTGTGTGTGTGTGTGTGTGTGTGTGTGTGTGTGTGTATGTGTGTGTCTGTGTGTGTGTGTGTGTGTAAGAGCATGTACGCCTAATTATTATCTATGAACGTTCACTATCTTTTTCTTGTTTATATGAAATTCAGTGCAGCGTGTGTATAATTTATTGAATATTCTCCTTCTGGTCTCAGCGTTTTAACTAACATTAATTTAGACAGTCCAATTGTAAAATCAAAATGTGTACTGTAACTTCTGTGCCTATTAGTACTGGAAGAATCGGTAATCTTATAGTGTCTTAGAAAGCATACTGCTGTTTAATTGATATAATCGGTTCAACTGGTCGATGCCAGTGACATTACAAATTACTTAAGTACGTACAGACACACATACACGCACACACACGCACGCGTGTGAGCTCACACACACACACACACACACACACACACACACACACACACACACACACACACACACACACACACACACACAAACACACACACACACATACACACACACAAATACACTTTTGAAGGCGCGCACGCATTCACGTACACACACACACGCACACATGTACGCACACACATACACAAACACACTCTCATACATACGCACACACATACGCACGCACACATGAGCACATGAATGCACAAGAAGAGCAGTTTTCTCTCTCTCTAGCCTTGTCTTTGTCTCTCTCTCTCTCTCTCTCTCTCTCTCTCTCTCTCTCTCTCTCTCTCTCTCTCTCTCCTTGCTTTGTCCAGTGGGAGAAGAGGAATTAATTCAGTCCTCTTCTCCCACTGGACTAAGCAGGAGATAAGTTTCAGTCTTTTTCTCCTAATTTTTTATTTGGTGTTTGTTTGTGATCTTACATTCACGCTTGACAAAGGCCAGTTGGCCGAAAATTTGCGCCTGTCTTGTCTTGTATTAAATACGCGTTCTGATTTTATTTTCGTGTTTTTATGGTCCCTGTTTGCTTGAACGCGGGCGGTTGCACTTGTTTTGGATTTCGTATAACTCTCTACGATAGTTTTTAGGATGGATATGGCATTGATAGTTCCTTTCCCTTTAACAAATCCACGCTGTTCCTCTGCTATTTCACTTTTGATTCCATTCTTTGTCCTCATCATGATTATTCTTAATAGGATTTTTGTTACATGACTCATCAAGCAAATTGTGCGATCGGGTTCTCATTCTATAGCCCCTGTTTTCTTTGGAATGGCAATGAAAATTGATTTTGACATATCTTTGGGGATTTTTCCAGTGTCATACATTTCAATTAGGAGGACTGTTACTTTTTCAATACTAAATTCCTCCAGGGCTGCAATCATCTCTGTAGTAATATTGGCTGGTCCTGGGGCTTTTCCTGGTTTCATCTTTTTCAGTGCTGCTCTAACTTCATCTTTCATTATGGATGGTCCTTCAACGTTTTCTTATAATGTGTTCTTCGTTTCTATCATCTTCAAAACGGTCTTTAATAATGTACTCTCCCCATCCATCTTTCGATGTCAAGTAACCAGTAGATGCGCATGTCTTTTTCCTGTGGACAATTTCTTCAATTCTTCTGTACATACCCTGAGGATATGTTTTATGTCGGTCTTCTATTTCTTTGCACTTTGTTTTCAGCCAAGCTTCCTTAGCTTCATTGCACCTATTCCTGATTTCTTTGTTTATCTTCATGTATCTTTCGTCTTTTCCCTTTGTCTTCTTCCGTTCTTCCATCAAGCCTAGAATCTCTTATGTCATCCATTTTTTTCTGCTTTTCTATCTAATCTAGGGATTTCTTCACAAGCTTCCTTTATCGAGTTTCTCAACTTTGTCCATTGTTCCTCACTGTCACCAACGTCTTCCAGAGCGCTGAATTTGTTTTGAACATGTACATTAAATCTCCATATATATATATATACATACATACATACATACACGCATACAAACATACACACATATATATATATGTATCTATTTATATATATGTACATGTATACATATATAGATATGTATTATACATATATCTATATACATATATATATATATATATACATATATATATAAGAAATACAGCACAGCATTGTAACTCAGCAGCCATGCTTTTATCATTTCTTGAAATTTGTCGATTCAATAGAATACCACAGTAAAATAGAAAACGTGAAATTTATGAGTTATTAAAATGGACTGAAATCAACGCATCACGGTAACTGAACAAAATTGGCTATTACAAGTCAGTGCTCAAAATAAACTCAAACTCAAGCATTTAGTGACCGTCCCTCAACTTACCAAGGAGGAATCCTCTAAACGGTTCTTCTTATGGACTTTAAACGATTGTGCTCTTTGGTGTGGAATCATACGTGATCTTGGGCATTAATCTTGTTTGTTTGTTTTTAAATCATGGAAGTCTTGTCTACTGCCATCATAATCAACACGACTACAGCAACAACATTCAACCAGCCTCGCAACGAGTCTGGTGCAGTCCCTGAAAATTGTGTTATTGTGACCGTCAAACCAGAATTCACCCCCTGGCAAAATCCACACAATTTAATCAACAACCAGGCTACACAGATTTGGGCGTCAGTCATACATGCTGTATTTTTGCCCATTCTTTTTCTTATTGGCTTTCCCACCAATGCGCTGAACATGTTAGTGTTTTACAAGCAGGGCCTACACGAACGGATCAACCTGTGTCTTTTTTTCTTATCTCTGGCTGACTTTGTCTACATAGCTCAAGCTTTCTGTCTTTATGCAGACCGGATATATCTGGAAGTGACTCAGCAGTCTATCATAGGGTCCTTGATGCGGTTCATGATGAACAACAATATCATTGGCCTGTATGGTTTCAGCACAGCATCGTCCTGGATGACCACTATTATTGCCTGTGAGCGGTGTTTCTGTGTGCTGAGTCCGCTACGTTCTCAGACGGTGCTGAAGACAAAAACTATGTTGGGCATCATCATGATTTCTTTTATAGTCTTGGTCGGTGGCTACTTCATTGTCTCAAGCAAGTGGAACATCATCTGTGTTTTCTATGTCGAGGACAATTACACTGACCTGATACCCTATCCCAGTGACTTCTTTCGGCGCAACAAAGATCTAGTGGACAAAACAGAGGCTGTTGTGTATGGCTTGACTTTTCCACTCTTCTGCATCACCACCGTTACCATTGCCACCATCGTCACCATCGTCAAGCTCAGATCTATTGCTGAATGGAGAGAAAAGTCTTCGTCAGCTGCTACCTCTGTATTGAGCAGGGACGTAGTACTGACAAGAATGCTGATTGGGATATCCATTCTGTTTATAGTCTCCTTTATCCCTGGTGTCGTCCTGCGTGTTAGCATGCTGTTTATCCAAGAGCTCAACGTTGGAGGTTACTTGTACAATACCTACCGTTTTCTCACTCTTACTGTCTGTTTCTTTACATACATCAACTCCTCTTTCAACTTCTTTATCTACTATTCATTTGGTTCCAAGTATCGTGCCACTCTCACAGCTCTGTTGTGTAGAAAGGTACCGCTGGCCAGGAAAGCTGCAGTCAAAGAAAACTGACGATATGGGGCTGTTAAGTCCTCTTCTTGTGCCCCAGTAGTTCAGAACTTTAATGATACTCACCAACAAACACACAAATCACAGGTACAATGGGTAAAATAACTGAGAAAAAAAAAGTGTATGAAGTCAATGTGAAAACGGTCCATGGAAAAAAACTGACATAGTAAGCACTTAGTCATGAGAAAATGGCTAGCTGTCTCATTATCATTGTAAATTAGCTGTATGGTTTGTTTGAGCTACGATTTGAAAGCGGACCCTCAGATACTGAATTACAGGCATCGCAATTTTCTTTTACCTGCACAGACTTTTTCCATGGACAACTCATCTATTGCTTTTGTGGTACTCGATGAAGTTGCATACAGGATCCTGTTTACTCGTTTCATCCGAATGACCAGCACCTGACCACCAGTCAAAGTCTCCCAGAGTGGGAAGAGGTAGAAAATTCCCTGTCTGACTGAGATTTGAATCAGTCCCAGATGCAAAAAATACTGACTAGAAACATCCCAAGTGTTAAAATCGATTAAACTGGCGAGAGCATATGTAAGATTGAAATAATTCTAACATTTAGAATGCTTGTGGCTGAAGACAGAGAGGGTGTAAGAGGTACGATCGCCAACGCCATGTGCCAGGGCATATGATAATGAAAATGATTATAGGAAATAGAAAGGTGTTATTGCACCTGGGCTTGGACTTTTCAAGACTTCATGCTGTCTGGCCAAGTAGGCTATATTTTTAGCTTAGATAATGCCATAATTTTTAGGACATAGGGGAGTAAGTAGATGAGACCGTAAGTTTTCTTGGGGCTAGCATTATCAGGACGTTTTCCATCTCGTCTCCGTCATTGTTTTCCTTTTCCTAACTATGAATGAATTCGGGTACCCATCAGCACAGCTGAGCAGATTGAAGCTGCAGGCATATATAAAGTTCCACTGGCAGGATTCGCACCAGTGCAAACTCATGCGATGCAGGCAGACTGGAAGACAAGTGCTCTACCTGTGCATCAGCCAGGCCTCATTTCTGTAACACTAGGTCACTAGTTCATTGTTTTTATCACAGTCTGGGAAATAGAAGATCATGGTCAGCAGATTGCGTATATGTGATGCTTGGCTTATATTATTATTTCTGCGTTTGTGATTAGTAATGCCTCTTTCTCTCTCTGCACAGCCTTCTCTCTTTCTTTCTCTATGTCTCATTATTTATTGAGAACGTTGTAGTTCAAGTTCGATAAACACAAAGAAGAGTAATAACCTATTTTGGACACACACGTTAAAGGCTTATTGATACACGAAAAGGGGCACATTTGCACAGAATTTCTAGAAGATGGAAATGTTATGCATAATGAAAGAAAAGCAAGTACAGTTGAATGTCTGGACAGGGATTCCCCTTCCTGTCTATTCATTAGATCTTGAGTAATGGTCCTGGTAAAAGTCTTTCGAATGAGACGGTTATACCGAAGTGTTGGGTTCAAATGACAGTAAAAAGTCTTCGGCTTAAGTTCTGTGCAAAGGTCACCATCACAAGTAAACAATAATGTAGACATAGAAAAAAACCACAAAAAACAAGTTTCCGTGGTAACACAGGCACACAGACACAGACACACGACCACACACGCACACACACACACACACACACACACACACACACACACACACACACACACACACACACACACACACACACCACACACACACACACACACCACAATCTTCTAATCCGGTGCAGTCCAATCTAAACCAACCGAATACTTACAGGAAAGCAGCTTTCACATTGCTCTGTAGTCAATAACACTGTCTGAGATTTATTTTGCATGACTAGAAAACTCTCATCTGGAATTCCAATGAAATGTTAAATTGTCACTGAGTTCTATGTTTGTACAGTACATATCTTATTCATTTAGTGATTCAATTCAATCTGGAATCAGAGAAGGTTTTAAATTTCCCATAATCTTAGCAGACCTTTTATATGTGCAGATCATGCAATAGGGCCAGGGTTTTATTTAACAAAAAACGCAGTCATTAGAGGAAGAAAAACTGTTACACATTAAAACGTCGGCAGTTAGATGTAGCCATGGTCTTTCTTAGTTCTTCTGCAAAATACACATTTCCTTATGAAGACATTGGTCATTCTGTATAAGAATTGTCTTGCCCAGTGCTGAAAAAGACGTAGAAATCAATGACACTCCAAACATATGTGAAATATGACGCTCCCGGGACCTGATCTTTGGTAGCAAACGTATTACCGGGACACACTGTCTCATCTCACTAATACAATCTATTCATACATATTGGCATGTTAAGTGTCCTGTGTTGTTCAATTTGATGTTTGATTGAATAAAATAATCATAAACGGTTTTTGTTTTGAATCGATTTTAACATGTCCGCGTAAATGGAAGCATGGTCCTGCGATGTCTCTTTTGCCATTGGATCTGTCTCTGTATAAAAATGTGGTTTTATCAAATGTACATTACATTGACCTCGCATGTATATATGTGGTAAATGGGAACACACAATTTAGATAACAATGTTTATAGATAAAAACGAGCGAGCAGAGAGAGAGAGAGAGAGAGAGAGAGAGAGAGAGAGAGAGAGAAGAGAGAGAGAGAGAAGAGAGAGAGAGACAAGAGAGAGAGAGAGAAACAAGAGAGAGAGAGACAGAGAGAGAGAGAGACAGAGAAGAGAGAGACAGAGAGAGAGAGAGAGAGGCCCAATAGAGAGAGAGAGACGAAGAGAGAAAAGAGACAGAGAGAGATGACAGGAGAGAATAGCAAGAGAGAGTAGACACAGGACGGGAGAGAAATAGATAACAAGGAAAGAGTAGAGATAGATGAAGAGAGAGAGAGACAGAGAGAGAGAGAGACAAAGAGAGAGAGAGAAACAGAGAGAGAGAGACAGAGAGAGAGAGACAGAGAGAGAGAGAGAAACAGAGAGAGAGAGAGAGACAGAGAGAGAGACAGAGAGAGAGAGAGAGAGAGAGAGGAGGGATCAATTTAGTCTTTGCAACTGAGACTGAAGGAAAAAAGCAAAAGGAAAATGCATTCTCTCTAATGGAGCAAGAATAGACACGAAAACGTACATCATCAGGTCACGGGAGAAAATCTATATTTAACAAGGAAAATGGATGTAGACATTAATGAAATAAAACCAAATTAATATGAATGAAAAAGGAAAAGAAAGAGCAACAAAGGCGGTCCAAGTCGAAAAAAACAAAGAACGACAAAGCGAGATATGTTGCGTGCAGCAGGAAAATAAAACATGCCGCATTTTTGCTAGATGTATTGATCGCTTAAGATTAGTTGAATGTTATGTGCATGTTCTCTTCAGTAGTTTATAAGATACAGCTTCCAGAATTGACAAGGTAATGTACAAGGCCCAGTCTCTGACTTCAGTGCAATTGTACTTCAAGTAGAGTACATGTTGCTTGTGATAAAGCCATAGACTCAATGAATTCCAAATGAAAATGTTTGTATGTTAGATGCTCTGCATAGGGGCTGAGAGAAATCGATTTAGTTAAATAAAATGACCAAATGAATGCGTTATAGCCTTATGCTGAAACTTTATCATTTAGTATTAACCTATTCCTTAGACACTCTATCACGCTTTCCCTAAAACTGTATTCTGATATTCAATAATGTCCCCATCTACAACACCAGAACTAACCAATCAACACAGTGTCAGTTAATGTTAGTGAAATAAAGCAGTTAACATTATGTTATCCTGTAGACTTAGGCTTTTTCATTCATAAACAGCAAGTGAAAGATGATGAAAGTGTGAGGACTGTCTCATCTAGTGCTTGTAGATTGATAAAAATGAGTGTAAGAAAAATAGCATTACTAAAACAAAAATCCAAAAACAGAAAGCAAAGAAAACAAAACAACCCCTCCCAGAAACAAATAAAGAAAAAAAAATAATCCAGTGCCTACTGCTGATCTTCTCAAGATTGTGAGCACAATTATTCGTAATGACATTTTATTGAAAAGAACAGGATTTCAAAGTGTACAAAATAAGAGGAAAATAAACCACATTAAATGGAGATGAACATTACCCCCAAACGAAAAGAACGCAGAACAGATGCACTATGTCTCCGACTTTTTCCATGATGAATATAGTGTCAGAAACACATGTTTCTCAGCCAGTTAAAGGGTACAGCCCTAGAGCAGACAAAGCCAGATAAACTACTCAGCATCTGTTACATTCATTTACATCCCGTTCAAAGTACCCATCCACGAACTTAACCTGCAATTCATCCAGTCTAGACAAAAAGTGTCCACAAAGCTTCGATCCACTGTCCACAAGTTAACAGACATTCAATCAGTCAACTGAAGTGACTCAGTGCATACATCACTATCTAGTATTGAGATTGTAGGACCAAGAAGGAGGTATCGGTGTATTCATTCTAAACTTTCATGTAAGATGATATCAATCATGACTTCCACTTGGTCTCTTTCAGTTTGTAATATGATTCCTGTGAGGTTTGTAGCTTGAGAGAAATTTGTTTGTTATTTTTAACGTTGATATTACTTCAGTAGTGGGCTGGGTAGCAAAGAAAATGAATCGAACTGAACTGAATTATCTCTTTAAAGTCATCCATGTTTGCCCGTTGGAGGGAACAGCATTTTAAATCCCATCACCATGTCCCTCCGACAACAAATCCCAAGAATTACTGACACCAGAGACCCCAACTTGAATTTATTTGTAGACACGCAAATGCAGCGCAAGCAAAACCGAGATGAACATGAACAGAGCATAAAGGATCACAGAATCAGGGACATTTTTGTGATACCGTGATCATTTCATGTTCTGGTTAAATCTACGTCTTTCCAACAAATCATAATAAGGTCAACTTTGTGTAGGAATCGGTCTGTGCTGAAGAATGCCTCAGTAATGTTTTGCACCACTAGCGGTTCGAACTCACGATTTCTCATTCTTAAGTCAGTTACGCGAACCATTTTACGATGTAGAGAGCCGAAAAACCTGTGTTAATTTCTTTACAAACAGCAACTAAAAATAAACAGTAATACAAGGAAGAAACAACAACCAATAATTGGAGTCAGAGTCATAGAAGATGGAGTAGGACACAGTGCTAAAGAACACTGCACTATTTTGCCTATAGTTTTATCATAATGGACTGAATATTGTTTACTTGCTTTTAATATCTATCCATACCATCTCCTTAGCCGTCTGCAGCAGGTGGCGATCTTCAGGCTCAGAACAGGTCACTGTCGCCTGAATGCCCACCTGTTCAGGAAGATGAAGCTGGCCCCATCACCTATCTGTCCTTGTGGTCTGGAAGAACAGACACCAGAACACATCCTTCAGATCTGCCCCCTCTTCCAAGAGCAGAGGGAACAAGTGTGGCCGACGGCAGCTCCCCTCCGCACCAAGCTCTATGGCTGCCGACAGGACATGGAGGACACGACAACATTCGTCTCCCTGACTGGACTGACCTTGTGAACGTGCGAACGCAGAAGAAGAAGAAGCTTTTAATATCTAAATGCGAGAGACTGACATGTGTAGGCAAAGTAATTTATAAGTTGCCTTCTTTGTCAATATGCCAGTGTGCTTACAGTGGAAAAGATACAATTTGTTATATATGATCAAATCGTGATGAACATGTTTGAAAAGATTGTCCCATTTTCAAAGATCTTAACAATCGAAGTAGTCACTTTTAGTTGTTCAGTATATACGTTACTATCAAATACTAAGATTGAAGCAATCAATCACAGCACAGGGCCGAAAACGATATAACTTTCCCTAACTGTTTTCCTTAGTCTGGATGTCCATTTATGTTCCAACCCATTAACCCAATGCTGCCACACAAATGGAATTCTTGGCAACAACATTTATGCGTCTAGACATTCGCCTGAGGACGGACAGCAAATTTCCATCCGAGGACACTAGTCATCATTTGAGTGCCTCATCTTGTTCAGTGACAGAAAAGAGGTAGAAATCAATCATATGGGCTGAAGAGACTTCACATACCGTGACTTCACGATGGTAAAGAAAGACTGCAAACAGGAACTACTTTCGCTCTATAAAGAATGTCTTGATAAGTATGAAGGATGAAAGAGACATGGCTAAAGAACAGTATACATACTTCCTATCTACTTCTTTTTTGACAAGACTACTGATATTTGTATATTGTGTTCAATATTATATAACCTAAAGTAATCACTTCAATTTTTCATACATACTGATATCAGTCGTCTTATAAAGGAAAAGCACTTGAACAGAGAAATTCTACTTTGTAAAAATAAACAAGTAGTCAAATTTGAACTTAAAAACTGTACAGCCTACACGCAATGCTGTCAACGGACGCTTTCTAGATAATAAAGGCAGCAACAATATTCACCATTTTCTTAGGCCTATTTAAAGTGTTTGATCTGTATTGATTTACACAGTTTGTCACTAAAAGATGGATGAAAACAATAGACTATTGGGCAAATATTAAAATTATTTGGAATGCTTTACTGTTTCATATTGCTGCTTGTAAATTACTTTCTGATAAGAAGTATGCATCTCTTTCTCTTGTGAACTCTCGTTTGCATTTGTTAAGCTCATTTTGTTCTTTTCATTCATTTATTTGTCCTGTAATCAGCTGTCATGTGTCCCAAGGCTTATTTCTCATTCTCTCTTTGATTCATATTAACCTCTGTTTTCAGTCTGTTCTGTATACTCAACGTGTTGCCAAGGTCTGTTTAGGAAATCAGAATGACCTAAATGAGAAAACATAATGTCACGTGTATGAAGAAATCCACAGTAAACAGTACCGCAGTCGGAAATTTATTGTATTTATTTGGTATTCATTCATGATGCTTGAGAGGTAGCAGAACTTGCCATACACCGTGTGTCAAAGATATGGTCCAAGTATTAAGAAATGCGTAAATTCTATTTTGAAGTGTTTTAAAATACTGCAAATGGAGCATCCTGAAAACAGTACCTATTTTCCTTATATTTTATTAACATAAATGACCTTTTATGTTGTGCCATATATATCAGCATTGAAATACCGTTTAGCAAATGGCCACATATATGTAATCATATTCTTTTATTACCTTGGTACTGAATAATAATTCAGAACAATGTTCTCCATTGTTACAAACACAAAGATAGAAAAATTACCACCAATAAAATCCAGTTGGACATTCACCAGCTCATGCAGTGAAAAAAATAAAACAGATTGATTGTCATTTAATGACAACTACTTCCCTTCTATAAATAATTCATGGTGTTGTATAGAAAAATTCCTGTATGGAGTCATTTGTTGCCAAAAGTCAGATCTAGATTCATACTTTGAGCCTGTTTCACTTACTTAGTTGATTCTCATGAATAGTTTATATTACTGATGGGATACTGATGTCATTTGCAATCCTCTGATGTAAGAGGCCAGACCCTGTATCAAAATGCTGAACGATTCTTACACTAACAATTTTTATTCCTATCACTCTTAGGCAGTGCCAGACGAGAGAAAGCACTCACAAGAAGTCCAGAAACATGAGACAAAGAGTTGCTGTTTGTGATAGTGAACAAATGTCTTGGATGAATGTTTACATGTCCTAATGTTGTTACAAGTAATTCAGTCTCTGGAAGAGAGTTGTCCTACTGGCTGGGAACATAAAAAAATGTTGTTCAGGCAGACGAGTTAGGAAAGGCTGAAATCTTCTTTGGAGATGTGTTGAGACTGATTTCATTAACTACAGTATCATAAGCATGCATACGTGGGGTCATTTTATCATCGCAGTGGGCTCTCCATTCACCAGATTTTCTGTTGCCTGTTTACTCAGATGGTGTTAGTGTTATTGTTAGTATAAGTGTACATTTTACATGTAGCGCATATGTATGTATGTGTGTTACCTTCTTCCAGTGATAGGCTAATAAGAACCAGTTTAGAATATAGACTAGGTAAAACATAGGCTGGGTAGGGCCTCCAGACCTGGCCATCTCATCGGTTTGTGTGCAGGCTTTCGGCTTGTGTCATGATCACCATACACATGGCACCTGTGATGTTAGTGCATATGGATTTTGTTCCAAGCGCGAAAACGTCGTCTTGAGAAACTGAAACTGAAACTGAAACTGAAACTTTCCTTCTTCTTTCAGACATTTCTAACTATTCTAGATATTGCTTTCTCCACACTTTGTTGCATCTATGTTCTGACTCATTTGTATCGAAATGTTTATTTCTGTTTCATTCTTTTAACTCGAAAAATGAACTTAAGTTGAGTGCGCAATTCTAGGCAACAGAAAACCCAGATGGGTGCTTGATTTTGTGAGACAGCGTAAAAGACTTTGCTCTTCGTTTATCAGATGGTGATTGTACAAATAACATGTGTTGCTGGAGACTTTGAAGCTTCTGGCATAGGAGCCTTGTCATTTGCTTTAACCATTGCATGAAGTCTATGTATTTGTTTCCCCTTTGTTAAATTGTATATTTTGCATCTTTGATGACAGAGAGAAATAGAGAGAGAGAGAGACAGAGAGAGAGAGACAGACAGACAGAGACAGAGAGAGACAGGTTATGTGTTTGACACATCCACCCACCCATGCATCCACAACCGCCCCCCACCCCCACACACGCGCGCACGCACACACATCCTCCGATTCTCATACTCTCATTCACGCTCACACACACACACACACACACACACACACACACACACACACACACACCACACACACACACACACACACACACACACACACACACACACAAAAAAAAACCACACACACAGAGATTGCGTGATATCTTGGTCTGTAAATTTGCATATGATATTAACTCTTTAAGGCCAGCTTGTAAGGTGATTTTGAGTGTTGACAGATTTTCACTTTTCATGTTATTCACATTTGCATTGTGGTCCTATGAAATGAGATAAAGACTTGGTTTAGTCTGCTCTGAGCATCTGTTTGTGCTTAATCACTGTGCAAAGTTTTAAGTCATAGGATTAAAAACTGAAAAAAATTATGGTGACATCGAATAAGACACCTATCTTGCGACAGCGCTTACAGATATCCAATATAAATATTAAAAAAAATATTTAGGTACATGTTACAAGGTTTTTGTTCATTGTACCTAAACGTGTGATAATCAAACTATTACATAACCCAAAATCAACAAAATCAGTAAATATTTCAAATTTAAAGACTTAAAAAGAAAATGAAGAAAAATCGCTGGAAATCATCTTACAAGCTGGCCTTAAGATATTTTATTGATGCCTACGTATCAAATGTTCTTATCATTCATTAAGGTGACACTATGAAGAATGTCATTTTGAGATAATTCACTCACTAAAGAATATTGGTTAAGGAAGGTGATATGACTGTGGGCAAACATTTATTGCCAAAACTGTTCTCCTGAGTACCGTGTATCTCCTTATTTTGATTAGTATATTGATTTCTGTCATCTTCCAGGCATCAGATCATAGAAATCATTCACATTCATGGAGCACCTGCTGATGGACATTTTTGCTGTTCGTAAAGGAATGGACAAAATTTTTGTGGCTAATGTCTAGACGCCTGAAGGATGTAGATTTGACGCAGTTGCTTGTGTTTATGAACCAGCACCAGCACGAGATGTCTCTTCTCCAGGCCACCCGCCTTGCTGCTGACAGACGACTGTATCTCCCCGCGACGCCCATCGGTACAAGCAGAAGGAAAAGTAAAAGTAAGTAGACCAGCATAATTGATATCAAAATGAATAACCACCCAGGCTGAAGTGCTCATGACATTGAGGATCGTTTTTAGTTTATGTTGAGACAGATCAGCTCAGCTTCAGTATCATCGTTTCTGGTTCGTGGCTGAGACATCATTTTATCTTCAATACCAGACACGTATGTCAATATTGGGGCACATAACGTGACTGATTTGATTTGTGGTATCTTTTGGACAGCAGTTATGATTACTGGGACACTTTTTGAGAAGACATGGCAAGTTGTATAATGAGATTGTCAACAGCATTGTTTTTCCTTCTTGCAAATTTTCGTTTTATTTGTTTTGCTGTGTATTAGCTATGAGCGCTGTATGGTCTTTCCTTCTGTTCCTCAAGCCTTTGCCAACTTACGTGCGCTTAGGAGCAGACTTAAAACTTCTCCATCACAAAGCATCAGTAATATCAGTGCATATGGAGTCCACTCTGAGCGTAGAGACGTTATCTTGAGAAACTGAAACTGAAACTGACTGATGAGGTCTTTAAGAAGGGATGAGTAAATTTCCAAAACATTTTTGATTTTCTTCCCTTTCACTGACTGTTTCACCATCTAATCTTCTATTGTATTGATTTTTGCCAAATGCCCATGTTGGAATGAGAGATTCTGATAACACAATCACTCCTATCTCTCTCTGTGTCCCTCTCATACTCTCTGTCTGTCTGTCTGTCTGACTGTCTGTTTGCCTCTCCCTCTCTCCCTTTTGTCCCTTTTGTGTTTGTTTATCCCCCAACACACACATACTCTTACACAACCAAATGTATGCATATTTGTATGTATTAATTTTGAATTATCACTTTATTTGTTTTTAATATTACTTAAACCTGAGTTGATTTGTGCATATCACCAGTGGGGAGGGGGGAGGAGAGAGTGAGAGAGAGAGAGAGAATGAGAGAGAGAGAGAGAGGGAGAGCTTCTCAAAAATCAATCAGAAGACTTTTCTCACCCATCATAATAATAAACATACTGACCGTTTCAATTAGGTTTCATTAGATTTGACTGATGGAAAATACGTGCTTAGATAATAAATCCATCTTAGTTCATAGATAGTAAAGGTCACAGCAGAAAAACAGGAAAAAATCAAGAACACTGACGTGAAAAATTAAACAAAAAAACTATAATGTGGTGAATGTGGCGGAAAAAGACATGAAAGTACAACAGGAACTTAAGTAGCGGTAAAATGGAAAAGAATCAAGAGTAGAAAGTACACAATTTCTACATCTTTTGCCACTGTGACTTTAGTGTGTTTAGTGTGACGTATTCATACTTTCGAATTATGTAAAAGGTACACGTAGACAAAGTGAGATAAACTACTCTGTGTCTGTCATTACGCTAATCTACATCCCATGGATGGAACCCGTTCGTGAACTAACCCTATACATCATCCCGTCTAGACGAAAAGTGTCCACACAGCATCGATCTACTGTACCCAAGCTAATAGAAAACCAATCAGTCAACAGAAGTGGCTCACAGTGTACATCACTATCTAGTACTGAATCCACAGGGATCACCCAATGTTTACAGCCAAGGTAGGAGGTAACTCAGTCGTCATTAACTCTTCGTTCTAAACAATCATTTGTGTTGATAACAATTATGGTTTTTAACTGGTTCTATACATTTGTGTTTCTGCTTTGGAAAGAAAATAGTTCGTATACGTGGCTGAAGCATTACATTCCATTATCAGTCAGATTTCGTGTTTTATGTATTTTCTGACCTGATAGGGCCTTTGTTGGTGGCTGGACTGTACGTAACATGAATCGAACTGCACAGAATCCTAAGGATGAAGTCATCTGTGGTTCACAGGTGCATTTATTGAGAAAACTACAGGTAGCACAGGAGCAAGTAAAAATAAAACTTTCCTTGAACCACTAGAAACAACACGTGAGGAAATGGAGATGATAGAAAAAATGAAAACAAACTATAAATTTAAATTTTAAAAATACAAATTTAAAGATTTAAGATAAAAGCACTCTTGAAGGACAAGGACTAAATTAAAGAACATTGGTTTTTGTCCACGTGTTTGTCAAGTGTGCTAAATATCATGTTTGTGGGCCTTTCAGCTATCTATAAGGGACATTTACCATTGCATATAAATTGTTTGTAATGCCTTTTTATCAGCTTGCTAAATGGCTTCAAGGGGAAAAGACAATTTGTTTCAAATGCTAGAGACAACTCACTGAGGATGAACAATGTATGTATAGCAACACCCTGATGCTGTGCATCACTATCACCTATTGAGACTGAATCAACCAATCACATGAGCCTTGGAAATCAATCACAACCATGAACCATGGCAAGCATTCTCTTATTTTCTCTTTCGTCAGTATGTGTATGTTTGTTACCACCCACACTTTATCAAGTATAGCGACAGACGACATGGCCAACTACAATTCTGACCGTCACACTCCATGGCAGCTGGCAGGACTAGTGAAAACAGTCATATTCATCGCCCGTGACCTAACCCTGTAGATGACGAAGAAAGAAGTGACCGCTCATTACTTCAATCCTGGTATACAAGTGCGATAATTGCCAAGAATGTTAAGAAGTATGTCTTGACAATTGCCTATAAATATAAAGTTTATTTCTTGCCGAAAAACAAGTAACCATCTCAGGCTGATTGGTGTCAGCTAAGGGCCTTGTATGTCCAGTGGATGAAGAGAGATAGAAATCAATAATGTAAGCTGAAGAGGGGTAGTCACCCAAATGCAAATTCTAAGACCTAGCACACATCAACAAAATGTTGCAGTCCACAGCTTTATTTTTTCACGGAATAACATGATACATTGTTTTGTTTAGTTGACAAAAGATGTTGTTGGTGAACGTTACACAATATTCCCGTGTGTCTTTGAAAAATAAAAAGAATGCTTCATTTGCAGTTATGGCCCCGTATTACACTCTTCCTGTTGTATATGCTTGTGCCAGGTATTGCAGACAATTGAAGCTGTGGGTCTGCAGCTTGATGGAACTTGGCGTAGTGTCAAGCTGAAGAAGTGTAATGTGTATGCCACTCCATCTATCAAGTGCCACCTTGGTCTTCATCTGGCTTGGTGCTCAACATCTTGTTTTGTAGCTCAATGACCTAGAATCCTGGTCAGGTGGCCAAATCACTTATCTGCTATTATGTAATGTAAAGCTACTCAGGAGTTGTTCCAACAGCCATGGATAACTTTTTTTTAATGTCCGTTCAGGTCTTGCCTGGTGCTCTTATGACATATCGCATCTTGCAGTTTGTGATTATTGTCTTTATGATTTTTTAAATTGCAGGTCTGGCACTTGCAAGTCACATATTACAAAGGTAAAAGAGCACTTTCATATGATACATATAGTACCGTGAACAGCTGTTTTCAGAAGAATTTTAGTAGATACAATGAAGTGTCACTATCTTCTGAAGACTCTGGAGAGTTTCTTTCTGGGCTCAATTCTTTTTTCAGTACAAACGAACAGAAATAGTGAAGGAAATATGGATGAATTAGTGAAACGTTTGCAGTTTTAAGGACATCAAGACGTTGCCATCATAGAATAGAGCTTATGTGTATGCTTACGGCTTATGCTATGACCAATTTGGATTTTCTCCATCACATGTCATCAGTGCCTGTGGAAATCATTCTGATAACCAAGATACTGTCTCAAGAAACTGAAACTGAATCTGCAGTTTACATCATCTAAATGTTGTGTACGTTTCCTGATATAATGCTTCTTGAACTACCTTCTGCAGTAAACATGCATCTGTGTGACCCTTTGTTTTTATTACTTTCTATTCCATTTCTGATTTATTCTTTAGAGCCTTCTTTGATTTATAGTCACCTGCAAAATGTATGTGCATATATGTTTGAAGACTAAAGATGGTTGAAATGTAAACATACATTGTGGCTGGTAAAGGAGAAATAGTCTTAGAATAGCATTAAAGAGTGTATTACTAACTGTTGCTAATTATCATTATGAAGTGTAAAACACTACATGTATATTAACTCTTTCACCACCAAGTTTCCCCAGAAACGGCACTACTTGGTGCCAAGTATATTTTGGGCAGCCAATTTTGCAGCGCAGTATGCATTTTTAAAAGCTTATATCTCAAAGACTATTAAAGATTTTCACTTACTTTTTTTGCTGTGTAAAGGGCAGATGTTGTATTTATACATGAATGCTTGCTTATGTTTATGTGCTTGATTGATTATTCCACAGATAATCTTATTAAAAAGAAAAACAAACAAGTGTTTTTTCATACGGTTTAGTACTTGTACTACTGACCTTATTTCGTAAGTTGTGAGCCAGATATCATTATAATAAATGAAGAAAAGCAATGGAAAATCTACACACAACGTCAGCTGTCTGCTTATTCTACTCGGAGTTGTAGACAATGCGTGTCGATTTGCAGCCATTTTGGAGAAAACGCTTCGGAGAAAACGTGACGTAAATTCCGACGGTTAACAAAGCCACACTTCGGCCTTACTGCTGAAAAACTAGGTCGCTGCGTAAAGTTTAAAAATAGCACAGTCACCTGCATTCACCAGTGGAGCTGACAGAAGCTTTGTATCCCGTGAAAAGTTATCGTTTAGCATGACCCCTCCAAGTCGCACAAATGCGACCATGGCGGTCGTACAGGAAGTCACTTGATTGCGACCATGGCGGGAAAACAGTTAACAAAGAAATACATCAGACATGTTTTGTTTAATAAACGAACAGGAAGCATCTGCCTCTTCATGTAATGGTATTTTATTTACTCTTTAATACTACACAATTGTTACACAAATGTTTGTCATATCTTAAAGCAGTACTTTCAAATATAATTTTGTGCAAAAGGAAGTGTTTATTCATATGTTTGAGAATAATTGAGAAGCTGCATGAACATTGCAGATACTCTGTTTCAAACAATGCTTATAAACAGCAAACAAATTGCAGTCAGAGCTTTGATCAGCTCAAGCAGGAAACAACGACGATCCCCGGCCCATGTATGAATAATATGTGTTATTGCACGAAAACAACTCCTGTCTGGCAAGGTCAGATGGAGACTCATGATACTTCACGCTTCTTTCACGAAAACTATCGATTCTAATGAATAATTCGTGTTACTGCAAGGGCAGAGTTCTTGTAAGCTATCTTCAACCATGCGAGGTTAGATCCTGGACAGCAATACTACACACGGTTTTCGCTTTCATTATTGATTTCTATCAATATTAGGCATTGAACATGAGAAATCACTTACAGGATACCAATGTCCTCAGATGGACATTTGTTGTTTGTAAAGGTAAACAAATGCCTTAGGCCCATCGTGTTGATGTTGTGATTTTGTTACAGGCAACCTGCAAAAGAATGAAACAATCTTGGATGAAATCTTTGCAAAGATCCTTTAACCTTTAATAAGTGTTTCTACTCATTCTGTTTGCACCTAACATTCTGTGGGAAAATTGAGCAGTGTGGCCCCAAGCCATGCAATTACAAGAAAATAAAGGAGGTGCCGATACTCATTGCTGCAGCTTTCATCACTTGGGAATGCATTTTTATAGCGCTTTTCATGAAAGAATCAGCTTCAGTTTTCTGTCTTTCTCTCTGATTCTGTTTCTTTCTCTGCCTCTCTTCAGCCAGTACAATGTCTCTTTCTTTTCTCTATATAACGAAGGAAATTAGTGGATGTGCACTCGCAGTGCACACGCGCATGCGCGTCTATGTGTCCGTGTATATGAATGTGCTTATGTGTGTTTATACCATTTCAAGAATGGAAATAATTTGATATCTTTCAGAAATCGACACAGATATGTGGACGCATATGCACTTAGAAGCTAGTGACAATAGAGTTAGTTTTTTTCCCATCAAGAAAATCAGGTAGAATTTTCTTGAATGATTTTGTTGGGAACGGTTCTGTAAAACGACGAGAAAATGAAAAGCAGGACTTGAACAGGTCAATCTGTCTTTGAATGTTGAATAAACGTTTTCTGCTGTAGCAAGAATGCTTCTTAGAGCATTCTGGTGGAAGTTTTTGTACAAGTATACGTTATCTTAAAGAGGAATTCATTTCTCAGAGAGAAATGTTTTGATTCAATTAGAAACTGGTGTTATGTTTGAGTCAGGGCATATCATGGTTCCAACACATTTATAATGATTTTAAACATTTCAAGTGAACATCAGCAGATCGATCTCAAACAATGCTTGGGTAATCCTTGTCAGACTTTAATCTGTGCATGAAAAAAATGATGTCAGTTTTGTGTCATCATGTAATGTTTAAGTATTGTCATTGTGTACATTTTTACGGGAAGATTTTCAATATTCCATTTCCAACTCATCTTCAACCATGCAGCAATTTGACCTCAAACCCAACCAGTGGACATAACAGACAAGGACACCCCACTGTCACTGCCTTCATTGCTCCAGAAGTGTCTTTTCACAGTGATCTGTGTGAGTATCGCAGCTGTAATGTTCAGACCGTGTGCCAGATTAATTCGCCTGCCTCTGTAACTCTTTGGCCTGAAGAACTTTTCACTGCTGGTGTAACTGATGCTGCGTGAGTTTTTAGAGGACTTTATTGTTTTCTGCCACTCTTGCTGAGTTCTCTCTCTCTCTCTGCCATTCTCTCTCTCTCTCTCTCTCTCTCCCTGGTTCTACTTCTCTCCCTTTTCCACTCTCTCTGTCTCTTGCTCCTTCCCCATTTCCTTTTCCTTTTTCGTCTAACCTTTCTGCTCTCTCACTATTTGAGAATGACACAAAACTAGCTTGCATTTTGTTTGATAGAACAATGGACTATATAGAAGACGTTTGAGGCCTAACGTTGTCCTGCAGCCAAGAAACTTGGCTCACATCTTAATGAAGCAATCGATCCAGTGGTGTCAGCTTAATGTTTGTCTTTCTCTCTCCGTTATAAACAAGTTTCTTTTATAGAAAGTTAGACAATTCAGAAATGGAACCAATTCGAAGACATATACCTACAGGCAGCTTTGTTTGGACGATGATTGCAGCAACAGTAGAATGTGTGATGGCTTGGTATTGGGTTGCTTTGTCTGATGATATCAGTCTTGATTTGAAAGAAGTGATGACAAATCCATTTTGAATATTTTTGTGAGAGTTAGAAACAGTTTAAACTGGCTGGTATCTCTGTTTACGTTTGTTTTGTCGCTGCTGTTGCTCCAGTATGAATTACATCACCAACATCAGCAGTTTAATTAAAGGTCTACGAGGTGGCACAGAAAAGTCAAGACCTGAGTAAATGGAGGAGACTTGTTGTGACAGCTGGTGCAGTGGCTATCATCAAACTCGATGATGATGACTGATGACAGTTTTGACAAAAATCCCTTGCCAGGAATCATGAGATCTCCAAAAGTCCAATTCCAAGGTGCACCACACCTATCAGTCTGCTACATCTAAGCGTTAAAATTATTTCAATATTTAAATTATTTCAATTTAACATGCTTCCCACTAAAAACACTCAAACGATTTTCACATTTCGAATGTTGCCACGAGATTGAAATGTGCAGAGCGCCCGAGTGCTGGTTCAGTGGTCTGTCAGATGGAGAATGTTCTACAGGAGACTATGAGAAGTGATCAAGCACTATTCTTTTGGATGACAAGATGAAATAAGATCTCATGTATATCATGCATTAAGCACCACAAAAGAACAAATAAACTGTCCATGGCAAAATTCTGTAAAAACATCACTTTTATAGATAAATAATATCACCTGCACAGAAAGAAAAAATGTTGTTTAACGGTCAGTGCTGTGCAGTGGCGATACACTCTCTACAAGAAAAACAACCCAAAATTCACACGATAAATCTATCGTAAAAAAGAGTAAAAAGTTTATGCTTGAATGGATCTGAAAGTGGTTGTTATTTCACACAAGAAGTGTTGACATGTTTCCTTACCATGTCGACCCATGAAGCTTTCACGTCTGCTAGAAGTGCAAACACAGGAAAACGCCTGGGGTACTTCTGACCTGTATGTAAACTACCTGCCGGCAGCAGGCTTCGTTAACCCAGTCGCACATAATTCTGGTTTGAAGCTGTAAAGCTACCAATATAACTCCCCAAGTTCCAATATAGTTTGAGCATACACGGTCTCCAGTCTCCCCCTTCCCAGCCGTGAATGGTTACCCAACATTCTTTAGAGTTACGGACGGTGCAAATAGTGATGGAGAGAAGAAGGCTCTGCCCTCAGGATTATGGGATAAACTTTGACCTAACCATGACAGAGTCCTGCACATCACATGCAGGATACCAACACCGTGTGAGTTACAGAAAGATCTGGAGTACATAGGGCTGATCTGCTGAAAGCCAAGTCAGCTGTGACACGAGTTTTGGGATGTTACATTTATGTGTAACTCAATGCTTCAAAGAGAGAAAGTATGTTCAGCTGAAGACATAAACAGACAGATAGAAAGATAGATAGATAGATGGATAGATAGACAGATAGATAGATAGACAGATAGATAGACAGATAGATAGACAGATAGATAGATAGATAGGTAGATAGATAGATAGATAGAAAGATAGATGGACAGATAGATAGATGGGTAGATAGCTAGCTAGCTAGATAGATGGATGAAGAGAGAGAGAGGAGAGAGAGGGAGAGGGTGAGAGAGAGAGAGACTTCAGAGTTCAGATGGTTTATTCATATAGGCCACAGCCCCTTAGAAGGGGGATACACATAATTATGCATTCTCACAATCATATAAACATTAACAAAGCAATAACCATATTTCTAATTTGAAATATTTTGTACAAAAGCATAACAAATAAGCGAAAAGAACATAAGATACAAACATTCTATTCATGTTCGAGCCTTGATCCGTTGGGTAGAATTAATTCTAAAAAGACTCAAGAAATTGCTGTCTCTCTAAACTTAAATGTTTTGTGTAGGAATAAAGCTAAATTTCGAACAACTTTAGTAGAAGTTGATGACATCAATAAAGTAAATTTAAATAAGGAAGGTTGTCTATAATATTTTGAGCTGATGTATTTCTCACGAATAGAATGGAGTGCTGGACAACATAATACAAAATATACTTCAACTTCTTTTGATTTTTTGCACAATGGACATAATAGATCACGACCACTATGTGCTCTGTATCTAAAATAATGAACTGTGATTTCCGATATACCTAACCTAAATCGTGTCATTGTATATTTTAGATGTCTATCCATATCTGTCTTTAAATAGGATTTTAAATCATGCATATCAGAAAAAGTACTGTATATGTTATTCCTCTCATTATTTTGAGTATGTTCGTTCCATTACTTCCACCTACAATCAATTAAACGTTGACGAAAAACACGAATGAATTGATTCAGTCTGCCAACACCTTGACAAAACCATACAACACCAAAACCACATTTAAACAAGCAAATACGTACATTGGATGCCCAGTTTTGCTTACCTTTAGCATCTAAATCATATAACATATTATATGCTTTTCGTGGAATTCTATGGTCTTTCATATGCAACAATTTAAGCCAGTAGCGAACACAATTAACTGCAGAGTTTATGTATATGGGATGGCGATTTGTTTCACCATATACAAGATCATTAGGTGTTAGCATATTAATTCCTAAAAATTTTTTCAAAGCAAAAGTATGAACTGCTTCACAATGAATTGCAGCTTTACTTAATCCCCATAGCTCAGACCCATATTGTGCGATAGGTTGTACCTGAGAATCAAATAATTTAACAAACACATCGAAAGAATTAATATTAAAAAGGTACATCTTCTGCATAATGAAAAGCAAAACATTTTTAGCTCTGCTGGATAACTCTTTGCATGTTGCAACAAAGCTCAAACGAGTAGAGAACAGTATTCCAAGATACTTGTACACATTTACCACAGGCATTGCATATCCATCATATACCCATCGTTCCCTTGCACCCAAGTACCCACCTTTTCTAAATACTATGATATTACTTTCTGACATATTGACCTTTAAATGAAGCGCAGCTGCTGCGCGTTGCAGACTGTTTAACTGTGTTTGGAGTCCAGTGACTGTTTCTGCCATCAAAACAACATCAGCTGCCAGCAAAAGAATAAATAATTCAAAAGCATCTCGAGATAGAACAGCACCGTGTCTTCCATTATTAATCACCTCAATCGCCAATTCGTTTATAAAAAGAGAAAATAACACTGGACTGCATGGATCACCTTGTTTCACTCCTGCAGTACATTAAAAATAGTCTGTAAGTTTAACACCACATCGAACCCTGGATTTTACCTGATCATACATGCTTCTGATACATCGATACAGTTTACCTTTTATATTGTTTTTGAGAAGAATAGTCCAAAGTATATTTCTGTTAATCGAATCAAACACTTTTTCAAAGTCAATAAATGCCACAAATAGTTTTCGATTATTGGCAAACTGTTTCTGTACAAGAGCTAGCAAAGTAAACATATGGTCAACAGTTGAGTATCCCTTTTTAAAACCAGCTTGATGGTCACCTGTGATATTATTTTCTTCTATCCATTCTTGTAATCTATTGTTGATTATTATACTAAATAGTTTACTACTTATGTCACTAATCGAAATTCCTCTATAATTATTGGGATTATTAATCTCTCCTTTTTTGAAAAGTGGTAATATAATAGATTCAGTCCAATTTTGGGGAAATTCACCATTATCAAATAAAATATTGAATAACTTTAAGAAAAACTGCATTACTTGCTCACATGAATTCTTAAAAAGTTCACCTGTAATGCCATCTGGACCAGCAGCTTTCCGATTTTTCAATTTCCTGATTGCAAATTGTACTTCCTCTTTTGATATTGGGCGGTTCATATAGCCATCACTCTCATCAACTAGTGCATCCTCATTCTGTGTGTTATCAATGTTGATATCAGTTTCTAACAAAGCTTTGAAGTGGTGGAACCACGTATCCATCGTGATATTACTTATAGGTTGTTTTCTTCTTGAAGTCAATTTGTTAATTGTATTCCAGAATTCTTTTTGGCTTTTAACAGAGTGGACTAATTTTTCAACTATCACCTTATCAAAATGCTCTTTCTTTCTTTTTTGTAAATTTTTATATTCACGTCTAGCAATTACATATTTATTTTGATCTTCAGGTTTCTTTGAGCAGCGACTTGTTTTTAGCAGTCTCCTTACATTTCTCCTTGCATGGACACATTCTTGATCAAACCAATCACCAGGTACCCTGTTACTGTTTAAGACTACACGTTTCTTCATACACTCAGCACTTTCTTTTATACAGTCATTAAACATATTCAGTGCCATATTCACGTTAAGATCTATCAAACTTATAGCATCATCAAATTTTCTACGGTTTTCATCTTGACTTAATGCATCACGATACAGATGTACATATTGATCATTCCAAACGATTCTTTCGATGAGCTGTTCATGCCTTTCATGATCTATGTTTGAAGTATTTTCATTTGGAAAACAAATACGAGCTGTGACAGGCAAATGGTCTGATTCAATTCGTTCAACGATAGACAATTCACATTGGTCATATACAAGCGCAAGAAGATCATTTGAAAATATAAAATAGTCAGTAACACTGTTTCCACTGTCAGAAATATATGCATTCCGACCTTCAAGATCACCTGTACACACACCATTCAAAATACATAGTCCTAAAGCAGTACACAAATTCAGCAGTAATTTTCCATATTTATTTATATGACTGTCTTCTGAACGTCGGTTAAAATTAAGTGATGGGCTTTTGTCGTGCACATCAAAAACATCACTTGCATAGAAATCCTGTGAAATATTAGAAGTTCTGCTGTTCAGATCACCATTCAAAATAACATAAACGTCATTTGTTAACAAACTGTCAGTTAAACATTCTTCAAGTAAGCTTATGCCATTATCAAAACCAAAATGCCCATAATAAGCGGAGCCCTCGGGAGGCAGATAACAGCAAACATACAATATATTCTTATCTGTTCCAAACAATTTTTTGTCGATAAGAAACACACAAAAGTTACTATAATCAACATCAATAACTTTGGGGAATAAATTCATTCTTTACCAAACAAACCACCCCGCCTGATCGCCTCCCTTGTTTAGATAATTTAATAGCTGGTTTACAGAAGATTTTGTATCCATTAAATGCGTTCGACTGAAAGTCTTCCATAAAAGTTTCAACTAGACAAATAAGATCAAAACTACAGATAAACGAAACAAAATCAGGGTCTGTAATTTTCGAAACTAAGCCATTGACATTCCACAACAAAAATGTAAATGGATGCTCCTTGTTAACACTATATGTAAATGGCTTGTCTTTCACGTGGTCGCTCGTGCTGCTCTCTGAGAAGTTGGCCACACTGACCTTGTTCATTTGGCATCGTTCACGCGCGCCACTGACAGACACAGACGAACGAACAACCGGTGTATGGTCAGTGTGGTTCTGTTTTGATGGCAAGGGAGAAAGATTATTTTTAAAGCCAGGCCGGCCATCATCCTATCTGCTTTTCTGCAAGCCATCCTTACCATCAAGATAATATTTTTTACCATCAATTATCAGATGGTCAAAAACCATTGTTGCTCTTTTTCCATCTTTGCGCACTGTGTTTAGATGAGGTTTCAGTTTACTTCTAATTTCCCTTACACGAGTAGAAAAATCTTCCCTCACAAAAACATTGGATCCTTTCAGTTTTCTTTTACATTTCAAAATTTGGACTTTATCTTTGTTGAAGCAACAACGTGCAATTATTGGAGAATCAGATTTTGCATTCAAACGATGAACACGATCAAATTGTATGTCACCCGCTATTTCCAATTTGTCAGTGATGAGATCCTGTATTTTGCCTTCACATTGTTCATTGGTTTCGTTTTTTCCTCTATTCATCCCATAAAAAATAAGATTATTTCTTTTTGATCTCCCCTCAAGGTCATCTGTTTTCCTCTCCAGTTCATCTACTTTAGCTAGTAACGCAGAATTCGTTTTCACAAGTTCTTCATTTTCGTTTCTGAGAAATCCCACCTCTTCTCTCAAATCTTTGACCCCACTCTGCAGTGTTGCATATTGTTCGCCAAGTTCCTTTACACTTTTGTCTAATTGACAAAACTTACTGTTCATATTGGCGTTCATGTCATTGACTTGAGAGGTCAGAGCACTGATCATCACCACCACGTCTGCCAGAGTTGGTTCCTGAGAAGGAGGGGGAAGAGGAGTCACCTAGGCACCACTGTCCGTCTGTCCCGTCATACTGGTCCGACGTCCAACACTGGTCAGTCTGGTCTGCCATGTACTGTCCGCTCTGGAAGGGGAGAGAGAGAGAGATAGATAGAGAGAGAGAGAGAGATAGAGAGATAGAGAGAGAGAGACATAGAATCAAATGTTAAAAAAAGTGAAAAAACTGTGGAACTTCAAGGTGTTTACAAACATAGTTTGAGGCTAAAGATTTAAGTGCAGGAAATTTTCTTCGAAGAGAAGTTGTCATTTAAAAGCAAATTTTCTAATATTTATGGTGAGGTTTAGCTTACTAGTTACACCATGAACAAACCAGACAGGCAATACACGATGCTGCTGCAAACCATTTTCTCATGACTAAATTTTCTTTAAATCAATGTTTTCACATCAAACGTTTTGGAAGCCTCATATGATACTTTTCTCTCAATCATTTCGCTTTTTCTTCTTTGTTTGTTTATTGGTGAGCAACCATGGCACAAGGAGAAGACAAAGCAGCTCTACACAATAACTTCATTTGACTGCAGCTTTCTTGGCCAGAACCCCCTTCCTACTGAACAGACCTGTGAGAGTGGCACGATATTTGGAACCAAATGAATAATAGATAAAGAAGTTGAAAGAGGCGTTGATGTAAGCTAAAAACATGACTGTGAGATTAAGGAAACGGTAGGTGTTGTGCAAGTGACTTCCAACGTTGAGCTCTTGGATGAACAGCATGCCGATACGCAGGACAACACCAGGGATAGCGGAAACGATAAAAAGAAGGGATATCCCAATCAGCATTCTCGTCAGGACTATGTCCCGGCTCAACATGGAGGCAGCGGCCAAAGACGACCTTTCTCTCCATTCAGCAGTGGACCTGAGCTTGACGATGGTGACGATGGTAGCGATTGCAATGGTGATGATGCAGAATAGCGGAAGAGTCAAACCATACACAAAAACCTCTGTCGTGACCACCAGGTCTTTGTTGCGGTGAAAGAAGTCACTGGGGTAGATGATGAATTCAATGTAGTTGTCCTCGACATAGAAAACACAGCCGATGCTCCATTTGCTTGTGACAATGAAGAAGCCTCCAACTATGACTATGAAAGAAATCATAATGATGCCCAACATAGTTTTTGTCTTCAGCACCGTCTTAGAACGTAGTGGACTCAGCACACAGAAACATTGCTCACAGGCAATGATAGTGGTCGTCCAGGACGATGCTGAATTGAAACCATACAGGCCAATGATATTGTTGTTCGTCATGAACCGCATCAAGGACCCTATGAGAGGCTGCTGAGTCACTTCCAGGTATATCCGGTCTGCATAAAGACAGAAAGCTTGAGTCATGTAGACAAAGTCAGACAGAGATAAAAAAAAAAAGACACAGATTGATTCGTTCGTGTAGGCCCTGCTTGTAAAACACTGACATATTCAGCGCATTGGTGGGAAAGCCAATAAGAAAAAGAATGGGTAACGATATAGTATGCATGATCCATTCCCACGTATTTGTTACCTGTTTGGTAATTAAGTTGTGTGGATTTTCCGAGGGGGTGAATTCTGGTTTGACATACACAGCAAAACAGTTTACAGGGACTGCACCAGACTCATTGTGAGATTCGTTGACTGTCGTTCCTGCAGTGGTGTTGAGTAGAATGGCAGTAGACAGGACTTCCATGATCTAAAAAAATGAAAGAGTAACGCCCAAGATGATGTATGATTCCACACCAAAACGCACAATCGTTTTGTTCAGTCCATAAAGAAAACCATTGTGAAAATTCTTGCTTGGTAAATTGAGTCACTAAATGCTTGAGTTTGAGTCTATTTTGAGCACTGACTTGTAATAGCCAATTCTGTTCAGTTTCTGTGATGCATTGATTTCAGTTCATTTTAGTCACTTACAAATTTCACGTTTTCTGTTTTCTTGCAGTGTTGCGCTGGATGGACAGATTTCAAGAAATGATTAAATCATGGCTGTTGAGTTACTGTGCTGTGCTGTATGTTATATATGAATTACATGTATCCAGAGGCATCTGGTCGTGATGTCCTATTGAATATGTGAGGAGATAAGCATAAATTAAAATGAACACAACAGAGAGAGAGAGAGAGAGAGAGAGAGAGAGGGAGAGAGACAGAGAGAGAGAGACAGAGAGAGAGACAGAGACAGAGAGAGAGACAGAGACAGAGAGAGACAGAGAGAGAGAGACAGAGAAGAGAGAAAGAGAGAGAGAGAGAGAGAATATATTCAGGATGCGTGTTTCATCATCATCATCATGTGCCTTGTCACATGGCGTTGGCGATCATGGCTCTCCATATGTATGGTGCAAAGTTTAGGCAAAACGGTCATCGTCAAGCGTATACAAAGGACAACAAAGATTAAATGGACAAAATTTACCAGAAAAAGAAACAGTGTGATGCTTCGCTAACGTGGCTTGTGTGAAAATGGGAAAAAATGGCAGACTATAATAACTAAGAAACAGGGTAGACAAATATATTCCATAACGTTAAAGTGGCCATGTGGTATTAATGTTATAATACAATAAATTAGCTGCTGAACAACTGTCATAGCAATAAGCAAAAGCCAGGTCTGAACTGAATAACAATATCAAAAGCATAACAACAGCTATCACTACTGTTACTGCAGATGATAGTGTCACTAAAAAGGCCTACTGCTGTTATTCAGTATGCCTACAACCAGCAAGAATGTAATTATCTCCCTTCCTTACGAAAGCTTCACATCTTATGTTACGTGATTGCAGCACAATGTCCAGGAATCATTCTTTATTATTTAGCAGATGGTTTGGGCATGTGTGTTGTCCTCCTTTTAGCGCTTAGTTTTTCTAATGTGTTTGTCTTCCCTCTTCAACTTCTCAAGTCATTGCAAATACAATCTTCCTACGACGTCACCGTCACCTTGTACAAGGCACGTTATCCTGTAAAGCACTGTTATCCTTATAAGGCACTGTTATCCTGTATAGGCACTGTCATCCTGTAAAGCATTGTTATCCTGTATAAGGCACTGTTTTCCTGTATAAGGTCTGTCATCCTGTATAAGCTGTTACCTGTAAAGGCACTGTTATCCTGTATAAGCACTGTCATCTGTATAAGGCATTGTTATCCTGTATAAGGCACTGTTATCTGTATAAGGTACTGTCATCCTGTATAAGCTGTTATCCTGTATAAGGCACTGTTACCTGTATAAGGCACTGTCATCCTGTATAAGGCACTGTTATCCTGAAAGGCACTGTTATCCTGTATAAGGCACTGTTATCCTGTATAAGGCACTGTTATCCTGTATAAGGCACTGTCATCCTGTATAAGGCATTGTATCTGTATAAGGCACTGTTATCCTGTATAAGCACTGTTATCCGTAAAGGCACTGTTATCCTGTATAAGGCACTGTCATCCTGTATAAGGCACTGTCATCCTTTAAGCACTGTCATCCTGTATAAGGTACTGTTATCCTGTATAAGGTACTGTTATCCTGTATAAGGCACTGTCATCCTGTATAAGGCACTGTTATCCTGTATAAGGCACTGTTATCCTGTATAAGGCACTGTTATCCTGTATAAGGCACTGTTATCCTGTATAAGGCACTGTCATCCTGTATAAGGCACTGTCATCCTTTATAAGGCACTGTCATCCTGTATAAGGCATTGTTATCCTGTATAAGGCACTGTTATCCTGTATAAGGCACTGTCATCCTGTATAAGGCACCGTCATCCTGTATAAGGCGCTGTTATCCTGCATAAGGCACTGTTATCCTGTATAAGCACTGTTATCCTGTATAAGGTACTGTTATCCTTATAAGGTACTGTTATCCTGTATAAGGCACTGTTATCCTGTATAAGGCACTGTTATCCTGTATAGGACGTGTCTTTTAGCCAAGATCTTTTTTCTTTCTTTTGCAAAATGCAAACTTCCTTATGAAAATACCAGTCATTCTGTATAAGACTTGTCATGCCCATGTCCAAAAAGACATAAAAATCAAAGATACCCCAAAGCATATGTAAAATATCACGCTTCAAGATCTGATTCTTAGTAGTAGTAGTAGGCCTCCTTCGGTCATGACTGACCATGGACAAAGTACATCCGTTCTAATGTCTAGATGGGCTGTCTGCTTGGTCCAAGCAGCGTCGCCTGGGACTGTACAGACCAATGCGAGAGAGGCAGTCTCTGTCGCAGTGGTCGCATGTGTATGCTGATGCTGGTCTGTTGGCTGTCATCCCTTTTCTGCGAACTCGCTTTTTTGCTGCAGCAGCTGACAGTTTGTCCTCACCAATCCGCAGCTGCTTCTTGAGAGCAGTTCTCCAGCTGTTGCGGTCGTCTGCGAGGTCCTCCCAGGACTCAGTGCTGATCTCAAGCGCCTTCATGCCACGCTTGCATACGTCTTTGTATCTCAGCTGTGGGCGGCCAATGTTTCTCTGCCCTGTGGCAAGCTCACCATAAAGGATGTCTTTTGGTATGCGACCATCTTCCATGCGGCGAACGTGGCCCAACCAGCGCAGCCGACGCTGTCTCAGCATGGTATGCATGGTTGGGATATGCCAAGTATGCGCCGTAGGCTTCTCAGGTGGAAGGTATTGAGCCTTTTCTCCTGATGAGCATGCGTGGTCCATGCCTCGCTGCCATACAGCAAGGTGCTGAGGACACAGGCGTTGTATACAGCCATCTTTGTCTTAGTGGTCAGCTTGGGATTTGTCCACACCCTTTGTGTGAGGCGGGCTAGTGTTGTGGCTGCCTTCCCGATCCTCTTGTCGACCTCTGTGTCAAGGGAGAGGTTATCGGTGATGGTGGACCCAAGATATGTGAATTGATGGATGGCTTCAAGCTCGTAGTCATCAATGGTGATGGCTGGTGGATATGGCGTGTCTTGGCCCAGGATATTTGTCTTCTTAAGACTGATGGTCAGACCAAAATCTTTGCAGGCCTGGGAGAAGCGGTCCATTAGTGACTGCAAGTCCCGCTGAGTATGGGTCACAACTGCGGCATCGTCGGCAAATAGCATGTCCCTAATGAGGGCTTCACGGACCTTTGTCCTTGCTCTGAGGCAGGCGAGGTTGAAGAGCCTGCCATCTGATCTGGTCCGCAGGTGGATCCCTTCTTGCGCTGTGCTGAACGCATGCCTCAGGAGGAGAGCGAAGAAGATTCCAAAGAGGGTTGGGGCCAGGAAACAGCCTTGTTTCACACCGCTGCGTACGTCGAAGGGCTTAAGAGGTTTCCGTTGAACTGCACCATCCCTTTCATGTTTGAGTGGAAGGACTCAATTAAGCTGTGCAGTTTGGGGGGGCAGCCAATTTTTCGGAGAGCCCTGAAAAGGCCATGTCTGCTGATTAGGTCAAAGGCCTTGGTGAGGTCAATGAATGCCACATACAGGGGCATCCGCTGCTCTCTGCACTTCTCCTGGATTTGGCGAAGGGAGAAGACCATGTCTACCGTGGATCTCTCTGCTCGAAAACCACACTGTGATTCCGGGTAGACGCGTTCAGCCAGTTTCTGCAGGCGGATTAGGAGGACCCGAGCATAGACTTTGCCAACAATGCTGAGGAGCGAGATACCTCTGTAGTTGTTGCAGTCGCTCCTTTCGCCCTTGTTTTTGTACAGGGTGACGATCTTGACGTCCCTCATGTCCTGTGGTACAGCTCCCTCATTCCAACACTGACAGAGAACTGCGTGCAAAGGGTGCAGAAGAGAAGTCTTGCAGTGCTTGATGAGGTCTGGGGGAATTCCGTCGTTGCCAGGTGCCTTCCCTGATGCCAGGCTATCAATGGCCTTGCTGAGTTCGTCCGCAGTTGGCTCTGCGTCAAGTTCTTCCATTACCGGCATTCACTTGATGGCATCGAGGGCTAAGGGGGACACCATGTTCTGTGTGGAGTAGAGGTCAGAGTAGTGTTCCGCCCATCTTTCCATCTGTTGGCTAGGATTGCTGATTACTTCCCCAGTGGAGGATTTGAGGGGGGCGATCTTGCTCTGTGTTGGTCCCAGTGCCTTCTTGATGCCATCATACATTCCTCGGATGTTGCCTCTTTCAGCAGCACTCTGTATCTCTTCGCTGAGCTCTGTCCAGTACTCGTTTGCGCAGCGCCTGGCGTTAAGCTGAACCTTACTTCTAGAAGCCCTGAGGATTTGCAGGTTCTTCTCACTGGGTGACCGCTTATACTTGGTGAGTGCGGCATGCTTGGCTTCAACAGTGGGAGTCATCTCTGATGATTTGGTCTCAAACCAGTCGTGGGACTTCACAGTTTTCTTCCCAAAGGTGGCCATAGCAATGCGGTGCATGGTGTCTCGTAGCGTTTCCCATCTCTCAGAGTCTCTGGGCTGCAATGCATCGTATTCTCTCTGAAAGGCCTCTGCGAACTGTTCTACAAGATCTGGCTGAGACATCTTGCTGACATCAATGCGAGGGTTCCCTTGTTTCTTTGAGCAGTGGAACTTCTTTGGTTGTAGCCTGATCTTGCAACATACCAGAGAGTGGTCTGTGTCGCAGTCTGCGCTGTGATAAGAGCGAGTGTGGAGAACGTTTTTGATAGTGGCACGTCTTACTAGGATCAAATCCAGTTGGTGCCAATGTTTTGAGCGGGGATGCCTCCAGGAGACTTTGTGCTGAGGCTTCATCTTGAAGAAGGAGTTGGCAATGCACAGTTCATGGCAGGCGCAAAACTCAAGCAGTCGCTGTCCATTCTCATTCATTTTCCCCACTCCAAAGGAACCGAGGCAGAAGGGCCATGAGTCATTGTCTGCACCCACTCTGGCGTTGAAGTCGCCCAGGAGAACAAGTTGTTCTGTCCTGGGGATGTTCCTTATGGTTGATGCAAGATTTTCGTAGAACTCATCCTTGGTGTCTGGAGAGGTGGACAGAGTTGGGGCATAAACGCTGATGGGTAGTGACATAGCCTTCGGTGATGTTGAGGCGGAGAGTCAAGAGTCGTTCTGAACCGCCGCTGCCTGGTTCAATCATGTTCAGCAGGCTGTTCCTTACTGCAAAGCCTACTCCGTGCTCTCTTGGGGCATCAGAACTCTTTCCTTGCCAGAAGAAGGTGTAGTCCCTTTCCTTTAGTGTTCCTGAGTCAGCCAGCCGTGTTTCCTGCAGAGTGGCAATGTCCACATTGAGCCTCTTTAGTTCGCTGTTTATGACGGCGGTTTTTCTGGCGTCGCTGATGTCTTGCAGATCTTGGGAGAGCCCAGGCATCATTGTTCGGACATTCCAACAGCCCAGTTTCATTGCTGATCCTTTTCCTGATCCGTTTCTTGAATTTGAATTTTTCTTTTTGTTTGGTGCGGTAATTAACGACTTGCTTGTCAGATTTTCTCCTAATCTTCATGCACCCAATGAAGAAGGCAGGTCGTGGCGGGACAGCACCTAACTGGCTGGGGGCTGCCCAGCTTAGGTGGGCGGTAGCTGTCCAGTAAGACACGAAGGTCTCTCCCACCGTCAAAAGCAACCCCTGGCGTCAGCTCTACGCCAGTTGAGCAATGACTTATCACCGGTATCTGTTGCTTCCCGTGTTGTGCCGACACTAGTGTTAGTAGCGAGGCTGGAGTGTCCTCTCCAGGTCGTAGGTGCAGAGTGTTTGTGGATGAATGGACGGATGTAAGCCTGGCAGTGTAATATGGAAGACAGGCTATTGCCCATGCAACTTGTCCCCCCTCTCCACCTCGCTGACAGATCAAAGGAACAGCGGGGCTGTTACGTTTTGGTGCCAACGCGGCTGCAGGAGCTGCCGGAAAGTGACAAAGTTTGCCATCCAACCGCCTTAGGGGCCCCACACTGGATTTACTGTCAGGGTTTACTCCCTTAGCTAGATGGCCGCGGGTAGCTCTCCAGAGCTGGTGCCCTTTGATGGATCTAATTTATTTCCACCAGGGTTTCTAGCCACCCTCCTCACCATCCTCCTGAGAGGACTGGTGGGGTTGCTGGTTTAGTCGCCAGCAATTCGACCCTGCGACAGGTAGTACTGGGTTCCAGGTTATCAGTAGCGGATACATCTATCCGACCTGACATGAATCTTAGTAGCAAACTAATTACCATGACAGACTGTTCCATCTCAACAATACGATCTATTCAAGACATATTGGCACGGCAAGTGTCTCGTGTTATTCAGTTTGATGTTTGATTGAATAAACAATCATAAACGGTTTTTCTTGTGAATCTATTTTAACGTGTCTGCGCAAATGGAAACATACTCTTGCGATATTTCTTTTGTGACTGGATCTGTCTGTATGTAAAACTTGTGGTTGTGTCAATGTACATTACATTCATCTTGCTCATATGTATGTAGTAAAAAAGAATACAAATATAGAATTTAGATGGTAGTGTTTATGGTCAGTAATAAGACAGAAGGTGGGAGAGCAGCAAGTGGGCATGAAAAGAGATGCTGAAAAAAGTGTGACTTTCTCATCTAGTTCTTGCAGACTGAAAAACTGAGTGTAAGAAAAAATAGCATAAGTAAAACAAAAACAGAAAAACACAAACAAAACAACCCCCAAGGAACAAACAAACAAACACACAAACAAACAAAAATAATCCAGTGCCTACTGCTGATCTTCTCAAAATTGTGAGCAGAAGTATTCGTAATGACATGTTATTGAAAAGAACAGGATTTCAAAGTGAAGAAAATAAAGAGGGAAAAGAATAAATCACATTAAATGGAGATGGACATTACACCAAATGAAAAGAACACAGAACAGATACACTATGTCTCAGAGTTTTATCATGATGAATGTAGTGTCAAACACACATATTTCTCAAAGAATTAAAAGGTACAGCCCTAGAGCAGACAAAACGAGATAAACTACTCATCGTCTGTCACTACATTAATTTACATCCCGTTCAAATTACCCATCCATGAATTTACCCTGCAATTCATCCAGTCCAGACGAAACGTGTCCACAAACCTTCGATCCACTGTCCACAAGTTAACAGACATTCAATCAGTCACTGAAGTGGCTCAGTGCATACATCACTATCTAGTACTGAGAGTGTAGGTCCAAGAAGGAGGTAGCGCTGCATTCATTCAAATGGTCTGTTGTAGTTTGTAATATGATTCCTGTGAGGTTTGTAGCTTGAGAGAAATTTGTTTGTTGTTTTCCCGTTGATATTACTTCAGTAGTGGGCTGGGTAGCAAAAACGATGAACTGAACTGAACTGAATTATCTCTTTAAAGTTATCCATGTTTGCCCATTGGAGGGAACTGCATTTTAAATCCCATCGCCATGTCCCTCCGATGACAATTCCCATGAATTACTGACACCAGAGACCCCACTGAATTTCTTGTAGGCACGCAAATGGCAGAGCAAGCAAATGATGAGAGAACATGAGACACGGCATAACGTACCACAGAATCAGGGACATTTTTGTGATACCGTGATCATTTCATGTTCTGGTGTAATCTACGTATTTTCAACGAACTCATAACAAGGTTAACTTTGTGCAGGAATCGGTTTATGCTGAAGAATGCCTCAGTAATGTTTTGCACCACTAGCAGTTCGAACTCGCGATTTCTCAATCTTAAGTCAGATACGCAAAGGGTTTCACGATGAAGAGAGCCGAAAACCTTTCGTTCATTTCTCTACAAACAGCAATAAAAACAACAACAACAACAACAACCCCCCCCTAAAAAAACAACAACAAACAAACAAAAAACCAGTAATACAAGGAAAACAACAACAACCAATAGTTGAAGTCAGTCATAGAAAATGGAATAGGACACATTGCTAAAGAACACTGCACTATTTTACATATAGTTTTATCATAATGAACTGAATATTGTTTATTTGCTTTTAATATCTAAATGAGGAGACTGACATGTGTATGCAAAGTCATTTAGTAGTTGCCTTTCTTTGTCAATGTGCCAGTGTGCTTACAGTGGAAAAGATACAAATTGTTATATATGATCGAATCGTGATGAACATATTTGAAAAGCATTGTCCCATTTGCAAAGATCTGAACAATCAAAGTAGTCAGCTCCAGTGGTTCACTATGTACGTTACTATCAAATGCTAAGACTGAAGCAATCAATCATAGCACTGGGCTGAAAAGGATATAACTTTCCCTAACCTGTTTTCCTTAGTCTGATGTCCATTTATGTTCCAACCCATTAACCCAGTGCTGCCACACAAATGAAATTATTGGCAACAACATTTATACGTCTAGACATTCGCCTGAGGACTGATAGCAAATTTCCATCTGAGAACACTGGTCATCATCTGAGTGCCTTATCTTGTTCAATGACAGAAAAGAGATAGAAATCAATCATGTGAGCTGAAGAGGCGTCAAATACCGTGACTTCACGTCGTTATTCAAAGACTGCAAACAGGAACTGTTTTCGCTCTATAAAGAATTTCTTCATGAGTATGAAGGATAACAGATACATAGTTAATAAACAGTATACATACTTCCTATCTATTTCTATCTGAAAAAGACTACTGATATTTGTACATTGTGTCCAATACTAAAGTAATTCTTCAGATGTTTCATACATATGATATCAGTGGTCTTGTAAACGAGAAATCACTTGAACAAACACATTCTGCTTTGTAAAAATAAGCAGGTAGTCAATTTGAACTTTTGACGCTGTGCTGCTTAATGCCATGCTATCAACAGAACCTTTCAAAATAATGAAGGCAATAACAATAAAAACCCATTTTCTTGGGCCTGTTTTAAGTGTTTGGTCTGTACTGATTTGCACAGTCGAACAGGATGGACGAAAACAATAAAGATCATTTGGGTAAACTATTACAATTATTTGGAATGCTGATTTTTTTCATATTGCTACTCGTAAATTATTTTCTGATAAGAAATAAACAATTCTTTCTCTTGTAAACTCTCGTATGCTCATAATTTTCTTTTCATTTTTTTCTTTGTCCTAGAATCATCTGTCACGTGTCCCAAAGCTTATTTCTCATTCTCTCTTTGATACATATTAATCTCTGTCTTCAGTCTGTTATGTAGACTCAACGTGTTGCCTAGGTCTGTTTAGGGAATTAATGTCCAAAATGAGAAAATATGCAGTGGCGTGTATGAAGACATCAACAGTGAACAGCACCACAGTCGGAAATTATATATATCTACTTGTTATTCATGATGATTGAGAGGTAGCAGAAATTACCATACACCATGTGTCAAAGATCATGGTCCCATCATTAGAAATCCCTTAGTTCTGTTTTATTTTGAAGTGTCCTAAGATACTGCAAATGGCGCCTCCTGAAAAATACCCAATTTCTTTATTTTTTATTAACATAAATGACCTTTTATGTTGTACCATATATAGCAGCATTTAAATATTGTTTAACAAATAGCCACACACATACAGTCATATTCTTTTGTTACCATGGTACTGAATGATAATTCGGATCAATGTTCCGCATTGTTACAGTCACAAGGATAGAAAAAAAATACCACCAACAAAGTCCTGATGGACATTTGATCAGCTCATGCAGATTGATTTCCATTTGATAAGCGCTATCTCCCCTTCTGTGAATAATTCATGGTGTTGCATAGAAACAATTACTGTCTGCAGTCTTTTGTTGCCGAAAGTCAGATCTAATTCATGATACTTTGAGTCTCTTTCACTTACACAGTTGATTCTCATGAACAATTTATATCGCTGATAGGATATTGATCCCATTCGCAATCCTCTGATGTAAAAGGTCAGACCCTGCACCACAATACTAAACGATTCTTACACTAACATTTTTATTCCTATCACTCTTAGGCACTGGACAATAGAAAGCACTCACAAGAAGTCCACAGACACCAGACGAAGATCTGCTGTTTTGTGATAGTGAATAAATGCCTTGGTTGAATGTCTACTTGTCCTAATGTTGTTACAAGTAATTCAGTCTCTGGAAGAGGGCTGTCTTACTGGCAAATAAACTGTTATTCAGGCATAAGGGTTAGGAAAGGCTGAAACCTTCTTTGGAGACGTGTTGAGACTGATTTTCTTTGACTACAGTATCATTAGCAATGCATATGTGGGGCTGTTTCATCATTGCTGTGGGCTCTGAATTCACCAGATTTTCTGTTTCCATTTGTTTTCGATATTTTTTGTCCTGTTTACTCAGACGTTGGAGCTGATACCTAGACGTTTGAAGGATGTAGGTTTGTTGCAATTGCTTGTGTTTATGGACCAGTACCAGCATAATTGATAGCAAAATAAATAACCACTCAGACTGAAGTGCTCATGACATTCAGGATCGTCTCTAGTTAATGCTGAGACAGATCAACTCATCTTCAATATCATCGTTTCTGGTTCGTAAAAGAGCACTTTCATATTATGCATACAGAGCCGTCAACAGCTGTTTTCAGAAGAATTCTAGTAGATACAATGATTTGTCACTATCTCCTGAAGGCTTTGGGAGGAGTTTCTTTCTGGGCCCAATTCCTTATTTTGATCAGTGCGAACAAATAAGAAATAGTAAGGGAAAGTTGGATGACTTAATTGTGTGAAAAGTTTGCAGTTTTTAGGACATCAAGACGTTTCCATTATAGAACAGAGATTGCGTGTAGGCTTACGGCTAATGCCGGACATATTTTCTCCATCACATTTCATCAGTGGTGTCAATGCCTGTGGAATTCATTCTGAATACGAAGATACTGTCTTGAGAAACTGAAACTAAATCTGTGTACGTTTCATGACATAATGCTTCTTGATCTACCTTCGGCAGTAAACACGCATCTGTGTGACCCATACATCTGTTATCTATTTGTCCACTTGTGTATGTTTTTATTACTGTCTATTCCATTTCTGATTGATTCTTTTGAGCTTCTTTTATTTATAGTCATCTGCAAAATGTATGCGCGTATATGTTTAAGACTAAAGGCTTCAGCGTAACCTATTTTGGTAACCAGGATGGCTGAAATGTAAACATACATTATGACTGGCAAAGGAAAAATGGTCTTAGAACAGCATTACAGAGTGTATTACTAATTGTTACTTATTATCATTATGAAGTGTAAGACACTACATGTATATTGATAAAGAAATACGTCAGACATGTTTTGTTTAACAAACGAACAGGAAGCATCTGCTTCTACATGCAATAATATTTTCTTTACTCTTTAATACTACAAAATGGTTACATAATTGTTTGTCACCATCTTAAGGCAGTCCTTTAAAATCTAATTCTGTGCAAAACGAAGATCTTATTCATATGTTTGAGAAAAATCATGAAGCTGCATATGGACATTGCAAATGCTGTATTTTAGACAATGCTTATAGTTACAGAGAGATGTGAAACAATAGTGAATAAAATCTAGTCAACGACGACCTCCAGCCCATGTATGAATAATATGTGTTATTTCACCAAAACAACTCCTATCTGCGATCATTTGCTGGTGAAGGTCAGATGGGGAATCGTGATACTTCACGCATCTTTCACGTAAACAATTGATTCTAATGAATAATTCGTGTTACTGCGAGGACAGAGTTCTTGTAAGCTATCTCCTACCACGAGAGTTTATATCCTAGACAGCAATGCAACACACGTCTTTCGCTTGCATTATTGATTTCTATCAATATTAGGCATTGAACAAGAGAAATCACTCACAGGATATCAACGTCTTTAGATGGACATTTGTTCTTTGTAAAGGTAAACAAATCCTTAGGCCCATTGTGTTGATGTTGTGATGTTGTTACAGGTAATTGAATCTACGGTCACAAAACTATCTCAATGGATGGGAAAATGACCATTCACGCAGACTGAAAAGTTAAGAAAGGTTGAGATATTCATTCACATTTCGGTGAGACTGGTTCGTTTAGTTTCTGTATCAATAACAATATACATGTTCATTTACCTTCTGGAAAGTAATCAATGCTGCTTTGGCATGTTTTGTTTTAGTTTATGGTTATTTATGTAGTTAGAAGTGAAAAGGGTTTGTCCATGACACTGCAACAGATAATGTATATTGTAAATAATTTTGTCTACACTAGAAAGTGTAATTTTGAAAAATGGTGTGGCCATTTCAAAGTCATGATTAAATACCAATGCACAGAAAGTCTATTTTCATTATCATCATGTGTTCTGTCTTTACCAATATGTCTGTTTCCAGTTGTTATTATTTCTTGTCCTTTTCCGGGCAATACATTGTATTTATTTTCTTTCTTCACAACGCATCTGTCACTTCTTCTTTGAATGGGAATTCTTACTGCTCTCTCCAGTTTTCCATCTTCAATTTGTATTCTCACTTAATTATGTCCTATGTACTTTTTTTTTTATCTCTGCACCTTTATCCGTTTGGAACATTCTAATTAATTATAGAGATATGTACTGTCCTGAGCGCAGAATTCAGTAATATACTTGAATTTCTCAACAAAATAACATTGATCTTTGTACATCAGATGAGGAAGAAGAGATAGTAACATCGTTTAGTTGCATATCCCTAAGAGATTGGTGTAGAAAGTGCATTAGGTGATTTGCATTTCCTTTACGTTCATAGCAGTGTCTCTCTCAACATTCTTTTCAACTGTCTCCCAAAACATTGAGATATTAGAGAAAGAAAGAAAGAGAGAGAGAGAGAGAGAGAGAGAGAGAGAGAGAGACAGACAGACAGCAGACAGACAGAGGGAAAGACAAACAGAAATAGAGATTCAGAGACAGGGACAGAGACAGACAGAGACAGAGAATGTGATGCTGCTGCTGCTGCTAGTGATAACGAAACCTGAAATTAGATATTTTTTATTTGTGTATGGTTTTCTTATTAATGTTCAGACACCAAGCAGTCTACACATTTAGTAAGTGACACTAGGTAAGATGTGTTTATTGTTTCAGGACACTCACCAGAAAAAAAAACATGAAGAAAATGAGACATGACGAAAGTGAATGTAATGACGCTTGTGGGCAAATATTTATTGCCAAAGATCTAGCCCAGAATCACAATATTTTTCGCTTTTTTGATTAGTATATTGATTTCTATATATATCTCCAGGTACCGGAACATCGAGCAACATCCACAATAATCTATTTTTTTCTGATCGGATGGATATTTGCTGTTCGTGAAGAAATGGACAATGTTGCTGAACTGACAGCTAGACGTCTGAACTATACGTTTGATGTAAGATATTGTTTGCATTCATGGACCGGTACCATCCTAGAGGAAAGTTAAACCAATAACCAAGTAGACTGAAAGGCATGTGGCATTCAGGATCTTTTCTGGTTCTATACTGAGACAGATCGTTTTATAGATTCAATACCAGATAGAAATGTCAACATAAAAACATTCAGTTGACTGATTTCTGGTATTTTCTTGCTGTCACTGACAATGTTTTTTCGTGGACATTGGGAGTTGTGCACTTAGACTATCAGCACATTTCTTTTCTGAAGTGTACATTTTGTCAATATGTATTCCTTTTTTTAAATGTAAATTCGTGTGTATGAATGTATGTATGTATGTATTATGTATGTTTATGTTTATTGTGTGTGTGTGTATGTATGTATGTGTGTGTGTGTGTGTGTGTGTGTGTGTGTGTGTGTGTGTGTGTGTGTGTGTGTGTGTGTGTGTGTGTGTATGTGTGTGTGTGGTGTTTCTCGGTCTTTAAGTGAGGATAGTTTTTTTAATGTTGTTGATTTGCCCCTCATTCAGTGATTATGTATTTTAATCGTTCGAACTAATGTTGTTTTGATTGTTGCCAAATATCTCGACTACAGTGGGAGAAACTGATTAAATGTTATCCCTGTCCATTTCTCTCTATACATTTTTCTGTCTGTGTCGTGTCCCTCTCTTACATATTCCTATTTTCCTGTATCAAGACAAATGTTAACATAAAAACATTCAGTTGACTGATTTCTGTTAATTCCTTGCCAGCACATTGCTGTCACTGACAATGTTTTTTCGTGGACATTGGGAGTTGTGCATTTAGACTATCAGCACATTTCTTTTTAGAAATTTTGTCAATATATATTCCTTGTTTTTAATGTAAATGTGTGTGTGTGTGTGTGAGTGTGTGTTGTGTGTGTGTGTGTGTGTGTGTGGTGTGTGTGTGGTGTGTGTGTGTGTGTGTGTGTGTGTGTGTGTGTGTGTGTGTGTGTGTGTGTGTGTGTGTGTGTGTGTGTGTGTGTCTGTGTGTTTGCTGGGTTTTTAAGCAAGGAATATTTTTTTGAAAGTATTTGATTTGCCCCTCATTCAGTGATTATGTATTTTAATCGTTCGAACTAATGTTGTTTTGATTGTTGCCAAATATCTCGACTACAGTGGGAGAAACTGATTAAATGTTATCCCTGTCCATTTCTCTCTATACATTTTCCTGTCTGTGTCGTGTCCCTCTCTTACATATTCCTATTTTCCTGTATCAAGACAAATGTTAACATAAAAACATTCAGTTGACTGATTTCTGGTTTTTCTTGCCAGCACATTCCTGTCACTGACAGTGTTTTTTCGTGGACATTGGGAGTTGTGCAGTTGGACTATCAGCACATTTCTTTTCTGAAATGTAGATTTTGTCAATATATATTCCTTTTTTAAAATGTTAAATGTGTGTGTGTGTGTGTGTGTGTGTGTGTGTGTGTGTGTGTGTGTGTGTGTGTGTGTTGTGTGTGTGTGTGTGGTGTGTGGTGTGTGTGTGTGTGCGTGTGAGTGTGTGTTTATTTTTTTGGTTTTGTTTTTTTTGAAAAGTTTTGATTTGCCCCTCGTTCAGTGATTATGTTTTTTAATCGTTCTTAACTAATGCTGTTTTGATTGTTGCCAAATATCTCGACTACAGTGGGAGAAATTGATTAAATGTTATCTCTGTCCATTTCTCTGTATACATTTTTCTGTCTGTGTCGTGTCCCTCTCTTACATGTTCCTATCTTCCTGTATCAATTTCACTCCCTGTGATTTTTATTTTTTCTTCTATCTTTTGGTCTGCAAGGTTATCTCATTGTCTCTTTTTCTCCATGTATCTAGCCATCCATCAATACATGAATAATGAATCCATCATTTCAAACATCTGTACATCCATCCACATACCCACATAAATGCGCAAGCACATACAAACATGTAAGCCATCACACGCACACACATAGCAACACAACGCACACACAAATACACGCACACGTACACATACAAACGAAAACAGACACACAGACACAGACAGGCATATGTATCTATGTACATATGTGTGTATATATATATGTAATACATACATACATAGTTACAGAGGGAGAAATATAGAATGATATAGAAGAGGTTAACACTACTGAAAAACATCCACAGAAAAAACATGAATTTGATGATGTGCAAAATGGCTGAAATTGAAAGATGAAAAACGAAAAAGCAAACAAACAAAAATTAAAAAAACAACTCAAGTATAAAAAAAAAATACAACACACATGTATCCCAAAAGCACTACCACAAGACGAATTTGCAAGAACTAGTTAACTTGAAGCCTCTGAAAGAATGAAACAATCTAGGATGAAATGTTTGCAAAGATCCTTTAACCCTTTAATAAGTGTTTCTACTCATTCTGTTTGCACCTAACATTCTGTGGAAAATTGAGCAGTGTGGCCCCAAGCCATGCATTTACAAGAAAATAAAGGAGATGCCGATACTCCATTGCTGCAGTTTTCATCACTTGGGAATGCATTTTAAAGCGCTTTTCATGAACGAATCAGCTTCAGTTTTCTGTCTTTCTCTTTGATTCTGTTTCTTTCTATGCCTCTCTTCAGTCAGTGCAATGTCTCTGTCTTTTGTCTATACGACGAAGGAAATTAAACGACGTTCACGCGCAGCGAGCATGCACGTCTGTGTGTCCGTATATATGAATGGTTATATGTGTGTTACCATTTCAAGATACCAATAACTTGATATCGTTCAGAAATCCACACATATGTATGGACGCATATTTACTAAGAGACTAGTGACAACAGAGAGTGTTATTACATATTTGTTTCAGAAAGAAAATCATGTAGATTTTTCTTGATGATTTTGTTGGAACGGTTCTGTAAAAACGATAGGTGACTGATTTCAAAGACAGGAAAATGAAAATCAGGACTTGAAAAGTCAATTCCTTTTTGAAAGGTTGAATAAACGTTATCTGTTGTGACGAGAGTGCTTCTTGGAGCTTTCCAGCGAACGTTTTTGTACAAGTATACGTTTGTTAAAGAGGAATACATGTTTCAGAGAGAACTGTTTTGTAGAAACTGGTGTTATGTTTGAGTCAGGGCATATCATGGTTCCAACACATTTATAGTGATTTTAAACATTTCAAGTGAACTTCAGCAGATCCATCTCAAACAATGTTTGGGTAATCCTTGTCAGACTTTAATCTGTGCATGAAAAAAATGATGTCAGTTTTGTGTCATCATGTAATGTTTAAGTATTGTCATTGTGCACATTTTTACAAAAAGCTTTTCAATATTGTTAATGTGACATTTGCACTACATTTCTTTTCAAATACTCAAAGCAAATTATGTTCAGATATTCACTTAATTAAATTATAATCAACATAAGAGGAGCGAATGATTCTGATGTTTTTGACGCGTTATAATGTGCATGCATTGAGTTTTCAAGAGATTCAGTACCATTTTGTTAGATTTTCACAAATCTGAAGCATTCTTATGCCATGCTTAATATATTTGTTTTTCAGTTGATATGTGGATGAAAAAAAATGTATCAAAATCTTTTGAAACAATAAGGAACGTCTGCCATTTCCAACTCATCTCCACCCATACAGCAATTTAACCTCCAACCCATCCAGTGGACATAAAAGGCAATGACACCCCACTGTAACTGCCTTCATTGCTCCAGAAGTGTCTTTTCACAGTGCTCTGTGTGAGTATCGCAGCTGCAATGTTCAGACTGTGTGCCAAATTAATTCGCCTTCTAACAGCCATTTCCACAGACGATGGGGACAAGCCATCAGTGGATCGATCGACACACCGCCTCTGTAACTCTTCGGCCTGAAAAGCTTTTCACTGCTGGTGTAACTGATGCTACGCGAGTTTTTAGGTGACTTTGTTGTTTTCTGCCATTCTTGCTCTCTCTCGTTCTCTCTCTGTGCCATTCTCTCTCTCTCTCTCTTCTCTCTCTCTCCCCTCTCTCCCTGGGTCTACTTTTGTCCCTTTTCCACTCTTTTTGTCTCTTTGCTCTTTCCCCATTTCCTTTTCCTTTTTCGTCTCACCTTTCTGCTCTCTCACTATCTGAGAATGACACAAACTAGCTGCTATTTTGTTTACTAGAACAATGGCTACACAGAAGACGTTTGAAGCCTAATTTTGTCCTGCAGCCAAGAAACTTGGCTCACATCTTAATGAAGCAATCGATCCAGTGGTGTCAGCTTAATGTTTGTCTTTCTCTCTGCATTATAAACAAGTTTCTTTTATAGAAAGTTAGACAGTTCAGAAATGGAAACAGTTCGAAGACATATACCCACAGGCAGCTTTGTTTGGGCGATGATTGCAGCAACAATAGAATGTGTGAGGGTTGGTATTGGGTTGCGCTGTCTAATGATGTCAGTCTTGATTTTTGTGAGAGATGGAAACTTTTTAAACTAACTGGTATCTCTGTTTACATTTGTTGTGTGGCTGCTGTTGCTGTTGAATTGTTTTTCGTTGTTGTTCTACTCATCAAACGCCAGCTTATTTGGACAACACGCATCGTCATTATCAAAGATAATTGGATCCCAAAGGTGCTACGATATGGAGAACTAAAGGGAGGATACCAACCAGGGAAGACCACTAAAGTGATGCAAAAATACTCTTAAGGCCAAGCTCATTAGCAGCAGCATAAGTATCAACATATATGATGACATTGCCCGCAATAGAGCAACCTGGTGACAGCAATATACACAAGGCAGAGTCGCATTTGAACAACATAGGACTGCTGCTATTTAACAGAAAAGAGCATGGAAGCAAAACAAAGGGCAGCAGAATTCCTTTCCATGCAGTATATGCCGACGGACATGTGCTCCAAGAAATGAAAATTGGTTTAATACCCCGCATGAAGACCTTACCAGGACTGACGACCAGTATGTCTACTCATTTGTACGATCTATGGGAGAGTCCGTAATCAGATTCTATCTTGTGGTGTTCTAGCATCTGTGTATCTGTTTCTGTGTCCGTCTGTCTGTCCATCCCTGTGTCTCTACAGATCTATGTATCTCTGCACTCCTAACACACACATAAACACACACACACACACAGACACAGACACTCACAGAAACACACACACACACACAGACACACACACGTACATGTGCACGTACACACACACACACACACAATACAGATGCACATACATACGCAGACATAGACACACACAGACACAAACATAGACACACAGACAGACAGACAGACAGACAGACACAGACCACACACACACACACACATACATATAGAGACACGCCTGCTGGCTTGATATCCTTTGACATTTTATTGATAAAAAGCCTGTTCTGACCCGTTTGCCTAGGGGTACAACCCATTTTATAACAGTAATCTATCAGGGAGAAACATCAACTGAATGGAACACAAATAAACATGTGCAATACAATCCAAGAGATCAAGAAATACGAGAGAGAGAGAGAGAGAGAGAGAGAGAGAGAGAGAGAGAGAGAGAGAGAGAGAGAGAGAAGAAATTGGTTCAGATAATCAGGTTACCCATGTTAATTCATTAGAGCTATCCATATTTGTCTGAACATCAAAACTGTTTGCTCAACCTGCATGTAATGATAAATTAATATGAAATAATCACATGCACTGTCTCTTAATTTTTTTGCCTTGGTTGCATCATTTGGGATTTTTAAAGTTTCAAGAAATTTGCCACAGAGTTGCTTTGCTTGGAGTTTTCTTTTTAATTTAAATCAAAATAAACTTTGCTATCTTATTTCTTGCTATTTCACTGGCCACAGAGTCTGAGACAATTTTTGGTAATGCTTTGATGATACATGGCAATTTTGATCATAATATGAGACAGGACTTGCATTCAAAGCTTCCTTTCGTATATACAATGGCATTAATAATGCCACAGAGATACATACATCTGCCACGTTGGTCAAGAATTTTAAGTCACACCTTCAATGATGCCACAGTGAAGAGGTTAAAACCCGACGGTGTGGTCCAAGTCTTCTCAATGAACCCATTTCTTGCTAAAGTATGTGCAGGTGCTGGTTGTGGTTGCAAACATTTTAAAGGAGGTTCATAGGACTACTGGGATTTGAACCCACAACTTCTTGATATTACGTCGTGCGAATCACTGGAAAATAGCGACTTTCTTCCGTTTCTTCTGTCTGTGTTTTACCCCTGTTTTGTTGTTCTAGACATTAGTTGCATGAAGGTGCATGAGATTTTAGTATATGTCAGCAAGAAAATTTCGAATTTACTTTTTGATCTGTTGTATGTTCTTTCTACTGAATGTTGTATGCTCATTAAGTTAGCTTTTCATTCATTTACTGTCATCCTCCCCCTGCTCCATTTGCGATCATAGTAGCCATTAAAACCCTGAAGAATAAACATTTAGCACCAGTTCCCCTTTTCTTATTTTTCTTTTAAATAGATTAGAATTTCGCATGCCCTTTTTCAGTTTTTCAACTCTGTACCTTAGAAATGGTGATATACTTTCATAATCTACTGTTCGATTTTTGTCTATACATCGACACTTTGACATCGTCGTTGTCTTTTACAAGTTGGTATCTTGTCTGGGTCTTTCTGTGACATATTGCATACGCATTGGTAAATGTGTTATATGGTACCACTGACAAAACATACATACTTGCACACAAACAACATACATACACCATCATTTTTGGAACATTATACATTCCAACACACACAAAAATCATTGACAAAATAAAAAAAAAAGAAATTACAAACAGCGCTATCATAGAACTATTAGGATTCTGAAGTAAACGTTGGGCAATGTTGAACATTAACACGTTCTCAAAAACACTGGCAATGGAGCATCCAGACAGGATTTGGCAAATATGGTCTTGATGTATTTGTGTAATGAGTGTGTGTATTAGAAGTCAGAAGTCAAAAGTCAGAAACTTTGCTGAATAACCCATACAACCATACAGTTCATTTCAGTGAGTGAGCATGACTTCTGTGTGTCTATCACTAGTGCATAGATAGAACATATCTACGCATGCGTTTGCCTACACATTATCGATCATGCATAGTACTGTACACACACACACACACACACTTACATACATACATACACACATACATAATGCATACACACATACAGATGCACATACATACGCAGACATAGACACACACAGACACAAACATAGACACACAGACACAGACAGACAGACAGACAGACAGACAGACAGACAACAGACACATATATATATATATGTATATATGTGTATATACATACATATATACATATATATATATATATGCGTGTGTGTGTGTACATAAACAAACACACACACATCATGCATTGCATCCAAGCGCACCTTGCTAAACAACTACATGAGTACATAACTGCCATACGTAGACGTACATACATATGCTCATTCACGTGTATACCACTCATGTACGCGTGTACACACACACACACACACACACACAGACACACACACACAGACACAGACACACAGAGTACGCATACACAGACACAGACACACACAAAATAATATGGTGTGTATGTGTGTGTATATGTATTTCAGAGAACTCAGAACTCAGAACTCAGAAAATGTTTATTGTACATCGGCCTTAGGCCACAATACATGCATGGGAAAGGGGAGGGGAGGGGAGGAGATCAGGTTTTCTTATACATTCATACAAGTTCTACTATCAAACTGCAGTGAACTCTGTCACATTGTCCCTTCTATCGTTTACCGTCACATAAGCTGGGATATATTCATCTTTGCATTTACAGTGGTCCTTTCATTTGTATTCTTGTCCATATTCCTTAACTGGCCAGCTAAGAATATTTGTCATTAACCGCATCTATATCATTCATCCAACTGTCAATTTTACAATAACTGGCTATCAGACAAACAAACCATTCAGTTTGTGCACAGATCTGACATTTCTTGTACCCTTCAGTGATCATACAGTTGATCAATATATTCAACCACAGCTACTTGACATAAACACTCAATCCATCAATCGATCAACCAACCAACCAATCAATCAATCAGTCAACCAATCAATTAACCAATCAATCAACTGATTTACCAGTTGATCAATCAAATAATCCGCCATTCAGCCCGTGAATCAACTGACAAATCAGCTTTCAATTAACTGGGTCAGATGCACCATCCAACTGTACAATCGATATCACTTCAGTAACAATCACTTCACGTAATCACTCCCTCACTCACTCAATCAATCGATCAATCATTTAACCAGTTAATCAGTCATCCAGTGACTTAATCGACCAGATAACCTAGAATTTAACTGAGTTCAATATATCAATTTGCAATCGTTACTTCAAATAACGCGAATCAATCATCCATACATTCCATAATTCAATCACTGATCGCTCAATAGCTAAAACCATCAATCTATAAAATCGATCAGTCGGTGAGCCAACCATCGCCATCAATTAACAAATTATATAATCATTCCGTTGTCAGCTAATCTGCGTTCAGTTTATCAATTTATTCACCAGTGAATCTAAACCAATCAATGGAATTAATGTACAATGAAGTGAACCAAGAAATATATGACATAAGAGCAATTCGACCCCAAAACAGTCGGTTAATTGGCAAAAACAGACATTCATAATGCCAATCAATTAATCAGACTAATCGCAGATCAGTCACTCATTTACCAAAACAATTGACATTGAGACAATACCAAATGATCATTCAACGCATATTTAGCACTTCGTGCATCTTTTAGTTCAGAGATAACTCAATCTTCGGCGGTCAGCAATGGTTCAGGCCATAGACTGAATTGAAGGTTTGTATTTCAGAGACAGGGAGAGGGGATGAGACAGGGAGAGGGAGAGAGAGAGAGACAGAGAGAGAGGGGGGAGGGAGGGGATAGAATAATAGTTTGATTCAGTCAGAGTTTTCATGCTAATCTAATTACATAATTCATCAATATTTCTCTGAAGAGCAAACTGTTTGCTCAACCTGCATGTAATTGCAAGTGATTGTGAGATTATGGCATGCATTGCGACAGTCTTTGAGATATTTTAGAATTGTGTGTGTAGGACTCTTTTCGGTGGCTTGAAAAGATTTACCAGAGAATCGCTGAATTGGACTAGCTTTGTGTCACATTTGTTTGGTTCTTCTTTTTCTCGCGTGTCTTTGTGTTTACTTGTCTGTGTATATGTGTATCCCATACTGTGAGTCCCTTCTTTATTTTGTCACAGTGCGTGTGTGTGTGTATGTGTGTGTACATGAGAGAGAGAGAGAGAGAGAGAGAGAGAGAGAGAGAGAGAAACAGGCTGAGAGAGAAAGACAGACAGACACACACAGACAGAGACACAGACAGAGAGACAGAGACAAATAGACAGGCAGAGAGACAGAAAAGAGAGAGAGAGAGAGAGAGAGAGAGAGAGAGACAGGGGAAGGAGGGGAGAGAGACAGTGAGAGAGAGAGAGACAGAGACAGAGCCAGAGAGAGACAGAAAGAGACAGAGTGAGACAATGTTTTTATGTGCGTGCGTGACTGTATGTGTTTCGCTATGTCCATGTCCTTCATCTGCTCCCAATCGTTTTCTTTTATTGCTCCTTTTTATCTAAATATGCAACCCAATTAGACAGTGTGTGTGTGTGTGTGTGTGTGTGTGTGTGTGTGCGTGCGTGCGTGCGTGCGTGTGTGTGTGTGTGTGTGTTGTGTGTGTGTTGTGTGTGTATTTGTGTGTGTGTGTGTGTTTGTGTGTGTTGTGTGTGTGTGTGTGTGTGTGTGTGTGTGTGTGTGTGTGTGTGTGTGTGTGTGTGTGTGTGTGTGTGTGTGTGTGTGTGTGTGTTTGTATGTTTCTCCATCTTCCATTGTGTCATAGTCTCTTTTCCGTCCCTAACTATTTTCGTTCTTTCTTCGCTCCTTTTCTTCTCAGACAAAAGCCATGCAATCAGACACTCTGAATGTCTTTGACATGAGTTGAAATACGAGGAATAAGCAGTTATTTTCTGTCTTGTTTAAAAAGCAATTTTATCCTCTCAAAATGTCCTCCACTACACCGTTTGCCTGTATTTCTTTTTGCCATTGTACAGACATAAATGAAAGAAATGAAGGTAGTTAAAGAACATCTTAAAACCATTCTAAATATCTACCATTTTCACAGAAGTTATTACAGAAAATCCAGAGTTTGTACTTTTTATGGTTAGTTTGATCTTGAAGAGAGTTTGGTTGAAATAAAAGTAGACGAGCATCAGAAACAATGGTAGACTGTCACACCAGCAAGAACATGTTTTAAATATTGACAAAAGTTAGTGGAAAGGTGAAAATCGCTATTCACACATCCTCCCAAAAGGTTTTGTTCAATATTTTCCTAAAAAAGAGTAGTATATGCATCTTCCTCAAAACACTCAGTACACACATCTTCCTCTAAACGCCATGTACACACACCTTCTTCTAAACGTGCTGTACACACATCTTCTTTAATAAAAGTACTGTACACACTTCTTCCTCAAAAAGTGTTGTATACACATCTTCCTTTAAACGTGTTCAACACACATCTTCCTCAAAACACTCTGTACACACACCTTCTTCTAAACGCGATGTACACACACCTTCCTCTAACGTGATGTACACACACTTTCCTCAAAAGCGTTGTACACACTTTCCTGCAAAAACGTGTTGTTCACACTTATTCCTGAAAACGTGTTGTTCACACATCTTCCTCAAAAAGCGTTGTACATCCATCTTCCTCAAAAAGTGCTGTACACACATCATCCTCAATAAAAGTGCTGTTTACACATCTTCTCTAAAAAGTGCTATTCACACGTCTTCCTCAAAAAGTGCTGTACGCACATCTTTCTCAAAACGTGCTGTACACACATCTTTCTAAAAAAACATGCTGTATATCTTCCTCAAAAAGTGCTGTACACATATCTCCCTCGATAAAAGTGCTGTACACACATCTGCCTCAATAAAAGTGATGTATACACATCATCCCCAACAAAAATGCAGTTCACACATCTTCCTCAAAAAGTGCTATTTACATGTCGTCCTCAAAACGTGCTGTCCACACATCTTCCTCAAAACGTGTTGTTCACACATCTCCCTCAAAACGTGCTGTACACACATCTTCCTCAAAACGTGCTGTTCACACATCTCCCTCAAAACGTGCTGTACACACATTTTCCTCAAAAAATGCTGCACACACATCTTCCTCAAAAAGTGCTATTCACACGTCTTCCTAAAAAAATGCTGCACACACATCTTCCTCAAAAAGTGCTGTACACACATCTTCCTAAAAAAATGCTGTACACACATCTTCTTCAAAAAGTGCTGTTTATTCATTTTCCTCAAAAAGTGCTATTCACACGTCTTTATCAAAACGTGCTGTGCACACATCTTCCTCAATAAAAGTGTTGTTTACAATCTTCCTCAATAGAAGTGCTGTTTACACATCTTCCTCAAAATGTGCCGTGTCACACATATTCCTCAAAAAGTGCTGTACACACATCTTCCTCGATAAAAGTACTGTTGACACATCTTCCTCGATAAAAGTGCTGTAACACATCTTCCTCAATAAAAGTACTGTTTACACATCTTCCTCAAAAAATGTTGTATACACATCTTCCTCAAAACGTGCTGTTCTTGCGTCTTCCTTAAAACGTGTTGTTCACACATCTTCCTCAAAAATGGTAATCATCAGCACTTTCTGGACTGTGCGACCTTTTCCTTGAGCCTTATCTTCGAAATTTAAGCTTTCAAGAATCTTAAACGGTGCAAACCGTGGACCAGAATTTGGTAAAGATTCAACCACAAAGCCTCATTTGTTTGTCCTGTCATGAAAATGGTTGTGACATTTTCTAACAATGGTATGATAATGAAAATGATGATCAGTCTTCGTTATGCAATTGACACCGTTTTAATTACAGAAAGTGAAAAAGACCTACACAATCTTGTGAATATAAAGAAATAAAACGCAGAAATAAATGGCTGGAGTTAAATAGCAAGAAGACTGAAGTCATGGTAATCAGTAAAGACAAGAAATCCCTTCATGCAAAATAACAGCAAATTAAGGCAGGCTAATACACATCAGAAATAATTAAAAGAATAAGCCCAGCTAAAACAGCATTCATGAAAATGAAAAGCATTTCTTATCAACAAATGCCAATTGATTAACACCAGGAAGAGAGTTCTTGAGTATTATATAGAACCGATACTGTTGTACAGATGTGTAGCATGGTCAGTCAACACATCAAGTCAGAAGAAGACTGAGGCAGCTGAAATATGGTTTCTAAGAAGAATGTTAAGAGTTCAATGCACAGCAAAGAAAACAAACGAGACAGTCTTGAAGGAGACAGACACAAAAAGAACAATAATGAAGAAGATTACGAAAAGACAAGCAACATTTAAAAGACATTTTATGAGGCAAGAGAAATTAGAGCACGCAGTGACAACAGGAGAGTTGGAAAAAGAGCACCAAGTAGACCCAGGGAGAATACATTAGATGGACTTGCAGAGTTGGTGAGATCAGAGGATGAGAGATGTATTTGCAGAGACAAGGGATGGATTCGTTTGGAGGGCCATGATCACCAACGCCATGCAGCAGAGCGCATGGCGGTGGTGGTGATGATGATGATGATGATGATGATGGTATGATGATGAGAACCATGATGTCATAGATTTCCATTTCGGACTGAAACTTCGTGTCTGGGCTGTGCTCTATGCTTTCCAATCTTTTCAGTGAATCCATAACATGCTCAGGGAATGAGCTGGTTAGGGTAAAACATCTCACAATAAATTTTTTGGGTTGATGGGAGTTGAGTGCAAGGCCCTCCCAGTCAGCAGTCCTCTGCGCTAATCACTTCGCCAGGTTGGCCGATTAGGTAAAATGGCTTATGGGAGTGTCACCCTTACACACAGCCTGCTAACCACTATCTTCTATTTACCCAGACTTTTGGGAGTTTGGAAATGGAGTTTGGAAATTATTCATGAGGGATTCATCGCTTTTGGACTATTCCATATGCACTCCATTTAAAATGTCAGAAATTTTCAGGCAGACCCTGAGCCCCAGCAAAACCTTCACTCTTGTAAAGTCATGAAATAAGGAGGAGGAGAGAGAGACATATGTAACATTAAGATAACAGTACCAGATTGATGGGAACATGAAAATGGGCAGTGAATAGGCCACGTTTTAATGCTGTGGGCTGGGAATGAACTAAAGATATGAGATCCTGAGTCTACAGCTTTATCAAAAGAACCAACGTACTGCGTGAAGGACAATAGAGTAATGACCATGTACTTCAATGTGTCAAATTGACTGAGAAACCAACATATCAAAGCATTTTGGACGAACTCAAAGTTCAACGTTAACTGCTGTCAGAAATCCACAAAGAAAAAAAAAAGAATACATCGACCATGCAACCCACAATACCAGTACAAGTTTTGCAAAGAAATGTTGAGGTCAAAAGAAACCAGGTATACCACCTAACTTCTATATCAAATACATCACCAACATTAGCAGTTTAAAGGTCTACGAAGTGGCACAGAAAACTCGAGACCTGAGTAAATGGAGGAGACTTGTTGTGACAGCTGATGCAGTGGCTATCATCAAACTCGATGATGATGACTGATGACAGTTGGCACAAAAATTTCTTGCCAGGAATCATGAGATCTCCAAAAGTCCAATTCCAAGCTGCACAACGCCTATCAATCTGCTAAATGTTAAAATTATTTCATTATTAAATTTTTCAATTTAACGTACTTTCCAGCAAAAACACTCAAACGATTTTCACATTTCGAATGTTTCCACGACATTGAAATGTGTAGAGCACCTGAATGCTGGTTCAATGCTCTGTCAGATGGAGAAGTTTCTCTCAGGAGACTATGAGAAGTGATCGAGCGTATTCTTACAGGATGAAATAAGATCTCATGTATATCAAGCAGGAAGAACCACAAAAGAACCCAAAGCAACAAAATGAAATGTCCATGGCAAAATTGTGTAAAAACATACAGTTTTATAGATGAATAATATCACCTGCACAGAAAGAAAAAAGGTTTCGTTGTTAAACGGTCAGTGGTGTACAGTGGCAATACGCTCTCTACAAAAAATACAACCCAAAATTCACACGATAAATCGATTGTAAAAAAAGGATTAGAACTTTGTTTGAATGGATCTGAAAGTGGTTGTTATTTCACACAAGAAGTGTTGACGTTTCCTTACCATGTCGATCCAAGAAGCTTTCACGTCTGCTAGAAATGCAAACACAGGAAAACGCCTGGGGTACTTCTGGCCTGTATGTAAACTACCTACCGGCAGCAGGCTTCGTTAAATGTGTGTCGAACATAATTCTGCTTTGAAGAGGTAGAGCTCCAAATTTGACTTCCCAAGTTCCAATATAGTTTGAGAATGACTGCATACATGGTCTCCAGTCTGCCCCTTCCCAGCTGTGAATGGTTACCCAACATTCTTTAGAGTTACGGACGGTATGAGTCGTGATGGAGACAAGGAGGCTCTGTCCTCAGAATGTTTACCTTGAGAAAAAGTGAGATCTCTACCACCTCATTCCCTTATGACCTTTGGATTATGGAACAAACTTTGACTTAACCTTGACAGAGTCCTGCACATCACACTCAGGACACAAACACTGTGTGAGGTACAGAAAAATCTGCTGTACAAATGGCTGATCTACCGAGAGCCAAGTCAACTGTGACATGAGTTTTCGGATATCACATTTATGTGTCACTCAAAGCTTTGAACAGAGACAGTAAGTTCAGCTGTAGACACAAACAGATAGATAGATAGATAGATAGATAGATGGAGGAAGAGAGAGACAGAGGGAAGAGGGGGAGGGAGAGAGAGAGAGAGAGAGAGAGAGGAGAGAGAGAGAGAGAGAGAGAGAGAGAGAGAGTAAGACATAGAGAATGAAATGATTAAAAAAAAGGGGAAAACTGTGGAACTTCAAGGTGTTTACAAACATAGTTTGAGCCTGAAGATTTAAGTGCAGGAAATTTTCTTCGAAAAGAAATTGTCATTTAAAAGCACATTTTCTAATATCTATGGTGAGGTAAAGCTTACTAGTTACACCATGAACAAACCAGACAGGTAATACATGATGCTGCCGCAAACCATTTTCTCATGAATAGATTTTCTTTAAATCAGTCTTTTCATATCAAACGTTTTGGAAGCCTCATATGGTACTTTTTTTCTCAATCATTTCGCCTTTTCTTCTTTGTTTGTTTGTTGATGAGTAACCATGGCACAAAGAGAAGACAACGCTGCTCTATACAATAAGTTTTCTTTGACTGCAGCTTTCTTGGCCAGCACCTTTCTACACAACAGAGCTGTGAGAGTGGCACGATACTTGGAACCAAATGAATAATAGATAAAGAAGTTGAAAGAGGAGTTGATGTATGTGAAGAACATGCCAGTAAGATTAAGGAAACGATAGGTGTTGTGCAAGTAACCTCCAATATTCAGCTGTTTGATAAACAGCATGTTGATGCGCATGACAACAGCAGGAATAGAGGAAACGATAAACAGAATGGACACCCCTATCAGCATTCTCGTCAGGACTACGTCCCGGCTCAACATAGAGGCAGCAGTCAATGAAGACTTTTCTCTCCATTCAGCCATGGACCTGAGCTTGACGATGGTGACGATGGTGGCGATGGTAATGGTATAATGCAGAACAGTGGAAGAGTCAAGCCATACACAACAGCCTCTGTTTTGTCCACCAGATCTTTGTTGCGCTGGAAGAAGTCACTCGGGTAGATGATGAATTCAGTGTATTTGCCCTCAACGTAGAAAACACAGATGATGTTCCATTTGCTTGAGACAATGAAGTAGCCACCGACCAAGACTATGAAAGAAATCATGATGATGCCCAACTAGTTTTTGTCTTCAGCACAGTCTTAGAACGTAGTGGACTCAGCACACAGAAACACCGCTCACAGGCAATGATGGCGGTCATCCAGGACGATGCTGAACTGAAACCGTACAAGCCGATGATATTGTTGTTCGTCATGAACCGCATCAAGGACCCTATGAGAAGCTGCTGAGTCACTTCCAGATATATCCGGTCTGCATAAACACAGAAAGCTTGAGTTATGTAGACAAAGTCAGCCAGAGATAAGGAAAAAAGACACAGATTGATTCGTTCGTGTAGGCCCTGCTTGTAAAACACTAACATGTTCAATGCATTGGTGGGAAAGCCGATAAGAAAAAGAATGGGCAGAAATACAGCATGTATGACTGAAGCCCAAATCTTTGTCATCTGATTGTTGATGAGATTGCGTGGATTTTCCCAGGGGGTGAATTCTGGTTTGACAGTTACTACAATACAGTTTACAGGGACTGCACCAGACTCATTGTGAGATTCGTTGACTATTGTTGCTGTAGTGATGTTGAGTATAATGGCAGTAGACAAGACTTCCATGATCTGAAAAAATAAAAGAGTAACACCCAAGATCATTGCATTTTCCACACCAAAACGCATACTGGTTTTGTTCAGTCCATAAAGAGAATCATTGTGAAAATACCTGCTTGGTAAGTTGAGTCACTTAATGCTTAAGTTTGAGTCTATTTCGTGCGCTGAATTGTAACAGCCAATTTTGTTCAGTTACTGTGATGTGTTCATTTCAGTTCATTTTGGCAACTCACAAATTTCACGTTTTCTATTTTCTTGTAGTACTGTGCTGAATTGATACATTTCAAGAAATGATTAAATCATGGCTGTTGAAGTTATTATGCTGTGCTGTATGTTTATATAAATCACACATATCCTGAAGCTTCTGGTCGTGATGTCTTGCTGAATATATGAGAAGATAATCATAAATTAAAATGAAAACCACAAAGAAAAAAAGAAAAAAAAGAGAGAGAGAGAGATTTAAAATCAGGATGCATGTTTAATGATGTAACAAAACAAGACAGCCACAAATTTTAGGCAAAATGGTCATCGTCAACCGTCTCCAAAAGACAACAAAGATTAAATGGACAACATCCCCCCAAAAAAAAACAACAACAAAAAACTCCAAAAAACAGTTTGATGCTTTGCTAATATGGCAGTGAGAAAATGGGGAAAAACATGGCAGGTTTCACAAATAAAGAAACAAGGGAGGCTAATGTGTTCTGTAATGTTAAAGTAGTCATGCAATATTAGCGTCATACTACAATAAATTGGCTGCTGAACAACAGTAATAGAAATAAAGAAATGCCCGTAGTTTGAATTGCATAACAATATCAAAGGCATAACAAGATATATCACTATTGTTACTGCAGATGATAGTGTCACTAAAAAGGCCTACTGCTGTTATTCAGTATGCCAGCAACCAGCAAGAATGTAATCATCTCCCTTCCTTATGAAAGTTTCACATCTTATGTTGCACAATATCCAGGAATCATTCTTTATGTATTTTGTGGATGAGTTTGATCAGTTGTGGCGTTTCTTTCTTCTGTTTGTGTGTGTTTTTTAAATGTTTTTCTGTCATCCCCTTTCAAACTCTGTCGTCATGTTTGAACAATTAATTATATGGGCTATTAACCTGTTCTTGTTTTTGTCAGTAATCCACTTTGTTTAATTACATTTATATGTATATATGTATGTATATTTATATGTATATATATAATATATATATATACACTTCAAATTTACAAGACAAACAACAAAGGCATTGAGTATTTTCTCCTATATTTCGGCCCTTGGCCTTCCTCAGGGTAAAATGACAAAATCGTATGTTCTCATCTACATTAGAGAATTCATCTCACTTCCTTTAAAATATGGCATAAAATCACGTGGGGCATGAATGTACACACAAACATATAGTCGCCCCTATTCACACCCTCACACACACACACACACACACACACACTCACACACACACACACACACACACACACACACACACACACACACACACACAAACACACACTCGCGCACACACTCACACACACACCCACGCATACCTGTACGTACACACTCACACACGCGCACGTTCATACCATTACACACACATTCTCAAACACAGGTCCCTGAACAATGACATCAATGCACGTATACCTGCCCAGGTTAATAATAATAAAAAAATAAAAACAAAACAAAAAAAAACAACCTCCCAATGAATCAAATAAAATGATATGATATAGTAAAAACAATCGAATTAAGACCCAAAATTATCAGTTTAAAAAAACATAAGAATTAAGATTAATAGTCTGTGCCATACATTAATTCCGTACAGTAATTTACACTCCCTGTATACCTGTGTAGGCATCTGTACATTCAGAAAAATATATATACTACATTTACTTCTCACCCCACCCCCCACCCCACATCTTTACATGCACATATATATGTACACAAGGCAACAAACAGTGGGCTTCAAAGTACAGGCAAACTGACAACAAAGAGGTCAACCACGCCGCAAAAATCACATCGACCACATTAGAATTTAGGATGGATGGTATTAAAGCCATTTGGAGAGACTGTTTTCATCTTCGTTATCCAAAAATGTTCTCTGTTTAGACGTTGAATGCGGGAACTGGAATATTGTTTTTCTATGGCGATACATCGGAGATCAGAGACGGAGTGGTCCGGTGAATTAAAGTGTTGGGTCACCAGGGAACCAGTGTTGCGGTTGATATTAGAACGGTGGAGGTAGAACCTTTGTTTGAGGGAGTTTTTTGTTTCACCAATGTATTGGGATTTGGCGCACTTGACACAAAATAGGAGATATACTAGGTTAGTAGTTTCACAGCACATGTTGGATCGGATGGTAAAAGTTTCCAAGGTGACTGAGCTTGTGAAAGATGTGGTTTGTACAACGTGATTGTCACAAATTATGCAGTGGTCCCTGTTGCATTTAAAAAAACCTGGCTGTCCATCAGTTGTGGGAAAGGGAAGGGCAGATGGCATCAATAGCTTCCTTAAGGAACAGCTGTTCCTTTGTCCAAGGATAGGTGGATCCGGAATGGCCTGCTGTAGTCTGTTGTTTGTGTGTAAGTGAGGTAGGTATTGTCTGAACCAGTGTTGAAATGGAGGATTGTTGTGGTTATGTGTGACTATGAATGGAACGCGGTGGGTGCTGGCTTTCTGTTTGTATTGCAGTGCTTGGCTGCGGGGGATCTGCCTTACTCTTTCAATGGACTTTAGGATAATGCTTTGGGGATAACCCCTTTGTTGAAGGTGTAGCATCATCTCTTTGGAGCGGTCTGTGAAATTCTGTTCATTGGAGCAGAGTCGTTTTAGTCTCAAAAACTGACTGAAAGGAATATTTGTTTTGCAATGTGTTGGGTGGGCTGACTTGAAGTGTAAATAGTTGTGTGCATCTGTGGGTTTGGTATATAGGTCTGTCTGTAGTATTCCATCCCTAAGTTTGATTAGGATGTCTAGAAATGGGAGCTCATCTTTGGAAGAACACACTGTGAACTTGATTGTGTGATGGACCGAGTTGAGATATATCAGGAATCTGTCCAGTTCCTCCTCTGATCCTCTCCACAAGAGAAAGACATCATCCAAGAATCGCCTCCACAAATCGTCAGGAATGTTGATGGGGCTATTGGAAAGGATTTTCTCCTCTAACCAACCCATAAATAGGTTCGCAACAACTGATGCCATGGGCGTTCCCATGGCTGTGCCCTGTACATGTTTGTAGTATTGTTCTTCAAACTGGAATATGTTGTTGGATAGCACATGTTGAGTTGCTTCGATTACTGATTCTACAGGTGCACTGTTGATTGTATGTTTTTTCATGAAGTGTTGGATGGCTTGTTATTTCTCTTTGCGGTATATTCGTGTATAGACTGGTCACGTCAATGGTGACCAGTGTGACGTCATTCAATGGCCCATATTTGATGTTCCAGTCTTGCAGGATTTGGAGTATGTGTGTTGTATCCTTCACGTGGCTGGGGAGTTGTGGTATCAAGTTTTGGAGCCAGCTGTCAACCAGCTGGGATAGTTTTTCTGTAGGTCCTCTGACACCAGACACTATAGGTCTTCCTGGTGGTTCCTTCAGCTGTTTGTGTATTTTCGGGAGATGGTAAAAGATGGGGGTTCTCAATTCTGTTAGATCTGTAAGAGCCCACTTGCAAGTGTTTTCATCAATGTTGTCCTGCCTGTGTAGTTTTTCCACCAGTTTATTAGATGTTTTGGCGACACTAGTGGTAGGGTCTTTCTGCAACTTCTTGTAGTGTGCTGTGTTGTTCAATTGACGTTCAGCTTCTTTGATGTAATCAGTCATATCTTGCACTACAATTGCCCCACCTTTATCAGCAGTGCAGATTCTTACAGTTCTAGATAGGACTAAGTCACGAAGTTCTTTTAGGGCCTTCCTTATATTATATATATATATATATATATATATATATATATATATATATATATATATATATATATATATGTATGTTGTGTGTGTGTGTGTGTGTTTATTATGAAATTAATTTCGTACGACTGAGGGTAGACTAGTTACTACCAAAACACACTATTAGACAACAGCCCAGTGCAAAGTCTGCAAACTGAATGTGAAAACGAGAGAACTGCAAGTAAACAGTGTTAATTTTTAGATCAAACCAAATAGGTAGGTCTATATGCCAAGAGCGTACATTAGAAACATACATCATATTTTTTCAGAGAGAGAGAGAGAGAGAGGAGAGAGAGAGAGGGGAGAGAGAGAGAGAGAGAGAGAGAGAGAGAGAGAGAGAGAGAGAGAGAGCTGTGTGTGCTGATGCATTTTCATGCGCAAGTGCCTGTGTTTGAATGTGTGTGCTATGTGTGTGCGTGCATATGTGTGTGTGTGCGCGTACATGCGTACGTACGTTCACGTGTGTATGTGCGTGTGTGTGCACGTGTGAGTGTGTCCGCACTCACATGCGCGCGCGCGTGTGTGTGTATATACTTGCACGTGTGTATACAATGAAATAATTTGCAATGTTATTGGCATCGACCAGCTGCATCAATGATGTCAATTATACAGTAGTATGCTTTCTAAGATGCTTCAAGTTTACCGATTCCTCCAGTAAGTGGCAGTAAACATTTCGGTTCTCAAACACACACGCACACACACACACACATAAATAAAGAGGGAAAAGAATAAACCATATTAAATGGAGATGGACATTACGCCAAACAAAAAGAACGCAGAACAGATACACTATCTCTTCGAGTTTTATCATGATGAATGTTGTGTCAAATACACATATTTCTCAGAGAATTAAAAGGTACAGCCCTAGATCAGACAAAGTGACATAAACTAATCAGCGTCTTTACTACATTAATCTTCATCCCGTTCAAAGTACGCATCCATGAACTTATCCTGCAATTCATCCAGTCTAGACGAAAAGTGTCCAGAAACCTTCGACCCACTGTCCACAAGTTAACAGATATTCAATCAGTCAACTGAAGTGGCTCAGTGTATACATCACGATCTAGTACTGAAATCATAGAGGATCACTCAGAGTGTAGGAGCAGGTAGGACATAGCTCTGTATTCATTGCAAAGTTTCATTTAAGATGATATCAATCATGACATCCAGTTGGTCTCTTTTAGTTTGAAACATGGTTTGTGTAGGATTTATAGCTTGAGAGAAATTCGTTTGTTGTTTTTAACTTGATATTACTTCAGTAGTGGTCTGGGTAGCAAAGAAGATGAGCTGAACTGAACTGAATTATGTCTTTAAAGTCATCCATGTTTGCCCATTGGAGATCTCAGGGAACTGCATTTTAAATCCCAACGCCATTTCCCTCTGACAAGTCCCAAGAACTACTGACACCAGAGACCCAAACTTGAATTTATTTGTAGGCACGCAAATAGCAGAGCAAGCAAAACTGAAATGAACATGAGACAGAACATAAAGGATCACAGAATCAGGGACATTTTTGTGATACCGTGATCATTTCATGTTCTGGTAAAATCTACGTCTTTCCAACGAACTCTTAACAAGGTCAACTTTGTGTAGGAATTGGTCTGTGCTGAAATATGCCTCAGTAATGTTTTGCACTACTAGCGGTTCGAACTCACGATTTCTGTCTCAGGTCAGTTATGCAAACCATTTGACGATGTTGTGAGAGTCGAAAAACCTTTGTTCATTTCTCTACAAACAGCAATCAAAAATAAACAATAATACAAAGAAAAAACAACAACCAATAATTGGAGTCAAAGTCATAGAAGATGGAATAGGACACATCGCTAATGAAGACTGCGCTTTTTACCTGTATTTTTATCATAATGAACTGAATACTATTTATTTGCTTTTAATCATTAAATAAGGGAGACTGACTTGTGTAGGCAAAGTCATTTATAAGTTGCCTTTTTTGTCAGTATGCTAGTGTGCTAAAAGTGGAAAAGATACAATTTGCTATACATGATCAAATCGTGATAGACATGTTTGGAAAGCATTGTCCCATTTTCAAAGATCTGAAGAATCAAAGTAGTTGGTTCCAGTGGTTCACTAGATACGTTACTATCAAAGACTAAGGCTGAAGCAATCAATCACAGCACAGGGCCAAAAAGGACACAGCTTTCCCTAACTGTTTTCCTTAGTCTGGATGTCCATTTATGTTCCAACCCATTAACCCTGTGCTGCCACATAAATGAAATTATCGGCAACAACATTTATGCGTCTAGACATTCGCCTGAGGACTGACAGCAAATTTCCATCTGAGGACACTGGTCATCATCTGAGTGCCTTATCTTGTTCAGTGACAGAAAGAGGATAAAATCAATCATGTGCGCTGAAGAGACTTCAAATACTGTGACTTCACGATGGCAAAGAAAGACTGCAAACACGAACTGTTTTCACTCTATAAAGAATTTGTTATGAGTGTGAAGGATGACAGAGATATGGTTAATGAACAGTATACATACTTACTATCTATTTCAATCTGACAAGACTACCGATATTTGTACAGTGTGTCCAGTACTAAAGAAATCACTTCAGATTTTTCATACATATTGATATCAGTGGTCTTATAAAGGACAAATCCCTTGAATAGAGAAATTCTGCTTTGTAAAAATAAGCTGCTAGTCAAATTTGAACTTTAAAGTTGTGCTGCTTAATGCCATGCTGTCAACAGAAGCTATTGAAAATAATCAAGGCAGCAACAATAAAACGCATTTTCATGGGCTTATTGAAAGGGTTTGATCTGTATTGATTTGCACAGTTTGTCACATACAGTCTAATAGAATGGACGAAAACAATAAAGACTATTTGGGCAAACTATTAAAATTATTTGGAATGCTTTACCGACTTTTTCATATTGCTGCTCGTAAATTACCTTCTGATAAAAAGTATGCAATCCTTCTCTTGTGAACTCTCGTATGCATTTGTTATGCTCATAATCTTTCTTTTCATTCATTTCTTTGTCTTTTAATCAGCTGTCATGTGTCCCAAGGCTTATTTCTCATTCTATCTTTGATTCATATTAACCTCTGTCTTCAGTCTATTCCGTATACTCAACATGTTGCCAAGGTCTGTTTAGGAAATCAGAATGACCAAACTGAGCAAACATACAGTCACGTGTATGGAGAAATCCACAGTGAACAGTACCGCAGTCGGAAATTATCTACCTATATCTACTTGGTATTCATTCATGATGCTTGAGAGGTAGCAGAACTTTCCATACACCGTGTCTCAAAGATATGGTCCAGTCATTAAAACATGCTTAAGTTTTATTTTGAAGGGTTTTAAAATTACTGGAAATGGAGCGTCCTTAAAACAGTACCCATTTTCCTTACTTTTTATTAACATATATGACCTCTTATGTTGTGCCATATATATCAGCATTGAACTATCGTTTAGCAATGACCACATACATGCAATCATATTCTCTTGTATTGTCTATTATAATTAACAACTACCTCCACTTCTAAAAATACACTTCAATAGGTATTTCATAAAAACCAAATTTCATGTTCATGAAACAGTCGCGTTTGTTGTCAAAAGTCAGATCTAGATTCATGATACTTTGAGCCTGTTTCACTTACATAGTTGATTCTCATGAATAGTTTATTTACTGATGGGATATTGATCCCATTTGCAATCCTCTTATGTAAGAGGCCAGACCCCGTACCACAATGCTGAACGATTCTTACACTAGCATTTTTATTCCTATCACTCTTAGGCACTGGACGAGAAAAAGCTCTCACAAAAAGTCCACAGACATCAGAAAAAAATTGCTGTTTTGTGATAGTGAACGAATGCCTTGGATAAAAGTTTAGATGTCCTAATGTTGTTACAAGTAATTCACTCCCTGGAAGAGAGTTGTCTTACTGGATGGGAACATAAATATATTGTTGTTCAGGCAGACGAGTTAGGAAAGGCTGAAATCTTCTTTGGAGATGTGTTGAGACTGATTTCGATAACTACAGTATTATTAGCAATGCAAATGTGGGGTCATTTCATCGTCGCTGTGGGCTCTCCATTCAGCAGATTTCCTGTGCGTGTGTGCATGCGCGCACGCGCACGCGCTCGCGTGTGTGTAGGTGTGCATGTGTGTGTGTGTGTGTGTGTGTGAGTGTGTGTGTGTGTGTGAGTGTGTGTGTGTGTGTGTGTGTGTGTTGTGTGTGTGTTACTTTCCTTCCTTTTTAGAATTTCCAACTATTCTAGTTATTGCTTTTTTCATAATTTGTCTCTGTTGAATCTACATTCAGCTCATTTGTATCGAACGTTCCTTTGTGTTTATTCTTTTTAACTCGAAAAAACAGTTGATGTGCACAATTCTAGATAGCAGAAAACCGAGATCGATGCTTTGTTTTGTAAGACAACAAAAATACTTTGCTCTGCGTTTTACCAGATGATGTTCAGATGAAAAACAGATTTGTTGTTGGAGACTCTGAAGCCTCTGATATATGGGCCTTATCATTTGCAGTAACCACTGCATATAGTCTTTGTGTTTGTTTTATCTTTGTTAAATTTATCTTTGGGATCTTTTGTGAGAGAGAGAAGAACATGTGTGCTTCACACACACACACACACGCACATACATACACACTCTCTTTCTCACACACACTACACACACACACACACACACACACACACACACACACAACAGATGATATAATAATGGAGATACTGTAGTTGATGATAACAGTTATTGAAAATATTTTAATTCTGTTGATTTGGATATGTTTCAAACCTGTAAGATATTTCTTGATGCCTATGCGCCAAGTGCTTCACTTAGTTATTAAGATGACACAAAGAAAGATGTCGTTTATGAGATAAATCACTCATTAAAGACTACCGTGAACAGAATGAGATACTGGGGGAAGGAACGTAATAATACATGTAAGCAAATTTTATTGCCAAAGGTCTTTTCCAAAACAGCATGTATCTCGCCGTTGTGATTAGTATATTGGTTTCTATAATTTCTCTAGCCAGCAGATCATAGAAATCATTCTCATTACCTGATCATCTTCTGATGGACATTTTTGCTGTTCGTGAAGGGATGGACAAAATTGTTGGGGCTGATGTATAGACGTCTGAAGGATGTAGGTTTGACGCAATTACGTGTTTATGGACCAGCACCAGCATGATTGATATTAAAATGAATAACCACCCAGACGGAAGTGTTCATGACATTCAGGATCGTTTCTAGTTTTGCTGAGACAGATCAACTTAGCTTCAATATTATCGTTTCTGGGTTGTTGTTGAGACATCATTTTGTCTTCAATACCAGACACATATGTCAATATTGGAGCACCTAAGTTGACTGATTTGATTTGTGGTATCTTTTGAAAAGCAGTCATCAATCATGATTATAGGGACACTTTTTGACAAGACGTAGCAAGATGTTTAGTGAGATTGTCAACAGTATTCTTTTGCCATCATGCAAATTTTCTTTTTCTGTTTTGCTGTGTATTAGCTACGAGCGCTGTATGGTCTTTCCTTCTGTTCCTCAAGCCTTTGCCAACGTACGTGCGCTTATGAGCAGACTTAAAACTTCTCCATCACAAAGCATCAGTGATGTCAGTGCATATGGAGTCCATTCTGAGCGTGGAGACGTTATCTTGAGAAACTGAAACTGGAACTGATTCATGGTGTCGTTAGGAATGGATGAGTACATTTCCAAAACGTTTTTGATTTTCTTCCCTTTCAATGACTGTTTCACCATCTAAACTTCTGTTGTATTGAATTTTGCCAAATGCCCATGCTGGAATGAGAGATACGTATAACACAATCACTCCTATCTTTCTCTGTATCCCTCTCATACTCTGTTTGTCTGTCTCCCAATCTCTCTCTGTCTTTTGTGTTTATTTATCCCCTCCCAACACACACATACTCACACACATCCAAATGCATGTATGTTTTTATGTATCAATGTTGAATTATCTGTTTGCTTTTTCTTACATTATTTAAACCTGCGTTGATTTGTGTATATCACCAGAGAGAGACAGAGCGAGAGGCAAAGAGAGGCAGAGAAAGAGAGAGAGAGTGAGAGAGAGAGAGAGAGAGAGGTGTAGAGAGGTGTGTGTGTGTGTGTGTGTGTGTGTGTGAGAGAGAGAGAGAGAGAGAGGAGAGAGAGATTCTCAAAATTTTTCGGGAGACTTTTCTCACCCATCATACTAATAAACTTACTGACCTTTTCAATTAGCTTTTATTAGTTTTAACTGATGGAGAATACATGCTTAATAATAAATCACATTTCATAGACAGTGAAGGTTAATGCAGAAAAAAAGGAAAATATCAAGAACAGTGACGTGAAATATTAAACGAAAAACTATAATATGGTGAATGTGGAGAAAAAAGATATGAAAGTACAACAGGAATTTAAGTAGGAGCAAAATGGAAAAGAATCAAAAGTAGGAAGTACACAATTTCTGCATCTTTTGCCATAGTGACTTAAATGCGTTTAGTGTGACGTATTCATGCTTTCGAATTATGTAAAAGGTACACGTAGACAAAGTGAGATAAACTACTCTGTGTCTGTCATTATGCTAATCTACATCCCATGGATGGAAGCCGTTCGTGTACTGACCCTATACATCATCCCGTCTAGACGAAAAGTGTCCACACAGCATCGATCCACTGTCCCCAAGCTAATAGAAAACCAATCAGTCAACAGACGTGGCTCACAGTGTACATCACTATCTAGTACTGAGTCCACAGGGATCGCCCAATGTTTACAGTCAAGATAGGAGGTAATTCAGCCTTCATTAACTCTTTGTTCTGAACAGTTATTTGTGTTATGATTTTTAACTGGATTTATACATTTGCCTTTCTACTTTCTAAAGAAAACAGTTCGTGTACGTGGCTGAAGCATTACATTTCATTGTCAATCAACTTTATTTTACATGTATTTTCTGACCTTATATGGCTTTTGTGGGTGGCTGGACTGAAAGTAACATGAATCGAACTGCAAAGAATCCCATTGATGAAGTCATCTGTGGTTTGCACGTACACTTATTGTCAAAAGTACAGGTAACATAGAAGCAAGTAAAAAACAACACTTTCCTTGTACCACTAAAAACAACAACTGAGGAAATGGAGATATCACGGTTGTGGGCCCTTCAGCTGTCTATAAGAGACATTTACCACTGCATATAAAATGTTTATAATGCCTTTCTATCAGCTTGCTAAATGGCTTCAAGGGGAAAAGACAATTTGTTTCAAATGCTAGAGACAACTCACTTAATATGAACAATGTATGCATAGCAACACCCTGGTTCTGCGCATCACCATCACCCATTAAGACTGACTCAATCGATCACAACCTTGGACCATGGCAAGCTTTTTCTGATTTTCTCTTTTGTCAATATGTATATGTTTGTTACCACCCACCCTTTATCAAGTATAGCGACAGAGGACATAGCCAACTACAACTCTGACCGTCACGCTCCATGGCAGCTGGCAGGAACGAGTAAGTACAGTCACATTCATCGCCAGATGTGGCCTGATCCTGTAGACGGTGAACGAAAGAAATTATCGTTCATTACTTCACTCCTACTCCTGCTATACAAGTGCGATAATTGTCAACAGTGTTAAGAAGTATGTCTAGGAAATCGCCTGAAGATATAAAGTTTATTTCTTGCTGAACAGCGAGTAACCATCATAGGATAATTGGCGTCAGCTAAGTGCCTTGTATGTCCAGTGGATGAAGAGAGATAGAAATCAATAACGTAAGCTGAAGAGAGGTAGTTACTTAAATGTGTACTCAAAATCTAGGCCACACCAACAAAATATTACAGCCTAGAGCTTTTTCCATTGAGTAACATGATGCACTATTTTGTTTAGTTGACAAAAGATGTCGGTGAACATTATACAATATTCCTGTGTGTCTTTGAAAAATAAAAAGAATGCTTCATTTGCAGTTATAACCCCCATGTTACACTCTTCCTGTTCTATGTGTTTGTGCCAGGTATTGGAGACAAAATGAAGCTGAAGATCTGCAACTTGATGGGAAGCTTGGCGTAGTGTCAAGCTGCAGATGTGTGATGTGTTTGCCAATCTATCTATCAAGTGCCACCTTGGTCTTCTTTGGCTTGATGCCCAACATCTGAACTTGTAGCTCAATGACCTAGCATCCTGGTCAGGTGGCCAACTCACTTGATGTACTGTTATGTGATGTAAAGCTACGCAGAAGTTGTTCCAAAAGCCATGGATAAATTTTTGTCTTAATGTTTGTTCTGGTCTTTCCTGGTATTCTTATGAAATATTGCATCTTGCAGTTTGTGATTATTGTCTTTAGGATTTTTTAAAAGTGTAAATCTGGCACTGGCAAGTCACATATTACAAAAGTAAAAGAGCACTTTCATACTATACATATAGTGCCACGAACAGCTGTTTTCAGAAGAATTATAGTAGATACAATGAAGTGTCACTATCTCCTGAAGACTTTTGGAAGAGTTTCTTTCTGGGCTCAATTCCTCACGTTTATCAATACAAACGAATAGAAATAGTGAAGGAACGTTGAATGACTTCATTGTGTGGGAAGTTTGCAATTTTAGGACATCAAGACGTTGCCATTATAGTATAGAGCTTAACACACATGCTTACGGCTTATGCCATGACTATTTTGGATTTTCTCCATTGCAAGTCATGAATGGGTTAGTCCCGGTGGAATTTATTTTGAACACCAAGATACTGTCTTAAGAAATTGAAACTGAATCTGCAGTTTACATCATCAAAACGCTGTGTGCGTTTCATGACGTAATGCTTCTTGAACTACCTTCTGCGGTAAACATGCACCTGTGTGACACGAACATTTGTTACCTATTTGTACACTCGTGTATTTTTATTTTCATTACTTTCTATTCCATTTCTGATTGATTCTTTAGAGCCTTCTTTGATTTATAGTCGCCTGCAAAATGTATGTGCGTATATGTTTTGAGACTAAAGGCTTCAGCGTGACCTATTTTTGGAACCAGGTTGGCTGAAATGTAAACATACATTACGACTGACAAAGGAGAAATGGTCTTAAAACAGCATAAAAGAGTGTACTACTAATTGTTGCTAATTATCATTATGAAGCGTAAAACACTACATGTATATTAAGAAAGGAATATGTCAGGCATGTTTTGTTTAATAACGAACAAATGCATCTGCTTCTACATGTAATGGTATTTTCTTTAATCTTATATACGACGATTGTTAGATAACTGTTTGTTATATTTTGAGACAGTACTATACAAATGTCTGCAAATTGAAGAGTTTATTCACTGTTTATTTATATGTTTGAGAATAATTATGAAGCTGTATTTCAGACAATGCTCATAGTTACAGAGAGATGCGAAACTATAGTGAACAAATTCCAGTCAGATCTTTGATCGGCTCACGCAGGAAACAACGACGATCTCCAACCCATGTATGAATAATCTGTATTATTGCACGGAAACAACTCCTGTCTGTGATCATTTGCTGGCAAAGGTTAGATGGAGACTCATGATACTTCACGCTTCTTTCACGAAAACTATTGATTCTAATGAATAATTCGTGTTACTGCAAAGACAGAGTTCTTGTAAGCTATCTCCAGCCATGAGAGGTTAGATCCTGGACAGCAATACTACAACGTCTTTCGATTTCATTATTGATTTCGATCAGTATTAGACATTGAACATGAGAAATCATTCACAGGATATCAACGTCTTCAGATGGGCATTTGTTGTTTGTAAAGGTAAACAAATGCCTTACGCCCATCGTGTTGATGTGATGTTGTTACAGGTAATTGAATCTATGGTCACAAAACCATCTCAATGGATGGGAAAATAACTGCTCACGCAGACTGAAAAGTTCGAAAAGGCTGAGATATTCACTCACCCCTCGGTGAGACAGGTTCGTTTGGTTTCTGTGTCTATAACAATATAAATGTTGGGAAATTTCAAGTAATCAGTAGACTTCATTTACCTTCTGGAAAGTAATCATGCTGCTTGGGCACGTTTTGTTTAGGTTTGGTTATTCATGTAGTTAGAAATGAAAAGGGTTTGTTCATGACACTCAGATAAGTATTGCGACAGATAATGTATATTGCAAATAATTTTGTATACACTAAAAAGTGTATTTTTCAAAAATGGTGTGGCAATTTCAAAGTCATGATCAATCAACAATGCACATAAGATCTTATTATCATTTTCATCATGTTTCTGGCTTTACCAATGTGTCTGTTTCCAACTGTTATCTTTATTTTTTGTCCTTTTTACAATACGTTGTATTTATTTTCTCCCTTACCAACACATCAGTCGCTTACTACTTAAATGGGAATTGTTACTGCTCTCTTCACTTTCCATCTGAGTTTGTATTCTCATGTATTTATGTCCTATGTACCTTTCTTATTCCTTCATCTTTATCCTTTTGGAAAATCTTGTCCAGATATAGTTATTAACCTGAGCGCAGAATTCAGTAATATGCTTGCATTTCTCAACAAAATAAACGATATTCTTTGTTCATCAGATGACGAAGAAGAAGAGATAGTAACATCCTTTAGTTGCATATCCCTGAGAATTTGGTGTATAAAGCCCATTCATTGTAGTGTTAATTGTATTTAATTTTCTTCTTGTACTTTCTGTTCATAACTGTGTCTCTTCCAACATTCTATTTGCACTGTGCCTCAAAACTTTGAACTATCAGGAGAGGGGAGGGAGGGGAGAGAGAGAGAGAGAGGGGGAGAGAGAGAGAGAGAGAGAGAGAGAGAGAGAGAAAGAGACAGAGACAGAGAGAACAGACAGAGAGACATAGCTAGAAAAAGAGACAGATAGGCAGACACTGAAACAGAGAGACAGACAGCAAGACAGAGAGACAGAGAGAAAGAAAGAAAGAAAGAAAGAGAGAGAGAGAGAGAGAGAGGGGGGGGGGGGCAGAAAAACCCACCAAGGGACAGAGACAAAGAGACAGAGAGATAGAGAATGTGATGCTGCTGCTGCCAGTGATTATGATGGTGCCAATAACTGAAATTAGTTTTTTATTTGAATACAGTTTTCCTATTAATGTTCATGCACCAAGCAGTCTGCATATTTAGTAAAGTGACAGCAGGCAAAATGTGTTCATTGAGACAGAACACTCACCAGAAAAGAACGTGAAGAACATGAGACACTGGAGAAGTGAATGTAATAACGCCTGTAGGCAAACGTTTATTGCCAAAGATCTAGCCCTGAATCACAGTATCTCTCACTGCTTTGATGAGTATATTGATTTCTATAACTCTCCTTCCACCAGAACGTAGACATTATTTACATTCATCTGGTGTCTTCTGAACTGATGGACATTTGCTGTTTGTGAAAGAATGGACAAAGCTGTTGGACTGGCATCTAGATGTCTGAACTATGTAAGTTTGATACACAATATTGCTTGCATTCATGGATCAGTACCACTGTAGAGGGAATCAAACGAACGAGCAAGTAGACAGAAGCGCATGCAACATTCAGGATCATTTCTGGCTCTATGCTGAGGCATATTTCACAGTTTTATTACCAGACAGAAATGTCAACATAAAACATTGAGACGACTGGTTTCTGGTATTTTCTAGGAAGCACATTGCTGTCACTCAAACACTTTTCGCGTCGACATTAAGAGTTATGCACTTAGATGTTCAGCACCTTCCTTTTCTGAAATATACAGTCAATAAATTCCTTTCTTCCGTTTTCTGTTTTATTTTTCTAGGTATCATTATCACTTTCTATGTGGTCTTTAAGTAAGAATGGGTTAAATTGTCAAAAGTCTTTGATTTGCCCCTCATTTAGTGATAATGTTTTATCGTTCAAACTAATGTTGTTTTGATTGTTGCCAAATGTTTTGACTGCAATGCGAGAAATTGATTAAATGTAATATCTGTGACCATCTTCCTGTATCAATTTCACTTCCTGTGTTCTTTCGTTTCTCGTCTATCTTTTGGTCTGCAAGGCTGTCTCTTGTCACTTTTTCTCCATGTATCTAGCCATCCATCAATATATGAATAATCAATCCATCATTCGAAACATCTGTACATCCATCCATATACCCACATAAATGTGCAAACACATACAAACATGCAAGTCAATACACGCACACACATAGCAACACACACGCGCACTCAAACACACGCTCACGTACACATACAAACTAACACAGACACACAGATACAGACACACAAAGGCATGCCCGCGCACGCAAACACACGCATACACACACACAAACACACACAGGTGTATATACATATATCTACATACATACATACATATACATACACACACACACACACACACACACACACACACACACACACACACACACACATCAGCAGAATTATACAATCCCTTATGTATAGATGGAAACTTGATGCATTCAAAACAAAATACACCAAGAACATAGTATGTCTGTGTGGAAAGAAGATAACACATAGTCATATTCTTTCTTGCGTTAAGGTAAAACGACATATTCCAACACTATCTATGAGTACAGTTTCTGATATATTTGCCTCATCATCATTACTGTATGAATTTTTTGTTAGCCTGTCAAAAGTCCTATAGCGAATTACCTTAAAATGTTATTTCACTTGTTCACTGTTATGGTTAGTCAATTATTAGTTTTATTTTTTTCTTCGTTTCTTCCAGATATTTATCAATTTTGTTTGTTAGTTTGTTTAAATCGTTAATTATGGTAACATTATTTGTTAGTTTTACCTTCCCCTCTTCAAAACAGTTGTTTTCTGGATCATCTTTTCTCAAGTTCAAAATTGACAATTTTCAAATATTCTCTTCACTCCTCTTATCACCCCCCCCTTTTTTTTTTGTTTTGTTTTTTTGTTGTTGTTGTTGTTGTCTAAAATCACTTTAGTGAATAGACATTAAATCAAAGACCACCACCACACACACACACACACACATATGTGACCTGTTCTCACGAATGGGGTCACAACTTAATTTTGGGGGGTATAGAGATATTTATATCACCGGAAAGCAGAAAAAATGCTCTTTCCAATGATGTATAATTCAACTGTCTAACTGGAAAATTGAGCGAGTTACAGTAATTTAAAGGGAGTGGGTGATGGGACGGCCATTTTGAGAAAAGCAGAGTTAAAGAAGGACAACAAAATTCTCTGCTTTTTCCTTAGCAACCAGTATTCTATCTTCATCAAACTTAGTGAAGTAATAGATAAAGTGGTTCTGCACTACATACTAGCTATTTCGCGAGCTGATTCCAACGGTATGCGATATGCTGAGGCCCTGTACGGTTTCATGGCCTAAATTAAAGCTGAAACATACGCATTTTCACGGAAAAAATCTGCACATTCTCGATGGGTTATCACTTTAAAATGTTATTTTAACACTCTTTCAGCCCAAATTTCACTTCAATCTTTGCCATAATTGATAGATTAATGGTCAGACAATGTGTAGGAACAAAAATCTCAAATCACCCAGATCGACCCTCACCACCTTTTCAGGCCCGTATCTCAGTTCACACGTTGCGACTTGTGACCCGTTCGCAAGAACCAGTCACACACACACACACACACACACACACACACACACACACACACACACACACACACACACATATATATATATATATATATATATATATATATATATATATAATATATATATATCGTCGTCGGCCTCTTTACATCTCAGGAGATGATAGTCTGCACCGGGAGGCGTTGTGGTCATGACGTGCACTTTCTGCTGTGGCTGTGCAGGCCGATTCTTGAGTGGCAATCTCTGTCACATCTGCCACATACAAATTGAGTCGCTGATGTCTGGTTTCTGGAACGTTGCTTGCGAAGAGCCCTTTTCTCATCTGCGCTTTCTGCTCTCCTCCTCTCCGCATTCACAACGCCTTGCTGAACGGCTGTCCGCCACGCTGCCCTGTCTTCCGCCAGAGTCTCCCAAGAGCCTGGGTCAATCCCTGAGCTTCTAAGGTCCCTTTTGCATGCGTCTACAAAGCGTAGCTGTGGGCGTCCTGGAGTTCGCTTCCGGTTTGCCAGTCCGCCGTAGAGAACGTCTTTTGGTATGCGTTCATCCTCCATTCGACGCACATGGCCAAGCCAGCGTAGTCGGCGTTGGCTTAGAAGGGCAAAGATGGTCTGTAGGCCCGCACGACGGAGAACCTCTGTGTTGGTCACCTTGTCTTGCCATTGGATGCCGAGGATGCGTCGCAAGCAGCGGAGATGGAAAATGTTGAGCCTCTTTTCTTGGCTGGCGTATGTGGTCCAGGCTTCACTTGAGTAGAGAAGTGTGCTCAGCACACATGCTCTTTACACCTGCATTTTGGTGTTCGCAGTGAGACTGCTGTTGGACCAGACCCGCTTGTTCAGTTTAGCCATAACAGATGAGGCCTTTGCAATTCTGGCGCCGATTTCAGCGTCCAGAGAGAGGTTGTCCCTTATGGTGGACCCCAGGTACTGAACTTGGTGGACAGTATTGAGGTCGTAGTCTCCAATGTGTAGAGATGGTGGTTCTTCACAGCCTTGGCCTAAGATCTCAGTTTTCTTCAAGCTGATTGTGAGACCAAACTCTCTGCAAGCGTGGGCGAAGCGATCAACGAGCCTCTGGAGATCTTGTTCACTGTGGAAAGCCAGCGCAGAATCATCTGCGAAGACAGCTTCTCTGATGTTCTTCTTTTCCACCTTAGTTTTGGAACGAAGCCTGGCAATGTTGAAGAGCTTTCCATCGGTCCTTGTATGTAGATATACCCCTTCTTCAGATCTGCAGAAGGCATAGGTCGGCAACATCGAGAAGATCCCGAACAGAGTTGGGGCCAGAACACATCCCTGTTTCACTCCGCTGCTGATTCTAAAAGGCTCTGATGTGGCACCATTATAGCACACAGTGCTATGCATATCCTCGTGAAAAGACTCGATGACAGCTGGTAGTCTTGGGGGGCAGCCGATTTTCTTCAAAAGCTTGAAAAAACCACTCCGACTGACGAGGTCGAACGCTTTCGTGAGATCAATGAAGGCGAGGCAAAGGGGCATGTGTTGCTCGCGGCACTTTTGCTGTAGTTGCCGGACAGAGAAGATCATGTCGATGGTCGATCTTCCGGCCCTAAAACCGCACTGGGACTCAGGGTAGATGCGAGCTGCCAGCCTCTGAAGACGGGTTAAGACGACTCTGGCGAATGCTTTCCCAACAATGCTGAAGAGAGAGATTCCGCGATAATTATTGCAGTCACTGCGGTCGCCCTTGTTCTTATATAGAGTCACTATCCTGGCGTCTCTCATGTCTCTCGGAATGAAGCCTTCTTTCCAGCATAAGCACAAAAGTTCATGCAAATCGTTGAGAAGAGCAGGCTTCCCGCACTTGATGACCTTTGGAGGTATTCCGTCTTCACCAGGGGCTTTTCCCGTCGCCAGATCGTCAATCGCCTTGCTTAGTTCTTCAAGGCTTGGCTCAGCATCCAACTCCTCCATGACAGGCAAGTCCTCAATGGCATTCAGGGCAGCATCGGTGACAGAGTTCTGCGTGGAGTACAGCTCCAGGTAGTGCTCTACCCATATCTCCATCAGCTTTGCTGAGTCTGTGATGCTTTCTCCTGCTTTGGACTTAAGGGGAGCTGACTTGGAGGTTGCTGGACCAGTCGCTTGTTTGATGCCAGCGTACATGCTGCCAGTGTTGCCTGAATCTGCAGACTGCTGAATACTTGCGCTTAACTGTAGCCAATAGTCGTTGGCGCATCGCCGAGCAGTTTGTTGGGCCTTGCTGCGGGCAGCTCTGTAAGCATCAGAGTAGTTTGGGTATTGTTATTTTTATATGCAAGTAAAGCCTTGCGTTTCGCTGCCGCCACTGGTTCCATTTCGTGCCAGTTTGCCTCAAACCAGTCGGGATATACATGTATATATATATAATATATAATATATATATATATATATATATATATATATATATATAGAGAGAGAGAGAGAGAGAGAGAGTACTTACACAATTAAAACAGAGAGAACATAGAGTGAGAAAGAAGAGATTCAAACACTGGCGAAAAACATCCTGAGAAAAAAAGATAAATTTGATAAAGTATGAAAGGGCCGATATTGAAAGGTGGAAAACCCAACTTCAGTTAGAAAAATACAATTCACACGTATCCCAGAAGCACTCACACAAGACGAATTTGCAAGAAGTATTTAACTCGAAACCTGCGAAAGAATGAAACAATCTTGGATGAAATCTTTGCAAAGATCCTTTAACCTTTAATAAGTGTTTCTACTCATTCTGTTTGCACCTAACATTCTGTGAGAAAATTGAGCAGTGTGGCCCCAAGCCATTCAATTACAAGAAAATAAAGGAGGTGCCGATACTCCATTGCTGCAGCTTTCATCACTTGGGAATGCAATTTTTATAGCGCTTTTCATGAAAGAATCAGCTTCAGTTTTCTGTCTTTCTCTCTGATTCTGTTTCTTTCTCTGCCTCTCTTCAGCCAGTGCAATGTCTCTTTCTTTTCTCTATATAACAAAGGGAATTAGTGGACGTGCACTCGCAGTGTGCATGTGCATGCGCGTCTATGTGTCCGTGTATATGAATGTGCTTATATGTGTTTATACCATTTCAAGGATAGAAATAATTTGATATCTTTCATAAATCTACAGATATGTGGACGCATATGCACTTAGAAGCTAGTGACAATAGAGTTACGTTTTTTTTTTCCCATAAAAAAAATCAAGTAGAATTTTCTTGAAGGATTTTGTTGGGAACGGTTCTGTAAAACGACGAGAAAATGAAAAGCAGGACTTCAAAAGGTCAATTTGTCTTTGAAGTGTTGAATAAACGTTTTCTGCTGTTACAAGAATGCTTCTTGGAGCTTTCCGGTGAACGTTTTTGTACAAGTATACGTTTTCTTAAAGAGAAATTCATTTCTCAAAGAGAACTGTTTTGATTCAATTAGAAACTGGTGTTATGCTTGAGTCAGGGCATATCATGGTTCCAACACATTTATAGTGATTTTAAACATTTCAAGTGAACAGATCAGATCAGCAGATCCATCTCAAACAATGCTTGGGTAATCCTTGTCAGACTTTAATCTGTGAATGAAAAAAAAATGGTGTCAGTTTTTTCTCGTCATATAATGTTTAAGTATTGACATCGTGTACATTTTTACGAGAAGATTTTCAATATTGTCAGTGTGACATTGACATTCCAATACTCAAAGTAAATTATGCTCAGATATTCACTTAATTAGTTTACAGTCAACATACATTTTCCGAGGAGTGAGTTGATTCTGACGTTTATGACGCGTGCTAATGTGCATGCATTGAGTTTTCAAGAGATCCAGTACCATTTTGTGAGACTGGTACAAATCTGAAGTCCTCATGTCGTGGTTAATAGTTTTTCAAAACTGATATTTTGACATGTTGATGAAAAGATAAAACAAAATCTTTTGAAACAATCATCATCATCATCATCATCATCAGGTGCCCTGCCGCATGGCATTGGCGACCATGGACTTCCAACCATCTCTATCTCTCGCTGCCCCCAGCATCTCCCCCCCACCCTCTTCATCCTCAGCCACCTTGCAAGTCCGTCCAGCATTCTCTCCCTGGGTCTACCCGGTGCTCTCTTTCCCTCCACCTTTCCTGTTGTGACCAGGTGCTCCAAATCCCCTTTCCTCATAAAATGGCCTATAAATGTTGCTTGTCTTTTCCTAATCTTCCTTATAGTGATCGACTTGTGTCTGCCTCCATCAAGACTGTCCCGTTTGTTTTCTTTGCTGGCCATGGTACTCTCAACATTCTTCTGAGAAACCACATCTCGGCTGCCTCAATCCTGCTCTGGCTTTGCTTGCTGACTGTCCACGCCTCGCATCCGTACAACAGTATTGGTTCTATATAACATTCAAGGACTCTCTTTCTGATGTTAATTGATAGGCATTTGTTGGTAAGAATGCTTGTCATCTTCTTGAATGCTGTTTTGGCTTGGCCGATTCTGCCAGCTATTTCCGATGTGCATCTGCCGTCTGATGAAATGACCGTTCCCAGGTATTTGAACTTATTAACCTGTGTCAAGGTTGTGCCATTTGCTGTTATTTTGCAGGAGGGGATTTCATGTTTTTTACTGATCACCATGACTTCAGTCTTCCTGCTGTTTAGTTCCAACCCCTTACCTTTGCTTTCTGTTTCTAGTATATTCACAAGGTTTTGTAGGTCCCTTTCATTTTCTGCAATTAGCACGGTGTCATCTGCGTACCGAATGTTGTTTATCATTTTCCCTCCAACCTTTAATCCTGGGTCTTCTTCTAGGTTTCTCATGATGTTTTCGCTTTAAGTGAAAACAGATCTGGTGACAAAACACAACCCTGTCTGACTCCTCTTTTGATGTTTTGAAAAGAGCTTATATTGTTTTCTATTCTCATTGCAGCTGTTTGTTCCCAGTACATATTCCTGATTATTCGTAGATCTTTTCCATCGACATTGAGTCTCTCCAGTTGGTTGATCAATTCTTCATGTCATACCCGATCGAAAGCCTTGGTATAGTCAACAAAGCATAAATACAAATCCTTATTCATCTCAACTGACCTCTCTATGATAGTTCTTAGGATGTATATGGCATTAATAGTTCCTTTCCCCTCCACAAATCCACACTGTTCTTCTGCTATTTCTCTTTTGATTCTATTCCTTGTCCTCATCATGATTATTCTTAACAGGTTTTTGTTACATGACTCATCAAACTGATTGTGCGATGGAGTTCGCATTCTATAGCCCCTGTCTTCTTTGGAAGTGAATGAAAATTGATTTTGACATATCTTTGGGGATTTTTCCTGTGTCATAAATTTCATTTAGGAGGACTGTTATTTTTTCTATGCCAAATTCCTCCAGGGCTTCAATCATCTCTGTAGTAATGTTGTCTGGTCCTGGGGCTTTTCCTGGTTTCATCTTTTTCAGTGCTGCTCTGACTTCATCTTTCATTATGGGTGGTCCTTCAAAGTTCTTTTTTATAATGTGTTCTTCGTTTCTGTCATCCTCAAAAAGGTCTTTAATGTACTCTCCCCATCTGTCTAATACCTTGTCTTTTTCCATGATAAGCGTGCCATCTTTTGATTTTAAGCAACCAGTTGATGTGCATGTATTTTTTCCTGTGAACAATTTTCTTCAATTCGTCTGTACATACCCTGAGGATCCATTTTGTGTCGTTCTTCTATCTCTTTGCATTTTGTGTTCAGCCAAGCTTCCTTAGCTTCATTGCACCTATACCTGATTTCTTTGTTTATCTTCCTGTATATCTCCTCGTTTCGCTTTGCCTTCCTCCATTCAGTCATCCAGCTCTTTTTTGCTTTTCTATTTGCCTTAGGATTTCCTCACAAGCTTCGTTTATAAAACTTCTCAACTTTGTCCATTGTTCCTCACTGTCACCAACGTCTTCCAGAGCACTGAATTTGTTTTGAACATGTACATTAAATTTTTTGACGTATCATTTCATCTGTCTTCAAGAGTCCAAGGTTTAGTTTGATGTTGCTTTCCTCTGTCCATGGTTTCCTGGGGAAAAGTACGATGGTGGTTTCCCCTTGCCTTCCATCGGTTTTTTATTTTAGGGTTGACTCCCTTAGCCTTACTCTCTCCCGAGATGTTCACAAGGCAGTGGAGCTATTTACCCATAGCTTGGGGATCTGGTTCGTGGGCACCAGGGCGTGTCCACACGCCGGTGGGCTTGCATGCCTCACGTCTGGGGGCCAGACCTCCTCCGAGTCCTTATTGAAACAATAAGGAACATTTTCCATTTCCAACTCATCTCCAACCATACAGCAATTTAACCTCCAACCCAACCAGTGGACATAAAAGGTCATGACACCCCACTGTCACTGCCTTCATTGCTCCAGAATTGTTTTTTTAAGTGCTCTGTGTGAGTATCGCAAATGCAATGTTCAGACACTGTGTCAAATTAATTCGCCTTCTAACAGCCATTTCCCCAACGATGGGGACAAGCCAGCAGTGAATCGATCGACACACCACCTCTGTAACTCTTTGGCCTGAAGAGCTTTTCACTGCTGGTGTAACTGATGTTGCGTGAGTTTTAAGGGAACTTTGGTGTTTTCTGTCATTCTTGCTGTGATCTCTCTCTCTCCCCCCCTCTCTCTGTCTCTCTGTCATTTCTCTCTCTCTACGCCATTCTCTCTCTCTCTCTACCTTTCTCTCTCTCTCTGCCATTCTTTCTCTCCCTGGGTCTACTTCGCTCTATTTCCCACTCTGTCTCTTGCTCATTTCCCATTTCTTTCTCCTTGTTCTTCTCACCTTTCTTCTCCGTCACTATCTGAGAACGACACAAAACTGGCTGCTATTTTGTTTGAGAGAATAATGGAGTAAACAGAAGACGTTTGAAGCCTAATGTTGTCCTGCAGCCAAAAAACGTGGCCCACATCTTAATGAAACAATCGATCCAGCCGTGTCAGCTTAATGTTTGTCTTTCTCTCTGCATTATAAACAAGTTTCTTTTATAGAAAATTAGACAATTCAGAAATAAATGGAAACACTTCGAAGACATGCCCACAGGCAGCTTTGTTTGGACGATGATTGCAGCAACAGTAGAATGTGTAATGGCTTGGTGTTGGGTTGCTCTGTCTAATGATGTCAGTCTTGATTTGGAAGAAGTGATGACAAGTCCATTTTGAGTATTTTTTGAAGGATGGAAACTTTTTAAACTGGTTGATTTCTCTGTTCAATTTTGTTTTATCGTTACTGGTGTTGTTGAATTAGTTTTCTGTTTTGGTTTATTCATCACATGCCGTCTTGGACAACACACATTGTCACTTTTCAGAGATAACCAGATCCCAAAGATATTCCGGTATGGAGAACTAGAGCAAGGACACTAACCAGGGAAGACCACTCAAGCAATGCAAAAATATTGTTAAGGCCAAGCTCATTAGCTGCAGCATCAGTATCATCATATGTGATGACGTTGCCTGCAATAGAGTAACCTGGTTACAACAGTGCAGTGATGCAGGGTTCAGTCACGTTTGAACAGCAAAGGACTGCTGCTATTGAACAGAAAAGAGACCCATGGGAGGAAAACTAAAGGCTGCAAGACTCCTTTCCATGCAGTACATGCTGATGAACATGTGCCCCAAGAATTGAAAGTTAGTTCTATTTGCCACATGAAGGCTCTGACCTGACCAGGACTGAGGATCAATAGGCGTACTCATTCGTAGCATCTGAGTCTATAATCAGATTCTGCCTTGTGGTGTGTCTAGCCTGTATGTATCTGTGTCTGTGTCTGTCTGTCTGTCGCCTCTGTTCTTTCTTTTACCACGTTTGTCTGTCCATCCCTGTGTCTCTATAGATCTATGTATGTATGCACACAGAACACAAAGATACATGCATACATCTGCCACACTGGTCAAGAATTTTGAGCGACACCTTCAATGATGCTCTTCAATGAAGAGGTTAAAACACAACTGTGTGATCCAAGTCTTCGAAATGAGTCCACTGCTCGCGAAACTAAAGAAATACTATACATACATACAATACATACTGAATACATACATACATACATACATAGACACAATTCCTCTGATAAAAACTAAATCTATATGTGCAATTGTCGTTATTAGACAAAATACTCGATTCCATTTTAATTGTTGTCATTTGATTCAGGCTGTATTTCTAGCAAATGTATTTTTGAGAGCTCTGAATATCTTTTCTTATCATTTCTATTCTACGCTACTTTTTCTTTCCGTGTTAAATGCTTGTCTCAAAAATAGCGTGTTCTCAAACACTTTGTTTTTGGTGTGAACTGATATCTTGTCAATAAAGATCCTCTTCAGTCTTGTGAAAACATTTTTAACTTTCAGAAATAAGCCTCAGGAAATGTTTTTATGTGTTTAATGAAATGGCAGCTGGGGAAAAGTAATACGATTTATAATAAAAAGGAAAAAAAAGTACAAACACACACATAAAAACATACTTAACAAACAAACAAATCAACAAACAAAAAACAACAACGACGAACAATCAATCAATCAAACAAAAAACAAACAAAAACAAAAAACAAAAAAACATAAACAAAAATACAAACAGACAAAAACAAAAAAACAAAAAACCAAACAACAAAAAACTTAATAAAAAGCATAAGAAAGATACTATCCACACACCAGAACAACAACAAAGTGATTGGTTCTTCCGTTGAACACTAATGATCCCTTAAAAAGATTATTTTTTCCAATTAAAAATTCGAACGAAACAACGAACAAAGAGAAAAAAGTAAAAAGAAAAAGAGAAAATTCTGAAGGCAGGATCTCTAGAAAGATAAACAAACAAATAAATAAACAGCAAACAAACAAACAAACAAACAAAAAATGAAATAGAAAAAAAAAAGAATTTTACAGGACAACAAGTCATTTTACGTTTCTAAAGATGTGCTGTTTCTGTCGGCCTACACCATACTGTGCTTGTTTTGTGTTTGGTTGTTTGTTTCGAGTGAGTGTGTTAATTTGCCTGTTTTTTATTCCATCTGTATCCTAATGTATGTGTGGTGTGTGTGTGTGTGTGTGTGTGTGTGTGTGTGTGTGTGTGTGTGTGTGTGTGTGTGTGCGCGCAAAAAAATGTGTTTGCATGTGTGAAAAAGAAAATATGTGTGCGGTGTGTGTGTGTGTTAGAGAGAGAGGGAGAGGGAGAGAGAGAGAGAGAGAGAGAGAGAGGAGAGAGAGAGAGAGCAGAAACACACAGAAAGAGACAGAGAGAGGGGGGGGGGACAGATTCAGAGAGAGAGAGAGACAGAAGAGAGAGGAGAGAGAGGAGAGAGAGAGAGGAGAGAGGAGAGAGAGGAGAGAGAGGATAGAAACACATAAAAATAAGAAAGAGAGAGGACAGAAACACACACAAAGAGAGAGAGAGAGAGAGAGGGGGGGGCAGATTCAGAGAGAGAGAGAGAGAGGGCAGATTCAGAGAAAGAGAGACAGAGACAGAGAGAGACAGAGGAGAAGAGAGAGAGAGGGGGGGGGGAGCAGAAACACACAGAAAAAGACAGATCGCGAGAGAGGGGGGGGGGGCAGATTCAGAGAGAGAGAGAGAGAAAGAGAGAGAGAGAGACAGAGAGAGAGAGGGGGGCACAGAAACACACAATAAGAGACAGGGAGAAGGCGGGACAGATTCGGAGAGAGAGAGAAAGAGAGATGGAGAGAGAGAGAGAGAGAGAGAGAGAGAGGAGAGAGGAGAGAGAGACAGGACAGAAATACACAGAAAAATAAGAAAGAGAGAGAGGACAGAAACACACACAAAGAGAGAGAGAGAGAAAGAAAGAGAGAGAGAGAGGGGGGCAGATTCAGAGAGAGAAAGAAAGAGAGACAGAGACAGAGAGAGAGAGAGACAAAGAGAGAGAGACAGAGAGAGAGAGACAGAGAGAGAGAGGGGGGGGACAGAAACATACAGAAAGAGACAGAGAGAAGGGGGCGACAGATTCAGAGCGAGAGAGAAAGAAAAGGAGAGAGGGGAAGAGAGAGAAGAGAGAGAGAGAGAGAGAGAGAGAAGAGAGAAGAAGGAGAGAAGAGAGACAGAGAGAAGAGGAGGAAGAAGAGAGAGAGAGAGAGAGAGGACAGAACAACAGAAAAATAAGAAAGAGGAGAGAGGAGAAACACAAGAGAGAGAGAGAGAGAGAGAGAGGGGGAGGAATTCAGAGAGAGAGAAAGAGGACAGAAAAAGAGAAAAAAAGAAAGAGAAGAGAGGGGACAGAAACACACAGAAGAGAAGAGAGAGAGAGGGGAGAAGAGGGGGAAGGAAACACAGAGAGAGAGAGAGAAAGGAGACAGAGAAAAGAGAAAGAGAAGAGAGAGAGAGGGACAGAGAGGGGGGACAGAAACAAAGAAAGAGACAGAGAGAAGGGGGCAGATTCAGAGGAGGAGAAACAGAGAGAGGAGGGAGAGAAGAGAGAGGATAGAAGAGAGAGAGAGAGAGAAGAGATGAGAGAGGAGAGAGAGAGGAGAGAGAGGAGAGAGTTGGTGCGTGTTTCTTCCCCCTTCCACTCTCTCCTTGTCTCTCACTCTCTTCCCACTCATCTCGTTTTCTGTGTTCCCTTTTATTGATTGATTTATTTTTAAAATCTAAAATGCAGTCCAATTAGAAAGTTTTGTGTGTGTGTGTTGTGGGGTGTGTGTTGCGCGCGCGCACGTTCTGTATGTATGTGTGTGTGTGTATATGTGTGTTAATGTGTGTGTGTGTATGTGTGTGTGTTTGTGTTGTGTGTGTGTGGGGGGGGGGGTTCCTGCGTCTTACATTCTCTCACAGTCTCTTTTCCCTTCTTACCTCTTTTCGTTCTTTTTCATTTCTTTCATTCTCAGAACAAAGCTATGCGATCAGACACTCTGAATGTTTTTGATATGAGCTGAAATAAGGGCAGCATGCAACTATCTTAAGTCTTGTGCAAGATGCAATTTTAATCTCTTAAAAAATCCTCCGGGACGCTGTTTGGTTTTTTCGTGTGTATGGAAAAGTAGATGGATTTATATGGTAGAAAGAAAAGAAGTAAAATAGGATTTTAAAACCATTCTAACAATTCACTGTTTATACAGAAATTCTTTACAGAAAATTCAGAGTTTGTACTTTTCACGGTTAGTTTGACCTTGAAGAGTGTTTGGTTGAAACAAAACTAGACATGCATCAGGAACAATGATAGACAGCCACGACAGCAAAAGCAGATTTCAAATCTTGTCTGATTTCACCTAAAACGTGCTGTCCACATATATTCCTCAAAAAGTGCAAATTACCAGCAGTGTTTGGACCATGAGGCCCTTTCCATCTAGTTTTATCTCCGAAACTTGAGCTTTTACGAATTTTTAATAGTGTGAAATTTTGACCAGAGTTTGGTAAAAATCCGCTTAAAACATTTCATTTGTTCATCCTGTCAGGAAACGGGTTGTGACATTTTCTGACAATGGTATGATGACGAAAATGATTAACAGTCTTCGCTACGCAGATGACACCGTTCTTATTGTAGAAAACGAAAAAGACCTATAAAATCTTGTGAATATAATAGAAGTAGACAGCAAAAATAAAAAGCTGGAGCTAAATAGCAAGAAGAGTGAAGTCATAGTAATCAGTAAAAAATACCCCAAGAAATCCCCTCATGTAAAATAAAAGCAAATGGCACAGCATTAAGGCAGGTTGATAAATTTCAATGTCTGGGAACAGCCATCTCACCAGATGGCAGATGCACATCAGAAATAACCAGCAGAATACGCCAAGCTAAAACAGCATTCATGAAAATGAAAAGCATTTCTTACCAACAAATGCCTTTCAATCAACATCAGGAATAGAGTTCTTGAGTGTTACATAGAACCGATACTGTTGTGCAGATGTGTAGCGTGGTCAGTCAACACTCAAAATCAGAACAAGATTGAGGCAGCTGAAATATGGTTTCTAAGAAGAATTTTAAGAGTTCCATACACAGCAAAGAAAACAAACGAGACAGTCTTGAAAGAGGCAAACACAAAAAGAACATTAATGAAGAAAATTACCAAAAGACAAGCAACATTTAAAGGACATATGGGGCAAGAGAATTAGAGCACCTAGTGACAACAGGAAAATTGGACGGGAAAAAGAGCACCAGGTAGACCCAGGAAGAATTTATTGGATGGACTTGCAGAGTGGTTGAGGACAGAGGATGAGAAATGTACTTGCAGAGACAAGGGATAAATTCATTTGGAGGGCCATGGTCACCAAACCATGCAGCAGAGCACATGATGATGATGATGATGATGATGATGACGATGATGATGATTATGATGATGATGATGATGATGATGATGATGGTATGATGATGAAAACAATGATGTCATAGATTTCATTTTCGGATTGAAACTTCGTGAACGGGGTTGTGCTCTATGCTTCCCAATCTTCTCAGAGAGTCCATAAGTTCTGGGAAGGAGCTGGTCAGGGTAAAAAATCCCGCAATAATTTTGTTGGTCTGATGGGAGTTGGATGCAAGGCCTTCCCAGTCAGTAGTCTTCTGTGTTAATCATTTCGCCAGGTTGGCCAATTAGATAAACTGGTTTATGGTAGTGCCCCTTTACACACAACCTGCAAACCACAATCGTCTATTTATCCAGACTTTCAGGTGTTTGGAAATAGAATTTGGAAATTATTCCACAGGGATTCATTGCACTTGGACGATTCTGTATGCACTCTATTCAGATCTGTCCAGCAATGTTTAGGCAGACTGAATGAAGAAGATCAAGATATGAGATTCTCGAGTCTACCACTTTATCAAAAGAACCAATGTACTTGCGAGGACTATGTGAAAGACAATAGAGTAATGACTTTGTACTACATGTAAATGTGTCAAATGCATTGATAAACGAACATACCAAAGCATTTTGGACGAATTCACAGTTCAACGTCAACTGATGTCAGAAATCCACGAAGAAAAAATATGAACTACATCGACCATGCAACCCACAACATCAGTACAAGTTTTGCAAGGAAATGTTGAGGTCAAAAGAAAACCAGGTATAGCACCTAACTCCTATAATAAATACATCACCAACATCAGCACTTTAAAGGTCTATGAAGTGGCACAGAAAAGACAAGACTTGAGTAAATGGGGAGACTTGTTATGACAGGTGATGCAGTGGCTATCATCAAACTCGATGATGATGACTGATGACAATTGGCACAAAAATCCCTTGCCAGGAATCATGAGATCCCCAAAAGTCTAATTCCAAGGTACACAACACCTATCAATTTGCTAAGCGTTCAAATTATTTCAATATTTAAATTATTTCAATTTAACGTACTTCCCACTAAAAACACTCAAACGATTTTCACATTTCGAATGTTGCCACGAGATTGAAATGTGCAGAGCGCCCGAGTGCTGGTTCAGTGGTCTGTCAGATGGAGAATGTTCTCCCAGGAGACTATGAGAAGTGATCAAGAGCTATTCTTTTGGATACCAGGATGAAATAAGATCTCGTATATATATATCAAGCATTAAGCACCACAAAAGAACAAATGAAGTGTATAAATAACATCACCTGCAGAGAAAGAAAAAATGTTTGTTTTAACGGTTAGTGCTGTACAGTGGCGATACGCTCTCTACAAGAAAAACAACCCAAAATTCACACGATAAATCTATCGTAAAAAAGAGTAAAAAGTTTATGCTTGAATGGATCTGAAAGTGATTGTCATTTTACGCAAGAAGTGCTGACATGTTTCCTTACCGTGTCGACCCAAGAAGCTTTCACATCTGCTAGAAGTGTATGCACAGGAAAACGCCGGGGGTACTTCTGGCCTGTATGTAAACTATATACCGGCAGCAGCCTTCGTTAACTGAGTCGTACATAATTCTGCTTTGAAGAGGTAGAGCTCCCAATATGACTTCCCAAGTTCCAATAAAGTATGAGAATGACTGCATACACGGTCTCCAAGCTCCACCTTCCCAGAAGTGAATGGTTACCTAACCATGACAGAGTCCTGCACATCACACGCAGGATACCAACACCGTGTGAGTACAGAAAGATCTGATACATAGGGCTGATCGCTGAAAGCCAATGCTGTGATACGAGTTTTGGGATGTTACATTTATGTGTAACTCAATGCTTCAAAGAGAGACAGTATGTTCAGCTGAAGACACAGACAATTAGATAGATAGATAGTAGATAAATAGATCGATAGAAAGATAGATGTGGATAGAAGATAGATAGATAGATAATAGATAGGATAGAGAAGATAGAAGACATAGAAGAATATAAAGATAGATGGATGAAGAGAGAGAGAGGAGAGAGAGAGAGAGAGAGAGAGAGAGAGAGGGGGGGGGAGAGAGAGAGAGAGAGGAGAGCAAGACTTAGACATAGAATCAAATGTTAAAAAAAGTGAAAAAAAAACCGTGGAACTTCAAGGTGTTTACAAACATAGTTTGAGGCTAAAGATTTAAGTGCAGAAAATTTTCTTCGAAGAGAAATTGTCGTTTAAAAGCAAATTTTCTAATATTTATGGTGAGGTTCAGCTTACTAGTTACACCATGAACAAACCAGACAGGTAATACACGATGCTG